>JAZKJV010003255.1:0-589777 GCA_037367405.1 Ottelia alismoides | reverse complement strand
TCTTGTCCAAGAACCTCTACTAAATCCTGCAGCAGAAGGGCTTGGTGGCAAAATGGATGGCGGAAGTGGGGAAAAATTGGCAGGGGCTGAGGAGGACGCTACAACAGCTCCTGTCCCTGATCGGGTATTAATCTGTCTCATCTTTTATGTTTGGTAACTATTTACTTTTTGTCATTTAAGTTTTGTAGTTACACCTTTGCAGTTAATGTTTTATAAATGTACCATACAATGCCAACTAGTACCATACCGATAAACTGATGGCTACTATGATTGTTTGTACTATGATGTATAAATCTTCTGTTGAACGGCCTTCTCCTTGCAGAAATTTATTTATGCCCGAGGGTTCGGTTTCACGCGATCATTTCATACTCGTAATATTACAGCGGTGAAAATTTCTGCCCCTCAAATTTATGGTCTGACTTGAAAGGAAGTCGTTCATGGCAATTTTCGTGCTTGACTATATGACTGATAGTTACTTCATGTAGTACGAATTGAGAGTGAATTGGATTATTAATCTTCATTCCTGGTGATTTTCCCTTTCTGAGAGATGCTTGCATGATATGTATTTTAGCAGTCCAAGATACATTTTTTTCTTTAATATTAAGACCAAGTATCCTCACTCACTCAAGTGAGAGGTATGGGGAGGAAGCATATTTTTATACAGGGGGGAGATATTATCTATAGACACATTGTGTCATGAATGGGTTTTTATTGGCTGTTAAATTCACTTGATCTGATGAAGTTCAATAGATTCTTTCAAAAATAAAGTTCAATAGACCTTGTTTTCCTTCACTCAATGTTAACTAGCGATAAATGCTACCAGACTTCAGTGAATGTTTCCATATAAGGATTATGTCATCACTGTTGACTGAATGCTATTTTTTCTCTTTCTTACGAAACTAAAACCGTTGTGTTTCGTCTTATGTGCTGTTAGAGCATTCACTTGTCTATGTAGTTTGAATTTTGTTTGCATTTCAAGTATCTACATTCAATTCTGCACTTCCTTTTACGTCCCTTTCCCTTCTTTTGACCAGTAATGTCATGCATACCCATGTCTTGAATATGATCTGTTTATATTTTGGGTTATTTGTTTGAAGATGTCGTGCGAATAATTGGATGACGGGTTGCTAGCATTTGGTCCATTATCTATTTTAATTCACCCTTTTATCTCTTAGTGCCAACTTTGAAGCTGCACATACAATTATATAAATGCTTGACAAACATTTGTCAGCAAATGCTTTGTGGTTGTGATGATAATCTAGGGATTTCTTGATTTTGCTTTATGATGCCTATTTGCTGCACAATGCTTCTGTGATCTCAACTTTTTTCAACCAAACCTCTCACATTGTCATGGTCAAGTTGCCTGACTTTTTTCTCATATAATTGTTTGTTAGGTTATTTAAACGAACTATCCTTCACGTTTGTTGCATGTGACCACATTAATAAACATTTCTTTGTTTTAATAGGTGCAAGTTGGCAACTCTCCTGTATATAAGATTGACAGAAAACTCGGAAAAGGTGGTTTTGGCCAGGTATATGTTGGCAGACGGTTGGCAGGTGGAGTTGACCGTATTGGACCTGATGCATTTGAGGTAGTCCGCTGCACATCTTTCATATTTCAGCTATCTACATGTACAGTCACATTATAGTGTATCTATCTTCTATTCTTTTCAAGGTGGCTTTGAAGTTTGAGCACCGTAGCAGTAAAGGGTGTAACTACGGTCCTCCATACGAATGGCAGGTCTACAAGTAAGTGCTTTTGCATTTTGTAGTTATGCTATACATCTTTTTAACATCGGTTATAGAATGGAATATCTAACTGTAGTCTTTAATGAATAGCACTTTAAATGGTTGCTATGGTCTGCCGTCTGTGCACTTCAAAGGTCGTCAAGGAGACTATTATATTCTGGTGAGGATATCTGATCGAATACATGGCTTCTATAGAAATATATTTCTGATTTTTTATAACATGGCATCTCTCCTTCTCTAGGTAATGGACATGCTTGGTCCAAGCCTGTGGGATGTTTGGAATTCTGTAGGACAATCGTAAGAATTCTATCGTCTAATTGCCTCCTATTAGAAAATATTGCCTAATTTACTTTTCTAGTAACTTAAACAGGATGTCTCCTGCGATGGTTGCTTGCATTGCTGTGGAGGCTATATCTATTCTCGAAAAGCTTCATTCAAAGGGTATGTTTGTGCTATTTTTCTGTTCTTATCTGTCTTGGCCAACTTCTAATTCTAAATTTTGTTCCCTGGTATAGGTTTGTACATGGTGATGTCAAACCAGAGAATTTTCTGCTTGGGCAACCCGGAACGGCTGATGAAAAGAAGCTTTTTCTTATAGACCTTGGATTGGGTATGGTTTGATTATATGAATTATCACGTGGCTACACCGAAATGGTGTTGTTCTGCATTCTTTGTGCTACATACTCAGCACCAATCTTTGAGAATCTCTTGTTTGATTCAACCATCTTTAAATCCCTCCATTATCTGTTTTAACACTCTTATGTAAACTACATTTCAGCTTCTAAATGGAAAGATCAATCATCAGGTCACCATGTTGAATATGATCAAAGGCCCGATATTTTCAGGTTTGTGGACGTTTGCTACTACATTTCCTGTTATGCTGTACTCTTTATTCTAAACACCTGTTTGGCAGGGGAACCATACGATATGCAAGTGTGCATGCTCATTTAGGTCGAACAGGAAGTAGGAGAGATGATCTTGAGTCATTGGCATACACATTGATTTTTCTCATTAAAGGACGTTTGCCTTGGCAAGGATATCAGGTAATTGACAATTGTTCACATTATGACTTTTGATTGTGGGACACCATGATTCCGTAGTTTTCTTATGCCAGCATCTCCACTAACTGTCAATGGCCAACTGTGTAGGGAGACAATAAGAGTTTTCTCGTCTGCAAGAAAAAGATGGCTACCTCCCCTGAAATGTTGTGTTGTTACTGTCCACCTCCCTTTAAGCAGTTTCTGGAGTTCGTTACAAATATGAAGTTCGACGAAGAACCTAATTATGCAAAGCTTATATCACTATTTGATGGTTTGATTGAACCATGTACACCTTTGAGACCTATCAGAATTGATGGAGCTTTGAAGGTTATATACACATATCAAAAAGATGTTCATGTTTTACCATCTTTTGTAAATGTGCATCATATGTTTATCAGTTCACTTTTTCAGGTTGGGCAGAAACGGGAAGGGTTGTGGTCAACCTTGAAGATGATGAACAGCCTAAGAAGAAAATTCGATTGGGAAATCCTGCCACCCAATGGATATCGGTCTACAATGCAAGGAGGCCCATGAAACAGAGGTATGCGTTCTCAATCACTTATGTTGTTTGCACCTCTCGGGATGAAATACGAAATGTTTTTTGTACCTCAGTTTTTTTTGTACATGTTAGGAACTTAGGGGGCAAATGGGATTGCTATACCTTTTTGAAAAAAAGTGTGTTGTATCTTCATTTAAGAAGTTGTTACTTGCCAAATGTATGCATTCTTTCATTCTATAAGTTATGCAGGACACAATCTTGATCTCTATAAAGGTAGGCTTTTAGGATTGACCTTTAGGTGGGGTCAATTGAATGTTACTTCTACAAATCTATCACTATTATTTTAAGAAATCTATTGCAACTGTATCCATTTTCTTCCTTTTTCCTATTTGCGATCCTAT
Organism: Ottelia alismoides; assembly: GCA_037367405.1. Classification (NCBI taxonomy): domain Eukaryota; kingdom Viridiplantae; phylum Streptophyta; class Magnoliopsida; order Alismatales; family Hydrocharitaceae; genus Ottelia; species Ottelia alismoides. The sequence continues at coordinate 586,088 of JAZKJV010003255.1, read as the reverse complement.
GAATACAAAAATGTGATATTATTGCCCTGTTTTACTGTCAGATATCATTATAATGTAGCTGATACAAGGCTTCACCAGCATGTTGAGAAGGGAAATGAAGATGGCTTGTATATTAGTTGTGTAGCATCGGCTGCCAACCTTTGGGCCCTCATCATGGATGCTGGAACAGGGTTTAGTTCGCAAGTCTATGAATTGTCACCCGTATTTCTACACAAGGTCTGCCATGAATTTCTTATTTTGAAATTGGCTCTTTCATTATGAACAAGCTAACTAGTTGCTAATCTTGTCCATTTGAAAATGTCACAGGACTGGATCATGGAGCAGTGGGAGAAGAATTATTATATAAGTGCAATTGCTGGTGCAAATAATGGCAGCTCATTGGTTGTCATGTCCAAAGGTGATTTCTTATGTTCATTTAGGAGATAAATATCCACTGCTTCCTCTTTTTCTGAGCTAGCTTGATAATCCTCTTCCTTTAAAAAAATAAAAGGCTATGTTCAAATATTGTATCACAAATAATGCACGTTAACTTCATTCTTTCTTAAGTTATCAAAATCGAGCATTTTCCTACCTAAAGTGTGGCCCGTTTTATGAAATCATTGTCTCCAGGGAAGTGTGTTGTGTGTCGTGCCTGCACTTGTACATCAACCAAGCCATCTCCCACATTAATTAGGCTAGGATACATTGGTTCTCTGCTTCTAACATATTGAATTTGGGTCATATGCGGACTTTAATATGTCAAAATTATATCCTTTTCAATAATTTCCTTTCAATAATTCTTAGGTCTTTTCCAACCCCTCTTACAAGGTTCTTTAGTTAAGTTCTCACGCCTTCGAGCTGGAGCACTAGAAGGCTTTCTTTGTACATGTCGAAACCACCTTAGTCTACTTTATCTTATTTTATCTTCAACGGATGCTTACCAACCTTCTATTGAATATTATTATTTTGAGTCTGATTCTTTGTGCGGCTACTCATCCGTTGGAGCATCATTCCAACCATAGGCATTCTGTGCAGATGTCTATAATTAACTATCCTATATCTACCATAAAGTCTTGTAGGTCTCACTTCAACATTTTATTAATTTCATTTGAAGGTCAAAGTTATCATCATTTTACAAAGGACACTTGAAGCTCCTCTTCATTTTATATGCTTCACATTAATTTTATGAGTAGCATCTCCATCAATTTCTCCATCCTTTTGAAATTCTAACCTAAACATTTAAAAACATCCTTCTTTGGATATGTATTTGTTCTATAAGCTCTACCTCTATCACATCTCCAATTTCCTTGTCATTGAACCTACATTCCCTATGCTTAGACTTAATTCTACTTTGTTGGGAATCCTTAACTCTACCCTTCATCTGGAGTCCCTCCTTAAAGATTAAACTTCATGATGACTCCATTCCCTATCTTGTCCTATATCAATACTATCTGCAAACAACATGCACTAATGTACTCCCCCATTCTACCCTATAATTGTTTTTATCTTTGCTCTATCTATTAATTAAATTTCATGGATGACATCTCAAGTTGGTTGGTCATCCTTTGTCTTTTTTAAAAAGAACGAAGTGTCATGGAAATTTTAAAATTACTATAGCCATCTAATTAACCGATGTTCAGAATAAAGAAGGGTTGAGTCAAATCGGACCTTTTCCAGGTCTAGTTACAATATTTTTGTGTTTTAGTCCATATCGTCTAGAGATGAAACCTATGCGTCATAACGTGGCTGTATGGAGATCATGCCTGGAGGGTCTCTTCTCTTGTAGAATTGGGGGGGGGGGTGGGGTCATCTTTTCCATCTTGATCAATTCCTCCATCCCTTTAAGATCGAACCTAAATATTTAAAAGCATGTTTCTTTGGAATAAAATGTGTTCCAAGCGTTACCTTTATCACATATTTTTTCTTGTCATTGAACTTACATTACATTTACTCAGTCTTAATTGTGCTTAGTCAGTAACTTTTACACTCCAGAGACTCGTTACAAAGTTTAGGCTTCACATGTTGACTTCATCCTTTGTCTTTATTCACTAAAACAAAGCAAATAACACGCACCAAGGTACTTCTCCTTTCCCTTGCTCATCATGTACCTGGATGACATACCAAGTTGGATGATCATCCTTTGACTTTTCCATAGAGAATGAAGTGTCACATATGTTTTACAAGGGTTCTCTGCATACTTGATTGACGACTAATGAGAATAAAAAAGTATGGAATCGACTTGGCATTTGTATTTTTCAAGATCCAGTTACACTGCTTTTGTATTTTAGTCCCATACCCTCTAGTGGCAAGACTTGGGTGTGTTAATGGGGCTATAGAAAGAGCCCATCTTTTGTATCTCTTGAGAAGCTTATTATGAAGATCATCTCTGGAGGGTTCTTTCTCCCATAGAGGAGGGTCATCTTGATCGTCTTGAAGAACGTAAGGCCTCGTTTGTCTGGATGGAAAAGACTTACAATGGAATGAAATCAAGATAAGAATGGAATTAACAATGGAATTAAGATTGGATGAATCCTTGTTTGGATTAGAAGAACATCTTTGGAATGGAATCTCTGTATGCTCTTCCACATGGGCAAGCAAAAGGGAAGTCATAGCTAGTAGTGCATGTGTCAGGGGAATTTTCCCGGGAGTGAGGAGTTTAGAGTTCATCGGAGGATTGAGATTGAGTCTATAGTTACACACCGTCGGAAGAAGTTCAATCAGTCAACCCTAGCTAAGAAGATGGTCTGTCTTAGCCTGGTCGATCCACCTTTCATAAGATATTTCCTGTATACCCCCTATAATATAATGTTGCCTGTTCTTGCATTCATTCTCAGCAAAAGTTCACAATTCGAGAATCCCGAAAGAAGTCCCTGTCTTGGAGAAAAGCGAATGTGACTAATCCAATCGACAAATCTAATGTTCTGCGACCATTTCGGATCAAGTATTGCCAGGGTGGCCTCTAATATAATGGACTCTCTACGGACAATTCTTTAGCTTATCGAATCCTCAACTAGAAAATAGAAAACCTTATCTGAAAAGTAGAAAATCCAGAAAGCATTTCGGGAGCCTATTTAAAATAAATAAATGCGAAGGAAACATATTGAGTATATAGTAGAGTTTGGGATGCATGGTTTTGTAAATACTCTTGCATGTCCTCTGTCACATTCTCTTGACAATGGAAAAAACAAATCACTATCGATATAAACATCTTCTCCACATCACTAGAATTTTCACCTGCATCCAGTGGGTCAGATGTTTGCTGCTCAGACTCTAGACCTCGCCACCAGCCTCACCTGCATCCTCAGAGTCAGGAACATGCTCCTCAGACCCGACCTCAGACTCAACAGGCAATTGATGTGATCGTGAGGTAAAATACCCCATATATATTCATATGTATATATGTGGGGTTCCCGAAACCGACTCGGTGACTCTTGTGTGGTGGATAGGACTCCAAAGGGACATGAGGAAGAGGCATAGGAGCAAGAACTAGATAGAAAGGGGGATGCTATGTCAAATTGAGCGAGTCATTGATTTCATATTGGGATGGGAAACTTTAATACGAGACACATTCCTTTCTTATGTTTGGAAGAAATGAATAGCTGCCTATCGAAGGGGTTTTCTAGAGAGGGCGTGCTGATTCCAATCCTGCAGTACGCCGACGATACGTTTTTTTTCATTGAAGGGGGTTTGGAGGAGGCTAGGGGCATGTCCATGGCCCTAGAGATTTTTGGCGAGTTGTTGGGTATGATAAAGAACGATTGCAAATCTAAGTTCGTTCTTTTCGGCCTTGCGATTCAGGAGGCTGACGCGTGTGCGGTGGCGTTGGGGTCGGGCTGCTCTAAATTGCCAATGGACTATTTGGGGATGCCCTTGACCTTGGGTAGAACGCGTCAACGCGGACGGGAGATTGGTTGATGGTGGTGGAGAAGGTGGAGGCAAGGTTGGCTGGATGGATCATGGAAGTCCGCGGTCTTATCGAGAGGGGGACGACTGGTTCTTTTAAAGGCGGTCCTATCGTCTATCCCGATCTATTTTCTTTATAATCGGCGCATGCCAAAGGGGATCAGAGCTCGGCTGGAGAAGCGGATGCGTGCCTTTTTATGGGGGAAGCAGAAGGGTGGGTCGAGAGAGATCCACCCGAGTAGCCTCCCCCACTCTTTTTTGGAGGGGAGTCGTGGAGGTTTTCTTGAAGAATATTGCACTTTTTAAGCCGGTCCTTGGTGGGGGGAGATTCTTTCTCCTTTTGGACGGACGATTGGACAGGGGGGAGGGGCTTTGCTCGCGCTTCCCTTGCTTGTATGCCCTGGCAGATGACAAATTTTGTTTGGTTGCGGCCTGTTGGCTTGATGGTAATTGGTGCCCCACTTTCTCCGCGAACTTCTCCGACCAGAGATTGGATGAATTCTTGGATTTGCTCGATGCTGTGAGGGAGGTGGGGCGTCCTTCGGGGGGCCGGGACCACTGGTGTTGGCGGGAGGGCCCTTTCACGGTCTAGAAGGCCTTCGGGGCTATCTCTCGGCCGCCGCCGTCGCAATCGGAGATTCTAATCAGGGACTGTGCTTTTCTTTGGGCTCTCAAGCTTCCTGAGAGAGTTGGTTTCTTTCTGTGGCTGCTCAGAAGACAGAGGCTGATGACAAGGGACCGATGTGCAAGATTATCACGTACCTTCTCAGATAGGTGCCTGCTCTGCAATGACTCGATTGAATCCGTGTAACACCTTTTCTTCCTATGTCCCATGGTGATTCAAATATGGCAGGGGGCTGACTTGGACTGGTGTTGCACGGACGATCTTCAGTTCTTCTGGAATGCGCTATTTGCAAACAAGGATAGGCCGGCGGTGGAGATTCTTTATCCGGTGGCCATTCTGTGGGTGATCTGGCAGGGTAGGAATGATTTGTTATTCTCGGGCCAAAGATTTTATAAGGAAAACGTGGGGAGCTATGCGAAGCGGTTGGTGGAAGATTGGGCGTTGTAATGGGTCTGCTGTAACAACGTGTGGTTGTTTTTTCCCTTTCTTTTTTTCTGTTTTTTCTTTATCACTTGAATAAAGCTTTGGGGCATGCACCATCGAGTGTCTCCCCCTCGTCTATGGATTTCAAAAAAGAAGAAGAAGAAACAAATATAAATAAATTAATCTTTTTTGATATATTTGTCAAGTATAGAATAGAATCCGTATCCTTAAACTTATGTTTTTTCATATATTTGATGTAAGACATCAATAATTAAATTGTAACAGAGATTTTTCTAGTCATCATATAATATTGAAAAGGAGAAAATTCTACAACTAGATTTTTTATACAAACGAATGTTAATACATCAATATCCATTATTTATTATATATGTATCCATTTTAAAATGTATACGAATAATAGTAGTTATGGTATCTGTAAATATTATCAATAATATGAGTATGCTTCTTGGGATCATATACGAGTATGCTCCCATCTTTCTTTCCGCATTTTTTTGAAATGAAATGTATGGGAATTTACTTAGAATAATAAGTGGAATATGTGTTTCAAATTTCGTTTAAAAAAGATGTTCCTAACACTTCCATTTGAAGGGGGTCAATTTGTCAATTTCAGTAATTCCGGGACCGTTAAAATTTGAAAGTCTTGATGGGGGGGGGATAGAGGCCTCGAATTAAGTTGAATTTTGAATGACACCATTGTGGTATATTGTGATCTAAATTCCTCTAGGTTTCTTTTCGGAAAAATAAAAAAAATACAGGGAAAAAAGCGTGGGAACATACTCCCTTTTCCCTAATATATATATATACTAAATTCAATAACATATTATTGTATACAGGGAAAAAAGCGTGGGAAAAAAGCTTGCACCAAGGTGTATGTAATTTTACATGCATCGAGGCTTATATCTTCTACATTTTTTGACTTTTTTGGAAAATATCACCATGTACATTCATCTATATATCCCTCCAATATGCCATTCGAATTTCGTCAGAAACAAAGACTCCTATGCCCTCCATCTAGAACAGGTTGATTGCAACAATTCTAAGACCGTTAAAATTACCTGTTCTAGATGGAGGGCGTAGGAGTCTCTGTTTCTGACGAAATTCGAATGACAATTGGAGGGATATATAGATGAATAAACATGGTGATATTTTTTAAAAAAAGTCAAAAAATGTGGAAAATATAAGCCTCGGTGCATGTAAAATTACATGCACCTTGGTGCAAGCTCCCCATCCTCTTATTGTTATAAGTTGGGATAATTACACCCATAACCCTGAGTAATTCCTCAATCTCAATCATAACCCTGCATAATCGTGAATTACATGAGAAACCCTGAGTAATACCTAACTTTTACATGACATAACCCTGTGTCAAGATCCGTTTGAGTTGCCCGTTATGTTTGACGGTTTCCGTGAAAAAAAATTACAAAATTACCCCTAATATCTATTCTAATTTGCAAAACATGCCAACACCTGCAGCTCCAACTACATCTCCTCTCCCCTGACTACAGCCATCGCCAACACCCTCCCAGCGCGGCGCCAACCCGACCTCCATTGCCCCCCACCCACAGCCCCAACCGGCAATGCCAACCTCCGCGACGCGAACCCGACCTCCCCCCCTTCCCCCGCGGTGCACCTCTGCTACTGCAACTCCCCCCTTCCCCCGCGCCGCGCCTCTGCCTCTGCACGACCCCTTCCCCCGCGCGACCCTCCCCCCCGGTGCCGCAACTCTGCAACGCCACCCCCCAACCTGCCCTGTGCTGCACCTCTGCAACCATCGCCCCCGCGCCGCACCTCTGCACCCCCCGCCGCCGCCGTGCCAAGCTCCCTCCCCCCAGCGCCGCCCCCAGCTCCTCCTCGAGCCACAACTCTGCGCCGCCCCACACTCCTCTGCTGCCCACACGCAACTCCAACACCCCCTCCCGCACGTAGCTGCTCGAAGCCCTGCAACCCCGCGCTCTTCCTGTCCTCCTGCGCTCCTCGAAGCCCCCCCTCCCCCCCCTCCCCGGCCCTCCTCAAGGCCTCCTCCAACCCCCCCAGCGCTGCTCCCAGCTCCTCCTTGAGCCCCCCCTCCCCCCGTGCCGAGCTCCCCTGCAGCCCGCGCCCAAACCCCCTCCCCCCGTGCGGAGCTCCCCTGCCCCCTTCCCTCGATCTGAGTTTCTCCCCTGCACGAAGCTCGCGATCCCCTCCCTCCCATCCCCCTGCTGCCGGTGCCCCAGTCACAACCCCCTCCCCCCGTGACGAACTCCCCTGCTGCCCGTCCTCGAGGCCTCCCCCAGGGCCACCCCCAACTCCTCATCGAGCCCCAGCACCGCTCCGAGCCCACCGCTCCGCCCCCAGCTCCTCATCGAGCTCCAACGCCCAACGACGAGCTTTGCCTCCCCCACCGATCCGAGTTTTTTTCCTTCCTTTTTTCTCACAGCCCGCCTCCTGATTAGTATTTTCTTTGTTTATTTCTAACCATTGGATTGAGGATGAGTTAGATTAACTCATCTGTATGGTTGAGTTAAGATATTAAATTAACGGAAGGTTATGAATGTAAGACGGAGAGACTATTCAAGGTTTCACATATAATTCGTGATTATGCAGGATTATGATTGAGATTGAGAAATTGCTCAGGGTTATGGGTGTAATTATCCCTTATAAATTAGATATATTTAGAAAGTTTATTTCAACTAGATATCTATTATACCTACTTCAATGTAGAAAAAGAAAGTGGACACAATCATGTCTGATCTGCTTCCACATTTGTTATATATATCTCTCAAAATATGCATCCATTTCAAAATGGATACATATATAAATATCACTATTATGTTTTAAATATGTGTTCAATATAGATTTATTTGTAAACATGTTTAATATAACTTTATGAAACAAATATATTTAATATATTTGTGTTATTTAGGCATCATGTATTCCGACTTCAATATACAAAAGGATATGGTTACATGACATCCTATCCGATCTGTTGTTGTATCCATTGTATATATGTAGACATGCATATGTATCAATTTTAAATGGATACAAATACGTATAAGACATTGATATTCATAAATATATGTGTGTATATATATCCATAATTGATTTGATATAATTGTTATGAATTAAATATATTTAAGATATTTATCTCGTCTACGTATCCTAAAACCAATTTTAATTTGCAAATACGTATGGATACGTTTACATCTGATCTGTTATCATATATATATATATCAGATATATGTATCCATATCTATTTTAAAATAGATCCATGTTTGTGTATTATTTTAATATTAATAAATATCTTATCTGAACTTGTATATCTATTTTGACAGTATTTATAATATATTTTAAATCATATTCTACATGACTATTATCAAATAATTATATTTAATATATTTGTGTAATCTAAATATCCCTTATCCTAACTTTAAGATGCAAATAGATATAAATGCATACTTATCCAATCAACTGTCGTATCCGTTTTACACTTATTTTGATGTGTAGTGATATACATTTTAAAATGAATACATGTACAATATCACTTTGTCATCCCTATATATTCATATTTTAAATGAAGAAGAGTATATCCCACTGCATTTGAAAGAAATATAATCCCAATTCCTAGGGGGTACATAGGATTGGCGATTCCTACGTATATGGGAAACATGTTTCCGTTGTAATCATTTTTCCTACATTAATATGATCTAACAAACATAGAAATGGAATCAACTGAGGATTGGTGATTCCATTCCTCCTCTAGTCTGGCGTACGCTTAACAAACGGGGTGTCAATTTTGATCTTCTTGTCTGTGATGCTGCACAGCAAGTCATTTCCTTTATTTTTTTGATGTTAATTAGATTATATTTGTATTTGATGTTGCTGGAAATTTGTCTGTTCTTCAAAGACCGTTATATGTGTTTGCGTATGATATTAGGGTTATTAACAACCAAAGATGTATATGTTGAGTCAAGATAGTTTGGGTATGAAACTAGAAGGCTTTCAATCTGTTCAAGGCTTCAAGCTAAGCTGAGCATTGCATGCTCTCTGATTGGGGGTTGTGATAGAGAAATGTAGAGTCAATTGGATCTTCCCAAAGATCTAGTTCCATTATTGTGTTTTATTCCTACATTATTTGATAGTGGGACTTTGGTGTGTTGATGGACTGTATAAAAAGAACCGCACAACTCGTGTATCTCTTGATAAGTTTATTACAAGATCTAATGTAGACCCCTTCTTCTGTAGAGGACGGTCATGTTGATCGTCTTGAACCATGTAAGTTTTGGTCTTTCTGTTTGTAATGCTGCTCACACTTTATATTACCACAGCTTCTAAGAATGAGTATGCAAAAGCGATTATTCTTAAGGATGCTTGACTAGCTCCTATTAGGAATTGTCTTGGTCCTAAAACTTAGATGAGTCAATCAATCATTCGGAGATTATATCTCTGCAGTATACTCTGTACTCCTAAGTTCTCTTATCACATTATCCAACTTATAAGCAGTTGGTATTGAGCATAGTGTTTCAATTATCTTTTTACCACTTCTCAATTTGTGCATCTTTAATTATGAAACTATTCTCGCAACTATAATATTTCAATTCTATTTTTTTACTTCGGAATTTTACACCTTTAGTTGTTTTTTACCCATCTTGACCTGGGACTTGATCATACTTGGTTTTGATCTGATTTTGCAGGAACGACTTATACACAACAGTCATATAAAGTGAGTGAATCGTTTCCTTTTAAGTGGATCAACAAAAAATGGAAAGAAGGCTTCCATGTCACATCCATGACAACTGCTGGTAGCCGTTGGGGGGTTGTCATGTCACGGAATGCTGGATACTCGGATCAGGTAGTCTCAAGACGCCATGAATGCTATAGTAGTAAATTCCAAACTAGGTTTTTTGTTCCTGTGTCACTCATGAATATGTTCCATGCCATATGCTCTTTATTATTCCAGGCAAGAATCACCATGTAAATGGAGAAACCTGCACTTATTATACTTCTTCCAGCTTTCTGAACTACTACCACTTTTAGACTTTAAATGGATCATGTCTTGCGAGGTTTTATGATCAAACCCTTTAGAACCCTTAACACAGGCCAATACCACATGATGGCTTTCTTAAGGTAACTACATAGTTACATGTTATCACTCCAAAGGTCCAGAAAGTTGGAAGGCTGAGAGTAGGATGGCGACTCAAAGGGCGACTCTGAAGGCGACCGGGAAGGCGATCGTTCAGTCGTCTGCGCAGACTTTCGCTCCTAGTGAGCGGGCTAAGGGGAAGGGTGGCGCGTCGAGTTCGCAGGTCTTCAGCCCCCAGTTCGTTGCTGCTGAAGGGGAGGACAAGCTCCATCAGGAGGCAGGTTGGGTGACGGTTACTCGCAAGAAGCAAGGGCGCGTTTGCTGGCGGTGCGGGGTGAAGGGTCACCTGGCCTCGGTTTGCGTTGCGAGGCCTCGCTGCTTTGCTTGCTGCGGGTTGGGGCACAAGCAAGCGGGATGTGGTGCAAGGTCCAGGGGGGATGCGGGTCGCTTCCTTCTCGGAGGTCCTCCTTCAAAAGGGGTTGCTAGCGGTTCGGGGTCTCATCATGCGAAGGGGTTCCCCTCGGTCGATTCTAGAAGGTCGTTCGCGCAGGTGGTCGCGGGGGGGGGGGGGCGCTCTTCGCCGAAGGTAGGCGGGGCCTGCGGGAGGATGGAGTCTAGCTCCCATGCAGCGTTTGCCTCGCGGGGGGCGCATGTTGCTGGGGGGTCTACGATGGTCGAAGCCGTGGTGGCGGGGGGTGCGAGTTCATCGCATGGGGGGGCTGACGAGGCGCGTGACCTGCGTGAAGGTAGGGTGTTGGTAGGGATCTTCTTGAATCAGTGCATGTCCATCGAGGAGGTGAACCACGTTCTCATCGACCTTTTGAGGACCAGCTTCTCGGGAGACCTGTTCCTGCTGGGTTCGAAAAGATGCTGTGTTAGAGGTCTCCTAATGCACCAGCGTTCCCGTTTGCTTCATGCTGGGCCTCATGGAGGCATCGTGTGGAGGGATTTGCGGTTTGTTGACGGTGCCTGCTCGGAGTTGGAGGTGTGTGTGACTGAGGTCAGGGGGGTCCCTTTCTTGTCTCGAGCCGTTCATCGCCTTCGGCGACCTCTTAGAAGGTGGGGTGAGGTGTTGGCCGTTACCAGCGACGGCTTATCGCCGGGAGATGATCCTTCAACTACGAAGATCCTAATGGAGTGCAACAAGGCCTTCCTCGATCGGGCGGATGGCCAGGTGTTCTTCGAAGAGTTAAACTTGGGAAGATTCTTCTGTAGAATCGAGATGTCTGTGGTGGTGCCTCCGCCGCCTCCCCCCTTGCCGGACCGGAGGGCTCTTGGGGGGGAGACCAGCTTGAGGGCCGTTCCGTTTTCCGAGGAGAAGCAGCCGCTTTGGGACTTCGCCTCGACGTTCTCGCCGCAGATGGGTTCGTCTTTGGGGGGTGCGCCTTGCTATGATGTTTACGTAAGGCCTTCTCCAGCAATTGTACGTGAAGCCCATCCCACCGCATGGAATCGGTGCATGGTAGCCGCCCTCGGGAGTATGCGGGGGGACGTGGCGGGCGGTTGGAATGACGTGGAGGGTAGGTGCACGAATCTCGGAGGAGATTTGACATCCTCGGTGGGGTCGCAATGTTCTGCCTTCCGGATCTTCTCACCAGGCTTTGCTATCCTTGGGCATGCCGCCTCTCCTTCATCCGGAGCTGCACGTCAATCCTCGAGTCGGGTTGTTGAGTTGGACCCGATTATCATCTCAAAGGCGGATCACCTTCTTCTCTCGGGTCGGGCGGGGGTTGATTCGGGTTCGAGGGCACAGCCGGACCCTCCTTTGTTGGCGGACCCTCCTTTGTTGGCGGACCCTCCTCTGTTGGCGGACCCGGACGCCTTGAGCTTCTCATATTCATTGTTCGCCGCCCCGCATCCCGACTCTCGGCTTCTCAACCTCCAGGTGGAACTTTCCTCTTCTCAGTCCGGAGCTTCGTTTCAGGAGGGGGTCGCCCGTGGGCCAGACACGCCTGCTGCGGAGCCCCTCGATGATAAGGCTTCAGATGCCGAGCCTTCGAAGAGATCTTGCAAGCGCTACAGAAGAAGGCGAAACGCTCGTTCGCTGTCAAGGGAGCACCACTCATGTCAATCCTTCGAGGAGGCGGTGGCGGAAGCAGCGGGGGTGGTGCGTTCAGGGGTGTTCAACAAGGTTGCTAAATGAAGATCCTTTCATGGAATGTCAGGGGCATGGGGGATGCGGCTAAGCGAAAGATCCTGGGGTCCAGATTCAAGGAATGGGGGTGCGACGTCATTCTTCTGCAAGAAACCAAGTTGGCTTCTTTGGATGATGATGTTTGGCGCTCTCTCGCGGCGGGGGATCTTGATCAGTTTTGCGCTTTATCTGCAACTGGGAGTGCTGGCGGTTTGCTTATTGCTTGGAAGTCATCTCGGTTCTCCCTTGTCTCTAATGTGACGGGCAACCACTCCCTCTCCGTTCTGCTCACCAGGAGGGAAGACTCTCAAGCTTTCCTTCTCTCGTGCGCCTACGACCCTTGTGATGCGGCTCGCAGGAAGGAACTTTGGGACGAGCTCCGCAAGATCTCGTTGGACAACGAGGGTTTGCCTTGGCTAATTGGGGGGGATTTCAACGTCACGTTACGTTCGTCTGATAGGCCCCGACCCAGGGGTGGCTGCGACTCGGGCTCGGAGGACTTTGCGGACTTCATCAACGGCCTGGCTCTTCAAGACTTAACGGCATCGGACGTGAGGTTCACTTGGAGGAATTCTTCCTCCAAGTCTTGCATCGACATATTTCTCGCGTTGATGGTTTTCATGGAGCTCTTCCCTCTGTCGGTGGTACTCTGTAGGCCCCGTGCTTTCTCGGACCACACTCCGATCATCTGGGATTCCCATATGTCTCCTCCGGCGGGTGGCTTCTTCAGATATGAGAGATGCTGGCAGCTTGAGGATGATTTCCATGTGTTGGTGTCTTCTTCTTGGGCGGAGGCTTGCGAGGGTCGGTCGGCGGTGGAAAGGTTTCGGAGGAAGCTTGTGCATCTCAGAGGCGTCCTGTCCAGTTTCAAGAAGAGGTCGCGGGAGGCTAGGCTGTCTGCCAGGAAGAATGCGGAGGCCATCGTTGCCGAGTTGGACACCTTGGAGGGGCTGAGGGAGCTCTGCACGGAGGAGCTGGTCTCCAGGTCTGCGGCGGTGGCCGCGGTCGAGAGGGAGGAAAGATTGAGGGTGGCGGAGTGGCGCCAGAGAGCGAAGCTGAAATGGATCAAGGAAGGTGACGCAAATTCCTCCTTCTTTCACAGGGTCGCATCTAATAGGAGGCGGTCAAACTTGATTCGATCGATTTCCTTCGGGGGTCGCGAGGTGGTGGGCGAGGAGGCGATTGGGAATGCGGTGGCAGACTACTACATGGCCTTCTCTTCGGTTCGTTTACCTCGTCGCTGGTGCTGGTTGGGGGAGGAGGACTCGATGCTCTCGTCCGCGAGCTGTGCGGAGCTGATTAAGGAGATCTCCTTCGACGAGGTCAAGGATGCTGTCTGGGAGCTTAATGCCGATGCCTCGCCTGGCCCCGATGGCTTCCCTATTGCCTTCTACAAAGATTTTTTGGGGGTGGTGGGCTTCGAGGTCTGGGAGGTGGTTACGGAATTTTGTACGGGAAACTTGGGCTTTGATGGGATTAATAGGGCTCTTATTGTTCTTATCCCTAAGTCTCATTCTCCGGTTGCTATTGAGGACTTTCGGCCGATCGCGATTTCTAATGCCTTGTACTTGATTGTTGCGAAAGTGTTGGCGAGGAGGCTTGCGGTGGTGCTGGACGATCTTATCCATCCCTCGCAGGTGGCTTTCATTCCTGGTCGAAGGATCTCTGATGTCACGACCCTCGCCTCTGAGATGATCGACAGTTGGGCGAGGAGAGGGAAGCAAGGGATTCTTTGGAAGGTGGACTTCGCGAAGGCGTATGACTCCTTGGACTGGAGTTTTCTTTGGTCCGTGCTGCGGGCTCGTGGATTTCCGAATATGTGGATCTCTTGGGTGCGCCGATGCGTTACCACAGCATCCTTCTCTATCATGCTTAATGGTCGTATCGCTGGTAGCCCTTTTCAGCCTAGGAGGGGCGTTCGGCAGGGGTGCCCTCTGGCACCCATGCTTTTCGTTATTGCGGCGGATGTGCTTCCAAGGATGGCAGATAGGGTGGTCGCGCGTGGCTTCTCATCGGGATTCTCCTGCGACTACAAGAACACTCCAACCCTCCAATATGCAGATGACACCATCGCCTTCATCGAGGGGGGTCTGGAGGAGGTCCGGGGGATGGCGGTCACTTTGTCGATCTTTAGTGAGCTCTCGGGGCTCCGCATCAACCATTCTAAGTCCAAAATGATTCCTTTCAATTGGGAGGACCAGTCCGCGACGGCGTGTGGCGTGCTGTTGGGAAGTCCCCCTTCTTCTCTTCCGATCGACTATCTGGGCCTGCCGCTGGGCGCGAGAAGGCCAAGATTGGTTCATTGGAACAGGGTGATGGACAAGGCGGAGAGAAGACTTGCTGGTTGGAGTGCGGCTATGCTCTCCCGGGGTGGGCGTCTTGTGCTGATCAGATCGGTCCTTGCATCCATTCCAGTTTATTTCCTGTCGAATTGGGCGATCCCGGTGGGGATTAAGAGGCGTCTTGAGGGCCTTATGCGGAGCTTCCTGTGGGGAAGAAGGGATCACGCGTCGCGGGGCATCCATCTGGTGGCGTGGAAAGAGGTGGCCAAAAGAAAATGCGATGGTGGTCTCGGCATTCGAAGGCTTGATCTGGTTAACGACGCGTTGATGCTTAAGTGGGTCAACACACTTTGGGGTAGCGCCATCGGGTTCTTTCCTTCTATGCTGCGGGATGTTCTTTCCATCGGGGTGGACATGATGCGGGACGCCAACTCTTTGCGCTCTGGTACCCCTTTCTGGAGGGGGATTGCTTCGACGGTGAGGCGCTTCTCTCATTTGTTCAAGCCGGCGCTGGGGGATGATAGCTCTTTCCTTTTTTGGCGCGACGCATGGGCGGGGGACAACTCTCTAGCTTCTTCTTTCCCCCGTCTTAGTGCACTGGCTTCTGACTCTATGGTGTCGGTGGCGTCCTCTTGGAGCGGGAGCGATTGGTTCCCCACCTTCGCTAGCAACCTTTCCGACGACCGATTTGATGACTACTTAAGGCTTCTGCAGCAGCTTTCGGCTGCGCCAAAGCCAACGTCTAACAGGGATCATTGGGTTTGGCGCGACGGCACCTTCTCGTCAAGGCGGGCTTTCAACGTCATCTCGCAACACCTGACCTCTGACCGGAACCTTCTATGCAAAGATCTTGGGTGGCTGTGGCGCTTAAAGCTTTCGGAGAGGGTGATTTTCTTTCTTTGGCTCTTGAGGCGTGGGAGGGTCTTGACCCGAGATAGATGTGCTAGGTTTCTCTCGGGGTCTGACTCTATGGACTGTGTGCTGTGTGGCGAAAATGTGGAGACTCTGCAACACTTATTCTTCCATTGCCCGTGCTCTAGCACTATCTGGGAGGACCTCAACATTTCTTGGCTCAACGCATCCTCGGCTGACTCGTTTTGGGCATCCATGCGTTCAGGTGCTGACCGGACAACGAGGGAGTTGCTTCGCCCGTTCGCTTGCATTTGGGTGCTGTGGCTCGCTAGGAACACTAAGATTTTCAAGGGACAAAGGTTTTACAAGGAGAATGTTTTAGCACACGTTGATCTGCTTCTGAGTGACTGGTTGCTAATGTAATTCATGTTGCGTGTGGTGCGGGATCCTCTCGATCCTTTGTGTCTGTACCTCTCTTCTTCCTCCCCCTCTTCTCTTTCCCTTTGATTTTAATAAAATTTGGGGCGAACACCACGGCGTGCTTCCCCCGAAAAGCTTTGGTTTCAAAAAAAAATGTTATCACTCCAAAGATTTAGCTTCTCAGTTAGTTATTGGCTATGAGTTGGGTTGAAAGTGTTCGTTAATAGGCAAACAAGTTTGTTGATCATGTTAGTTAGTTAAATTGATCTTGTCTTGCCAGGTTTTATGGTCAATCCTTTAGAGCCCTTAACACCTGTCAATACCACATTATGGCTTTCTCGAAGTAACTTCAGAGTTACATGCTATTAATTTATAGTCCATAGATTTAGCTTCTCCGTTAGTTATTGGCAATGAGTTGGTTTAGAAGTGTTCATTATCAGGCAAACAAGTTTGTCATTAATCAAATGGTTCTTTTTATGTAATAGGCGTACATGTCAAATGGACAAGTCAAATTGGGTTTGATGAAGTACTCTGTCGCTTTTGCTTTTAAAACTCCTAATATTTATTGTAGTCATTTAAATTCATTCGCTTCCTTGTATGCTGATTTTTAGATAATAAATTCGGTGTATTGTGAAATGACTATAGCTTATACAAATGAACTTGTGTGAATTTTTGCATGAATTTCTGTGTACATTCCAGTCACATGCTGCAAGAGTCATATATGTGCACGTGCATGTTTTTTCAGTAGAAGCGGCGTACTGTTTTCTTTTCCTCACATGGTAATATATACATTTTCATGATTGAATTGTCTTTGTTTGATGATTATATGTTGAAATTGTGTGGGATTACTACACAGCATAATCGTTGATTTTCTTGCCAAAAAGCTAGATGTGGGTAATCTTAAGATATGATGTCATGTACATAGGTTGTTGAGCTAGATTTTCTTTACCCAAGCGAAGGAATCCACAGGCGATGGGAGAATGGTTTTAGGATAACCGCTACTGCAGCAACCTCAGATCAAGCTGCATTCATATTAAGTATTCCAAAGCGCAAGATGATGGATGAGACACAGGAGACACTTCGTACTACTGCTTTCCCAAGTTCCCATGTAAAGGTAGCTTCCTGACTCAGTTTTTCCCAAGTGAATCTGATTTTGGGGTCATCTGAAAGGGGTATAGATGTTGATTTTGGTAAGATAGACTAAAATTGTTCTTACATGATTCAACTCTCCTCAGGCCTAAAATTTTGCAGCTATATATGTTAATACTGATGCAATTTGAATTTTACTTTGTCAGAAGGAGCATATCTTTAGACAATTGTCTTTTCAGCCATCATCTATCATCCATCTCTTTTTCTTCTGTTGGAGTCCCAGCAAATAAATTGTATACATGAAATGGATATAAAGTTGCTAATAGATTGGATTGGTATATGTTAACGTATATGTTAGTTGTTTGTGTATCTCTCTGTTATTTTTATTTTCAGCTGTATGCTCTATGTAATTTACCCTTTGGCTACTCTCCTATATAAGAGAGCCTAGGTCTTATGGAATAAACATCTTGTTCATTTTTCCCAACATGGTATCAGAGCGACGGTCCTATACCGTAGTTCTCGAAACCCTAACCCTAACACTCCCCCTACCCCACCCTACCCCACCCGCGAGCCTCTCTCTATCGTCGGCGCCCTCGCCAGCGCCTCCGCCTCGCCGCGCCTCCGCCAACATCTTTGCGTGCTCCTCCATGCGCGATTGCGCCTGTGCGCATACACCTCCACGCGCGACTGCGCCTGTGCGCGCGACTGCGCGTGCTCCTCCACGCGAGCGACTGCGCGTGCTTCTCCAGTTGCACGCGACTGCGTGTGCGCGTGCTCCCTGTGCGCGTGCTCCCTGTGCGCTTGCGCGTGTGCTAATAAGCTCTAAAGCGCACACCATCATCTACATGGGTTTAGTTGCTTGAGGTCTACACATGCAACTAAACCCATCTATGTCTTTGTAGACGATTCTCATCTTCAGTCAATCGCTCCAGTCTTCAGTCTCCAGTATGTCAGAAAGCAAGGCGGATATTCCATCTATTGGCGCCTTTTGTGGTCCAGCGCCTATTGTAAAGATGGACGGTACAAACTATGAACTGTGGGCGATGCAGTTCATGAGCATGATAAAGTCTACGAGTAAGAAGCATATTCTTACCGAACCAGAGCCTGCTGAGAAGACTGGAGCCAATGCCTTGTGGGATGCCGATGACGCCTATGCCAAAGTTTGGCTATCTGGTACGTTGGCGATTGAGATTGCCAATGACATTCTACATCAGCCCACGGCCAAGGACATGTGGGACATCCTGGCGGCTACATATTCTCAGGCGAAGAACGAGACAAAGATCCTGCAACTCCAACATGATATATTCACTATAAAGCAGAATGGTCACCCTCTGCATTCACTCTACACATCCCTGAGAGGGATGTTCGAGAAGCTCTACAGCTTCATGCCTCTGACAGCCACGCCAGAACAACAGAAGACATATCGGAATGCGACTATGGTGGGCGTATTTCTTGCTGCACTTGATCCAGAGTATGAGGCGACACGATCCCAAATCTTGGTCGATTCTACTATTCCTCCCATGGAGGAAGCCTTTCATAGACTGAGCCGCATCGCCGTTCCTTCCACGGCCACGAATCAGAATACTTCAGCCATGGCCATCAACAGGGGTCGTGGGTTTCATCATCAGACCTGTGGATGTGGACCTCGTGGCAGAGGAGGCCGCACTCGGCCAACATGTACCTACTGTCATCGCGTTGGACACAATGAAGACGCATGCTACTCGAAGCATGGATTTCCTGCTTCTGCACGAGTTGCTGAACAGATAGAGCCTCCATCTGCTGCCACTTTGGATCAGCGGTTTGATGATCTTGTTGCTCGTCTGAGGGGCATTATTCCCCCATTTGGCCCAGCTCCTACTAGTGAGAGTCAGTCTGATGCTGCTGCTTCTGCCTCTGCGTCTACCAGTGCTTCAGGTAGCATACTTGCATTTACTAGTAGTAGATCAGATACATTACCGTGGATTATGGACTCGGGCGCTACACATCATCTATGTGGCGATCAGAGTTTACTTACATGATATTCTCAGATTCCTCCAGGCTGAACAGTGGTCATTGCCAATGGTACACATTCTCCCATCAATGGTCAAGGGGAGATTAGACTGACATCTTCTATGCAGCTCAAGAATGTGCTACATGCACCTGATTTTTCAATGAATTTGTTATCAATCAGTCAGATTACGAAGGATTTACAATGTCGGGCAATTTTTGATCCATCTTCTCTTATTTTTCAGGACATCCGTACGGGCAACGTGATTGGTCGTGGCTATGAGCAAGGAGGCCTCTATCACCTAAATCAGACTCCATTCGCTGGAACCTCATCCCTTCCCACTGGACCAGTATCTCCTTTGCTGTGGCATCTACGCTTTGGGCATCTACCGCTTCAGAAGTTGCGTCGTGTGCTATCCCAGGGTCTTCCTCACATATCTATCCAATGTGAGGCTTGTCAGTTGGGAAAGCATCACAGGTCTACCTTTCCCAGTCGTCCAGGTCGGAGTAGTACCTCCAAGTTTGAGTTATTTCATATTGATATCTGGGGTCCGAGTCGTGTACTTGATCATCAGGGACACAAATTTTATATAGTTATTGTGGATGACTTCTCTCGTGTGTCATGGGTATTTTTGATGAAAAATAAATTTAAAGCAGGCAATATTATTATCCATTTTCTGAATGAAATTCAAAATGTTTTCTCCACATCTGTGAAGTTTGTAAGAAGTGATAATGCCCTAGAACTGTGCACTCATGTCCTAGCCAACTACTACTCAAAAGGGATTATCCATCAAACATCCTGTGCTTATACCTCTCAATAAAATGGGATTGCTGAAAGGAAACATCGCCACCTACTAGATGTCACAAGATCACTTCTTATACATAGTCATGTTCCTTATTCTTACTGGGGTGACGCGGTTCTCACAGCATGTTACCTAATTAACCGTATGCCGTCCTCTGTCTTGGATGAACAGATTCCCTTTTCCCTTATCTATCCTGGGAAGGATCTGTTTTCCCTTACTCCTCGTGTGTTTGGTTTTGTCGCCTTTGTCCACCAGTTGTCTCCTGGTACTGACAAGCTCTCTCCTAGGGCTGTCAAGTGTGTGTTTGTTGGGTACTCCAGAACTCAAAAGGGGTACAAGTGTTTTGATCCATTGTGTAGGCGGTATATGGTTAGTGCAGATATTACATTTTTTGAATCCGTAATGTATTTTTCATCCTCAGGGGATCAACAGCTACCTCCACTGACTACCGACGCCATATATATGACACCACCACCTCCAGCACCATCACCATCACCACCACCACCACCACCACCACCAGCTCCACGCACTATCCCCATTTCTCCACTACCATTCCATTATACACGCAGGCCTCCTCCAGCTCATGGTCATGACTCGTCTCCTAGCTCGCTTATGGTATGTACTGAAGATACTTCTCTTGATGGATCTAATGATATTTCTGAGCAGGATATGTTGCAGGGGCCAGATGAGGACACAACTGATTTAGATCTTCCTATTGCTATACACAAATCGAAGAGTAGCTGTGTTACATATCCATTGGCAGTTTCTGTGTCTTTTGAGCGACTATCTGGGGATTTCAAGAACTTTGTGGTGGCCTTGTCAGCTGTAGATATTCCACGGAATTATCAAGATGCTTTGCAGGATAGTAGATGACATCTAGCAATGGAGGAAGAAATGGCATCACTTCAATCTAGGGGAACTTGGAGTCTAGTTCCTATACCTCCAGATGTGACCCCGGTGAGCTGCAAGTGGGTATTTACGGTGAAGCAAAATGCAGATGACAGTATTGACAGATACAAGGCCCGCCTTGTTGCACGTGGCTTTACACAGACATACGGGGTGGATTATCTTGATACATTCTCTCCAGTAGCCCGTCATTCCACTCTACGGATCCTGGTGTCCGTCGCGGTCATTCGAGAGTGGCCGTTATATCAGTTGGATGTGAAGAACGCGTTCTTATATGGAGACCTACATGAGGAAGTCTATATGCAACAACCACCCGGTTTTGCTGTTGAGGGGGATTGTTCCAAGGTGTGCAAACTTCATAAGGCTATCTATGGCCTTAAGCAGAGTTCCAGAGCATGGTTTCAGAAGCTCTCAGACCTCTTTGAAGAACAGGGATACAAACGCTCCAATGCTGGTCATTCCTTGTTTGTACAGAAGACTCCAAGAGGTATTATTGCAATTATGGTTTACGTAGATGATATCTTGATTACAGGAGATGATGAGCAAGGCATAAAGCAAGCAAAAGAGAAGCTGGGGAGCGAATTTGTCACTAAGGATCTTGGAGTCCTTAGATATTTTATGGGACTGGAATTCGCTAGAAACCCGTATGGGTTAGTAATGACGCAGAGGAAATATGTTACGGACCTGTTGAGTGAAACATGTATGCTTGGGTGTCGGCCTGCTACGACATCAATGGACCCCAACATGAAGCTATATGATGATGATACAGAGGAGGTGGACAGGAGGAGATACAGAGAACTGGTAGGCAAACTGTTGTATGTCACAATCATTAGGCCCAATATAGCCTTTGCAGTGAATCGTGTGAGCCAGTTCATGGAGCAACCACGTCAGGTTCATATGGATGCCATACGTATGATACTTAGATACCTCAAATCATCTCCAGGTGCAGGTTTGCTATTCAAGAAAGGAAAGGGGATTTCTATCTCAGCATGTGCGGATGCAGACTATGCAGGTTGTCCCAAGGACAGGAAGTGCACCTCGGGGTTTGCAGTCTATGTTGGAGATTCTCTAATCTCATGGAGGAGCAAGAAACAAACGGTGGTAGCCAGATCTAGTGCTGAATCTGAATATAGGGCTATGGCCCAGGCTAGCACAGAGATGATGTGGGTAAAGGCTGTACTTACATATCTATGTCTAGATGTACCACTTCCTATGAACTTAGAATGTGATAATCAAGCAGCTTTGTTCATTGCAAACAATCTAGCATTCCATGAGCGGACCAAGCATATTGAGGTTGGCTGTCACTTCATACGTGACATGATTCAGAAGGGGTTCATTGCGACATCTCATGTTACCTCAGAAGATCAAACTGTCGATATATTCACCAAGGCATTACTACGAGGCCCATTCCAGAAGTGTGCGTCCAAGCTGAGCATGATTGATATCTATGCTCCATCTTGAGGGGGAGTGTTAACGTATATGTTAGTTGTTTGTGTATCTCTCTGTTATTTTTATTTTCAGCTGTATGCTCTATGTAATTTACCCTTTGGCTACTCTCCTATATAAGAGAGCCTAGGGCTTATGGAATAAACATCTTGTTCATTTTTCCCAACAGTATAGATACTTAAGTAATTTAAATCAGTATTTTAAAACTTTTTAATAGGTGAGATTTATTGGAATCATTATCCTATCGTTGCAGAATCCTTCAAGAATTTTTGTGTACATACAGTTTCACTTAAGTTCTCGGCGTAATGGTACCTGCACTGGTAGATATGGAAAAGCCTTCTTCCACTTTAAGTAGGGTCGGCTACATGGATTCTTAATCAAATCCATGTTGAAAGATCCGAATATTTTTCTATGCTGGCTGTTGGCTACTTAACGTGGCCCACAAGGGAGATTTAAACCGTGGTCTTTTGGGTGATAGGCACATTGCACTACCAGTCCACCACCAGACATTGAAGTGGGCATGCATAGGTAGATATGTACAAATAAAAAATGCGCACTATGGGAATCTGAAACATAGACTAAATGCATTCGAGCATCAAAACGTAAATTTACACGGTTCCAGATCGTCTTAGACAGTCATGAAGGATTGCCCTACTCCAATGGAGTAGATCCCATGGGGTTGGATCTTTGCTATTAGCTTTCTCAAGAAACAATGGGGGCTACATATGCCTATTTGTTGTTTAACACACCTCTCATCCTTTCCCATTTCTAATATGGGACTCATCATAAATCCCACACACGTGGCTCGATTTCTCTCAACACTCCCCTTAAGTTAAAGAATATAATGCCTAGCTTGGACAATACTACATTAAACATTCGTAAGCCAAGTATCATCTCTCAAACATAAATTTTAAATTCTAAATTACATCTTCTCGCACTTGTGACTTGGCGAATCTGCATTTGTTGGGCTCTAAAATGTTCTGCATATGGCGGTTGAAACACACATATCCTTTGTAGACCTTTGCGAGTGCCTCCACTATACGAAGATCCGAACAATGGCTTGCCTCGTAAAACCTCTGAAACGGGGGTCTCTCACATGAGAACCTTGTATTGGGCCATTCACATACTTTGACTCAGTGAGATCACTATATGAAGATTTTGGGCAAAATATTTGAGTATGTGGATCTCTCACCAAATAATCTCATATACGAGCCTCATACGAAACATAGAGTGTACTAATACTTCTATGTGTTATATCCACGTAGGAGATACAAACTTAATTAATATAAAAATATTCATCGAGTATCCTTTTTTCAATGAGTTTGTTTTCTTTCCTTTTCCTTTCTTTTTTATCTTTTGCATCTACATTTATTTTCTATCAAAATTAAAATATATGGTTAGACATTATTTACTTATTCTATTAGATAAAAACAATAAAAAAACATAACACCAATTAGAAATAATATAAAATTAGACAATAACTATAAACACATAAATAGTTCACTAAAATAGCAAAAAATACTTAAAACACAAATATATATTAGAAATTAGGAATTAAATTCATGATATAATTCTTTTTTTTTAAAAAATAAAAAAATCATTTAAATATTTTTTTTAAAAATAAATTAAATAGTTTTTTTTAAAAGGAGAAGGGCGGTGTCCTAGAACTTAGTACCCACCGCCAAAATATTAAACAAAATTAAATTAAATATGAAAAATATAAACCATAACAACACATAGAAATACATGAAATACATAACCCATACAAATCAGCGTACACAAAACTAAAAAAAAGAACATCAGCTACTCCACTACCTTTTAAGCCATTAAAAATTATACCCCATGTGTGTAGTTATCGCCCATATTCTTCTAAGCGCGCGTTATCTTTTAGGTATAAGTGTAATTGGAAAGAAGAAAGGGTCATGCGAGTGTAATTATGCAGCCTTCTTGGTCATCCCTTCTTCATCTTCTTCTTTCTTCATACCTCCCTCCATCTCCCCTCCTCTTCCAACCTAGTCCTCGATCTCCTCACACTCCCTCCCTACGTCCTCCCCCTCGCTTCGAGCCCTCCTCCCCTGCCCTAGCCCATTTGGCATGAATTCCCCACCTTGAGCCCTCTTCGCCCGAGCTCCTTGCCTTGATCCCCTCTACACTATAGCTCCAGTGCCTTGCATCCCCTTTACATGAGTCCCTGCTTCGTAGCCCCTCCTTCTCGCATCCCCTCCACCTTGAGCTGTCCTTGCCCCATAGCCCTTTTGACCATGAGGTTAGATAGGAATCACACTGGAGATCTATTGTACCTAAATCGAGAAGTGGACCCTACCTCCTCCACTGTTCGTGGTGAGATCGACCATGGAGAAGCCCTCAAGAGGGCCATAATGGTGATCCAACCCAATTTCAAGGATACTAGCATTGTTGGACTTTACCTCAAAGGCATAGTTGATGCCATGTTCGACATTGACAACCTTGGAGGCATGGTACCAAATATCGTGATATATCAGAGATATATATCAGTATCGATAGGGTGTAGGTTTCGATATATATATATATATCGATTTCAAAGACATCGATCGATATTTTGTGATGTATCGGTGTATAGATAAAAAATGGAAATTTCAATACAAAATTTCTTAGATATCTGCCGATACCGATTAATACCATTAATATGGGTCGATATTGCTTAATATCACCCATTTATTAGTTTTTGATCTATTTATTTGGGATTTTGCTTTTGTATCCATTCTCTGTATTAAAAACACCTTATGATTTATATATTTTTTCAGGCCAAACTATCATTTTAAACATGGGACTTTGCCCCCCCTGCTTTGGCGGTGGAGATGAAACAACTCTAGAGTTGATCAAGGAAAGTTTATATATATATAATGAGCATTAGCTTGTTCGTATGATATTGATATAGCTCGACATTTTTTTATATATAATATGCAATGTAATGTAAATTTAATGTGTTAAATACACCTCCTTGATGTCACTAAGGTGTTATTGTTTGAATTTCATCGTTTCCTTTCTAATATATCTTAGCCATGAACAATCAATAAAGATACGTGTGATATAAGGTGTATTTTTGTGTTATACATACCTCATTGTTGTGCATAAGCATGTCTCTG
This sequence comes from Ottelia alismoides, assembly GCA_037367405.1. NCBI lineage: Eukaryota > Viridiplantae > Streptophyta > Magnoliopsida > Alismatales > Hydrocharitaceae > Ottelia > Ottelia alismoides. The sequence continues at coordinate 561,035 of JAZKJV010003255.1, read as the reverse complement.
TTTGTTATTTAGTGTTTTAAGAACTAGGGTGATCTTAATTTTCGATAAATCACTTTATTGCATCATTTTTGAGTTTTCCATCGATATCGTCAATATATCACGATATATCCTTGATATATCCCCGTTCGAGCTGACCAATACAATATCGATATTTCAAACCTTGCTTGTAGGACTCAAAGATTAGGGAGGGGGTGTCTCCAGAGAAGATGGGGCTTGGAGACGATGGAGTTTACAAGGAAAGAGTTCTGGTCTTGCACCCCTCTTCTCACACACATCCTCCTTTGCCCCCTCCACGTGTCAACCGCCGCCCATAACCAACCTCTTCTCCCCTTCGCCCTCATGTCTACCCGTCCGCCCCATCCTCCCACTCCTTCGGCACGAGCCTCCCTCTATCTTGAGTTCTGCGTTCGCATCCTTCCATTGTTTATTCATCAAAAGAATAGAAGGTAGAGGTGGAGGGTGGTTGAAAGGAGGAGAGCGATATATTTTTTCCTAACCTAACCTTGATTAAGACAAATATTGACATAGTTTATTTTAATAGACGATCAACTAATGAAAAGATACAACCGTTAACTATGCAAGAAGGTATGACCCATCTAGTATTACAACAAAGTAGGTGCATATCTGTATTTTAGAAATTCAAAGGGATACATGTGTAAAATCTGTAAAATCATATATAGAGTATGTAAGACATAAAATAATTAAAAGCAGAGTATTTAGGGAATCCACCTATTCAACTAAGTATTCTAAATAACAATTCACATGTGGCATAGAAATGGCATAGAAATGGCTCCTTCGATTCCATCATTGCGTCTTCAATCATTGACGCAATCATTGACACTCTTGCGTCTTCAATCATTGCGCCGAGGCTGACTGCTACACTCTTGCGTCTTCAATCATTGACAGCTGGCATAGAAATGGCTCCAAAGGCTTATTATGGAAAATCGACTTTGCAAAGGCCTACGACTCCTTGGATTGGCGCTTTCTTTGGAGGGTTCTTAAAGCCAGGGGTTTCCCTCCCTTGTGGATATCTTGGGTCAGACGGTGCGTCACTACAGTCTCCTTCTCGCTGTCTCTTAATGGTCGGCCTTCCGGGGGTTCCTTTCAGCCTCGGCGTGGGGTCCGTCAGGGATGCCCCCTCGCACCTCTCCTTTTCGTGCTGGCAGCTGATGTTCTCCCACGCATGATACAGGGGGTTTATGAGGCGGGTTATACTCGCGGTTATTCTGTCGATAACATTCACATCCCTCTTCTTCAATTTGCGGACGACACTCTTTGCTTTATTGAGGGGGATCGGTCTCACGCTTCGGGGATGGCCACTACGATCCAACTCTTCTGCGAAATTTCTGGTCTCCGTATCAATGGCGAGAAATCACACTTGGTGCCCTTTGGGCTATCGGAATTCGAGGCCAGGGAGTGCTCCTCCATTTTAGGGGCCCCCATCGGGGCGCTCCCGCTTGATTACCTCGGCTTGCCCCTTTTCCTTGGACGCCCACGCTTGCGGGACTATCAAAGGCTGATTGATAAGGTGGAGATCAGATTGGCCGGTTGGCGAGCTTCAATTCTATCCAAGGGCGGTCGTCTTGTGTTAATCAATTCGGTTATATCGGCTATTCCTATTTATTTCTTCTCGGCTCGCGGGCTACCAAAAGGGATCCGTACCCGCCTGGAGAAAGCTATGCGGCGGTTCTTATGGGGCAAGAATGGTTCGAATCGGAGGGGAATGCACTTGGTGGGCTGGGATGAGATCTCTCGGCCGAAAAATCAGGGGGGCCTTGGTGTCAGGCGTATGGAGGCGACCCGGGATGCATGGCTACTCAAGTGGGCGGTGAGGTTGCTGGGCAGGGAAGAGAGCTTTATGCTTCAATGCATTCGCGAGATTGCTGGGCACGCCTTCGATTCCATTTTTGGCGGACCCACTGTGGGCCCCTCCAACTATTTCTGGCGTGATATCCTATTTATTTTCAACAATAATCGCTCCCTGCTGGCTCCGGTTCTCGGTAACGGGAGGTCTTTTCGCTTCTGGAGTGCCGACTGGTCCGGGAAGGGCGTTCTCATGAACCTTTTTCCACGTCTATTTGCGATGGCTGCGGATAAGATGGCTACGGTGGCTTCTTACTGGAGCAATGGCGTCTGGTGCCCTACCATTTTGGGCACCCTTTCTGACCAGCGTTTCTCTGATCTCACGGCTTTGCTTTCTCTTCTTGCGGACGCTCCCTCGCCTTCCTCGGGCCGTGACCATTTTGGCTGGAAGGACGGGAATTTCACGCCTCGTAAAGCTTATCTTTCTATCCTCCCTCCTAACTTGTCTGCGGATGCCGCCCTTTCCCTTCACTGCAATTTTATTTGGAATCTCAAGATTCCAGAAAGGATTGGCATCTTCCTTTGGATTCTCAGACGGGGAAGACTTCTTACTCGGGACCGCTGCGCCTCCATTTTCCCGAACATCTCCTCTTCTTGCGGATTATGCGGCCTTGAAACTGAAACCTCCAGCCACCTTTTCCTCTTATGCCCACTCGTGCAGGACATTTGGGCTGACGTGGATTGGATTAACCGCTCCTCCTTCATGGCCTTCTGGGAAAGCTTTGCTGATGCCTCTTCCCGCCCCCGCTCGGATAGAATCATTCCCGTTGCGCGTATTTGGAGCATTTGGCTGGGAAGAAACAAATTGATATTCGCGGGACAGCGTTTCTACAAGGAAAACATTTGTATCGCTGCAAACAATTTTTGTGCGGACTGGCTATCCATGTAATTTGTTTTGGGTGGCGGATGGTACCTAATGCACCATCCACCTCGACTTTTTATATTTTGTTTCCCCCTGTAAGTATCTCCTCTAAACCTTTCTTAATAAACTGGGGCGAACACCTTTGAGTGTCTCCCCCTTTTTGGAGCGTCAAAAAAAAAAAAACAATTCACATGTGAATTTTTTCGAGGGAAAACATGTAAGACGTTGAGAAAAGACCTACCCTCTAACTTTTATAAATTTAAGTAAAACTAGTACATTTACAAGGATAAAAAAGTATGCCATCTTTTTGCATGCTCAATTACATTTTCTATATACAATTGCTCCCCTCGGAATATAGAACCATTACGAGCCAACCACAAGGACCAAGGGATGGCGACCACCTAAATCTTGGTTTGATTATCCCCACCGCCAAGCGCGTCTATGGAGTCCTAGAAATCATCACACACCACAATCACAACTCTCTCCATGTCCGCCTTAGCCCATACCTCCCTAGCAACATAACAAACAAAGAAAACATGCTCATCACTCTCCTCTGCCCATCGCACTGTACAAGTGCCATCACAACCAAGAAAGAATCATGCTCTTCTGTCCCCTGTCATAAGTCTTCAGGATTTCTGATCGTCATGCTGATCTTCTGGTTCGAGAGTTTTCTAAGGTGGAAGTCAGGAAGGCGTTGTGGAAACTCAATGTAGATGGGGCTCCAGGTCCAGACGGTTTTTGTGTGCTTTTCTACAAAGAGTTCTGGGATGTGGTTAAGATGGATGTGCTAGACTTCTTCAAGAGTTTCGTATTGAGAATAAAGGTTTTGAGAGATTGAGTAAGGTTCTCCTTTTTCTGCCCTAAGAAAGAAGTCCCATGCACTGTGGAGGACTATCGACTTATTGCACTTTTCGATGCGATCTACATCCTTATTGCGAAGATTCTTGCCAACCGCCTCAAGGGGGTCCTACCGGGTATTATTGCACCTGAGCAAATGACCTTTGTACTGGGGAGACTCATGGGGGATGGGCTTGTGATGCCGTCTGAGATGGTGATGGATTGGAGGAGATGTAAGGATAAGGACTTTCTTTGGAAGGTCAATTTCTCCAAAGCATGCGATTGTTTTGATTGGAGCTTCCTTTGGGCCTCGCTGGAGAAGAGAGGTTCCCCCCTCCCCCCATTTGGATCTCCTGGATGAAGCGGTGTGTAACGACGACTTCCTTGGTTGTGCTCATCAATGGCAAACCTGGGGTTTTTTTTTCACCTGCAACGAGGAATCAGGCAGGAATACTTGCTGGCACCTCTTCTTGTCATTGTGGCGGATGCGCTTGCGATTATGATGCGATTAGTAGTGGAAGCAAAGTTGTGTTCTGTTTATGTTTACAGGAATGACGGGATCTCAATTCCTATTTTACAATATGCTGACGACACTATGTTATTCCTCCGGTGTGGGTGGGAGCAGATTCGACATGCATCTCTCATTATTGACATATTTGGGGATGTTGGAGCTTCAGAGTCGGAGAAAAATCAGTCATCGTCCCTTTCAGGCTTTCAGTGCAGGAGGTACACGAGGCAACACCAAATTTACGATGTCCCATTAATGGCTTACCCATCACCTATTTGGGCCTTCTGCTCGTGGTCGAGAGATTAAGAGTTTGTGATTGGAAATCGATCTTGGATAGGCCGGGATGGAGGTTGGTGGGGTGGAAGGCGTCCCTGTTGTCCAAGTGAGGGAAGTTGATTCTTCTGAAGCATGTTCTCTCCATTATACTGATTTTCTTCTGCTCCACTAGATTACTATCGACAGGGGTACGCACAAAGATTGAATCACTAATGAGACGATTTTTCTGATCTGATGGAAATCATGAAATGAAGGGGTTTCACCTTGTGGACTGGGGCAGGGTAACGAAGGCTAAAAGGAAGTGCGATTTAGGGCCAGGGTTACTGCATATGGAGGAATTGAACAAGGCACTTTTGACAAAGTGGATGATGCAAATTTGGAGGTGGTATAAGGATCTTGTGTATCGTTTGTTGAGGCATATCTATGGGATTTCCATGTCCTTGGAGGTGGTGTTGGGACGTACTCTATCACCATTATGGTAGGGTATTGCTAATATTTTATAGGAGATGACAATTAAGCTATGGTCGGTTCGTGGGGATTGGGAAAGCTTTCGTTTCTGGCTCGATGACTGGATGAGGGGCGTGATCTTGGGGGTACGTTTCCCATGCCTCCTGGGGTTGACTCGTAATAGGGATGTTTTGGTCAGTCAAGTGTGGGAGCAGGGAACATGATCTCCTCTTTTCACATCGGAGACTAGAGGATGGAGGAACTTCTTCGACTACAGAGCGAGTTGACACATGTGGAGGGATTGACAACTGGTAAGGGCCATTTCGTTTGAGCGGGGATATTCATGGCGAAAAAGGCTTACTGCTTCTTCATAGAGGATGGGGAAATAATGCTCGAGGATTTACGGGTGGATATGGGAATGATTAGGAAAAGCAAAGTACCCAATAGAGTAAAGGTCTTTTTATGGTTGCTCAGGCTTGGTAGAATCCTTACTAAGGACTGCTGATGTCAATTGTTGCATACTGAGTATTGTATGTGTGATAGATGCGGGGTAGCGAGGGAAGATGTGGACCATCTATTTTTCTCATGTCCGCAATCCACACAGGTGTGAGGTAAGACCAACATTATTTTGCTTTGCACGTGTGATGGTTTAACTTTTTGGAGAAACATCAGATCAATGTGCGGAAACGGCCATAAGGGCAACTTCTATCCTTTTGCAATCTTGTGATGATCTGGTGTGGAAGGAATGAGGCCATACTTCGAGCAACATTTCTACTCGAAGAACGTGTTGGAGCTATGTAGGGCGCTTTGTTTACCATGGAAATTGTAAAATGATGTTTTTGGCATTTGATGTAACCTCTCTTTTACTTTTAATTTTTTTAATATAATTTGAGGTGGATTCCATCATGGAATGCCACTCTTTTTTTCATTCAAAAAAATCAAATGAAAACTCGGATTTGCAAAGGCACTTTCCAGCACCACAGGTCAGTGAATCAACCCGAGATTAGTGCCTGATCCTATCTTTCCGGTCGATAGAGATTCCTGTAGGACTTCCACACAATGAACTACCCATCATTCCAAGACCATCGATCAACATAACCATCCACCCCCTCCACCAGCTAGCAGATCCTCAAGTAGAGAAATGAAGTCTACAAATTGGTGATCAAACAATTTAGTACAAAATGGAGGTATCGAGCTACTGCTCTCCCAATAATCTCTGACGCGAAAAAAACCTCTCAAGAGACCTTGACCTGTCCAATCATCTATCCAAAATCTGAAATGACGTCCATCACCTTGAACATGCCTCACAAGCGACACTACTTCCGAGAGCGTAGAGCACATCCCCTTTCAGAAGCTGGAAGGCAGTAAAACACCCTCATTTGGCTTTGAGAGATCAATCAGAATCATGTAAATAGATCGTAAAGTTCTGCCGAACAAATCGGTCCCTCAAATTCGGATCACCCACCTCGCCAGCAAAGCCTAATTCATCATCTCAAGATTGCAGATTCCCAACCCACCATCCTTCCTTGCCAGCATAATAGTCTTCCACCTAAACAAAAGCATCCACTGTAACTCTCCATTCGAGGCCCAAAGTTTTTTTTATAATTACCTCTAGTTTCCTCTTTTCCCTGGTAGGTAGGAGTCGTGAAGTAAGAAAAAAATTTGGGATAGCCAAGAGGAATGCTTTCAACAATACAAGGAAACCCTTTCGAGATAGACACGTAACACGTTGACTCGCCAACTTTTTCTCCAGCTTCTCAATGACACTTTGCTAATCTGACCATCGCAACATACTGCCTACTAAAGACAATTCAAGGTATGTGTAGGGAGCATTCCTCTGCGTGCTTGGAACAAATCCTCACAACCTGCCATCTCCCCCTCGTCCATCTTAAAAGGCACAAAAGCTGACTTTGCATGATTGATCTTCAATCCAGAGACCATCCCAAAAAGCTCAAGAACCATGGCCAAGTCATGCGCCTCGATCGCGCCACCCTGTACCAAAAATGGTGTCGTCCGCATACTGTAGAGTGGGAACCGAAATCTCACCAACACAGAAACATGAAAGAAATCCCTACGCATCACCCCTTCCCACCATCCTAGCCAAGGCATTTGCCGCTACCATAAGTAACAAGGGCACCAACTAACATCCTTGCTTTGTGCCTCGTTACGACTGAAAGAAGCCACATAAAAGGTTGTCATCACACACCTTTTTATTCAATTAATCAGCTCACTCTGGAAACCCTAAGGTGTAGGGACACCATACAAACCACCAATTTACATAATCACAGGCTTTCGAGAAATCCACCTTCCACAGAGGACTTTTGGTCTTTTTCCTGGGCCATTTCGCCCCTATCTCAGATGCCAGTATCATCCCATCCATCATGTGTCATCTCGTGATGAACACCGTTTGGGTAGGATCAACGATCGAGAAGAAAATGTAATAGGACACAAGTCCTTGACGCACAACACGTCTTTTGGCAGAAGGAACATAAAAGACTGATTCAGTCGCTCGAACCCACCATTTGCTTGCTGCAGCTCTTTCACCAGTCCAAAACATCACGATCCACCAAGTCCCATAACTCTTTAAAGAAGAATACTGGGAAACCATCCGGTCCAGGGAACCCTCCTTATATTCAAATAAGACATCGCTTGCTTGACCTCGAACAACAAGAAGGGATGCATCAATTCCTCAAACTGCACCTTCGACAAGCGCGTGATATCTTTACCCCACCATCTCACGCCATAACTAGGAACACACCTATTGATCTCTAGGAAATGTCTTCTCACAACTTCCCCAATAAGGTCACTAACAAGAACCTCTCCCTCCACCACCACATGGAAAAATTAGGTGTTCGTATCTTCCTCGTTCTGCCTCACCCGCTGCCTTTATTCTGTCTCTTGCTATTTGTCTTCCTCCAGAAGTATCCTGTTATGCTCCTGCATCATTGCAAGCTCCTCTTGTAACTCCCTAAAGTCCTCAATTTGATCAAAGAGCTTAACGTCGACCTTCTCAACGTTTCTCCTCCGAGCACGATTCACCTCGGATTTTCGCCTGAATTGAGTAAGCATGCATCACAAAGGTCTCAGTTTATTGGCCATCCTCCGAGAAGCCAACCCCAAAACCTTTGTTTCCTACCAACACATCACAACTTTCTCTCAAAAACCCGCCTCAAGCAGCCATACACTCAAAATGAGCCACCAGACGCCTTCCTTCTTCCAAGTCCCAATGAATGGGGATATGCTTCTAATGCGACCTAGGCAAGGTCAACACAAATCCCGGAGGAAGCACTCCAACAAGCCAAGCTAACCAAGAAAACGTTCCATGTGAGATCGAGAGGTGGAATTCCTTCGCGTGTACTTCAGGTTTGTTACATCCAGGACCTCCACCTACAATACACAAGCTTACTTGGTTCTTGTGAAGTGAATAAGGAGAGGTGCTCCATGGAGATGAATGAGAGCTAGAGAGCATAGATGAGCACTTTGTGAGCTGCACATACAATTGGAAAAAAGGGCTCACAACTTCACTTAGATGCGTAAAAATGTAATGATGGCTTATAAGTAATCATACATATTATAAATGGACTTTTTGAACAAGCTAGTCTAATCACTTATAGCTCACAACATTCACTACTTACTAGCTCATATATGTCCTTATTCTAAAACTGCAAATTTAAACTACTTTTTGAACAAACTTTGCATCTTTCTCCTACCTATTGTTTCCCTTGCAATCTGAATTTGAACCTATCCGTGTTTACCGTGTCCATGAGTTTGTTGGTATGGGTATTGATGGAAAACTTCCATCAAGAAAGATGCGAAGGCTATCTCATTAGATCAACTTCTTGATGCAATATATGGAATTGCTTTTTAATATTTATCTTCCATGATTGCAAACTTTTACGTCATTCATATTTATCTCCAGGTGGAGATCCATTCATGTTCAAGTTGCATGGTTTCATCAAAAACCCTAGCCAACCTCGACCATCTACCGCAAGTGGAGTTTTGTTTGTCGTGCATCCCCAAGCTCCAGACATACCCTCTGCAGCAGCCTTGATTCCAGCCGTACGCTGCAGTGCAACTTCAAACTCGATCCATCCCTTAGTAGGGTTTAGATAACCCGAGGCGATCTAGGAGGACGCGAGGCGGCAACGGCATTCACCGTCACTAGGAGCAACAGAAATGGCGAGGACCAGGGTCCATAAGCTCCGCGACAAGCCCAAGGCTGAGCTTGAGTCCCAGCTCAAGGATCTCAAGGCGGAGCTCGCTTCCCTCCGTGCTGCCAAGGTCACCGGTGCCCACGGACGGCTCCTCTCTCCTTTGTACTTCCAGGTGGAGGTGCAACTCCTCGCACCCTCCGCATCCAGGTGGCGCGCTCTAGGTCGCCACCCTCTCCCTCGACTCTATGCGGCCCCGTGCGGCGATGGTCGCCACCAGAGGCGCTAGCTGCACGCATCCTCTTCCGGCGGCGATGTCGCCTTTCCTCCACGACACCTCCAACGAGGACTCCCCTTCGGTCCCGGGCGATATAGGAGACATCTCCTGCTTTAGCAGCAAGCCCCATCGGGGGCAGCAAAATTAGATGGTGGGTTCCCACTTGGGAACCCTAGTGGCAGATGAGAAAAGGGGCCCGATAGCCATTTAAAAAAATGTGTGAGGAGGAGCCCATGTCGTTGAGAAGAAAAAAAGGGGCCAGACTATTTAGCCCAAATTGGGCCACTGCTGCTGCAAGGGCCCAATTGGGTCGTGTGATTACAAAAAAAGTAATTTTTTAGAAAATACGCGTACAAGGAAAAGTCGTACATAAGAAATGAAATTTTTTTTTGAATGGTTAAAAAATGGAAATAGTTGTTAAAAGAGAACAAGAAAGAAAAAATGTGAACGGCTTAAAAAGGTGATGATTAAAGAAAGTGGGAATGAAATAACTGAGAAAAATGATTAAAAAAATGATTGAAAAAAGAAGTTGAAAAAAATGATTGAGATCGGCACTTTGTCGATACCATTGCTTTTCCGACATTCTGGGAGAAAGGGGGAGTATTGTATAGAGTCACAGATCGGATTCAGATTCTTCAGACCAACCAGATGTTCAGACTCTACAGTTCGGTTTTCCAGACTCGACGATCAGATTTCGTGTTCTTTTCAGATGTGCACATGTTTGCCATCACTGTTTGTGGTCCCCATCTTTTGTTTTTCGACCAGAGTTTTCATGTATTCCATAAAGACTCCAGAGTAGAGATCCCATTCCCTATGCCATGTGGGTTAGGGTTTTCATGTAGTCCAGAGTAGAGATCCCATTGTCTGAGCCAGTATGGGAGAGACCCAGTTCTTCGACGAGGAGACTTCTTCAAACTCCTCTCCAACGACCGTGGTCATACTCCAACCTGTTCGTCCTCCTCACCTATATAACATGAGAAGCAACATCCTCAACAACAACCAACAGTTGTGCGTGTTGAGCTGATATTGTCCATACTGTCCTGTATTGTGAGTTTGAGATTTCTTTTTGTTTGTCCAAGTTGAGCATTGTATGTTCGGCTTGAGGGGGAGTGTTGGAATATTTGGTTATGCATCACTCTTGTAGTAGATGGGTAAATGGATCACTCTAGGATCCATCATCCATTTACCACATTCAGTTGTTTAGTCCTACATCTACCAGTTATGGGATGTGGAAACTCAATGGGGGCTATATAAGAAGCCTCACACCATTTGTATTCAATGAGAAAGTGCAATGTATAAATCAGCCCTTTGAGGCGTTCTCTCGTGATTTCATCCTGCTCCTTAGAGAGAAGGTTTCACGTTAAAATCCCGTGTTCTTCACTGTTTATTTTCTGTTTCTCTGATTCCGCTTCCTAGTTATATTTTCTAACAATTATACTGGACGGAGTGCAGTTTTTTTTGCAAGCTTCTCGGCATATGTAAATCATGTAGCATTTAAGTGGTAATAACCGGACACGATGTAAATATGTTCTGAGTCGATGGTATAAAGTCGACTAAAACTAACCCCAAGGGTGGCACCGTACTGACATGACCTGGTAGTCTGAAATTTGCTTGATTTGGCGGAAACCCGTTAACCTGGGTTTTGGTTTGAGATGTTCAGGTCAACCGTTGGTGTTTTGCCGGGTTTTCTAGCCTCTCCTAGTTCGATAGGCTGCTTTTGTCGCCGGGGTTTTTACCACTCATCAGCAACCACAATTTTTTGTTGGCAACCTGCTCCATCCGCTGTTGGGATCGCCATGAAAACATAATCGCATTATAGTAAAAGTTATCGTCGAAGTTTCTTAGATTTTTTATTTGTCATTTATTTAAGGCATTATCACTCGCTGTAGTTGGATATTTTCCGATTGGGATTTTTACCCGGCAGACCCTGGAATCTTTTGCAATAACCGCTACGACCTTTGAAACATCGTAATTCCTCCCCCAACCTCGTAAACTTGCTCCGTCTTACCCAACAAACCCTGCCGTCAATTTTAACTATATTTGAGTTAGATACTTGAGTTAGTCTTGAGTTAACCTAACCAATTTACCATCCAACGGCTAGGATTAGCCAAAATAAAAAAATAGGAAAGAAAATCCTGCCAGGGCCGAAGCAGCGGCTGCAGGGGGCTCCATCGCGCGGGGGGCGAAGCAGCAGCGGTGGCGAAGCGCCGGGGGGGGGGGGGCTAGACTTCATCGCGCGCGGGAGGGGAGGGGGTGGGTTCGGCTGCTCGGAGCAGGAGGGGGCTGCGGGAGGGTGATGCGCCGGGTGCAGGGGGGTCGAGCGGGAGGGGGAGGGGGGGGGGTCGAGCGGCCGCGAGCTGGGGTGGGTGCAGGGGGCTCCGACCAGGGGGGTGGCTCCATCGTCGGCGCGGGTCGCACGGGGGTGGGGGGGACTGGACTCCATCGCGCGCAGGAGGTGGGGGGTTCCGCTACTCGGAGCAGGAGAGGGCTGCGGGAGGGTGCTGCGCCGGGTGCTGGGGGGGGGGTCGAGCGGGAGGGGGGGGGGTCGAGCGGCCGCGAGCTGGGGTGGGTGCAGGGGGCTCCGACCAGGGGAGTGGACTCCATCGTCGGCGCGGGTCGCGCGGGGGTGGGGGGGACTGGACTCCATCGCGCGCAGGAGGGGGGGGGGGTTCCGCTACTCGGAGCAGGAGAGGGCTGCGGGAGGGTGCTGCGCCGGGTGCGGGAGGGGGATGGGAGGGGGTGCGGGAGGCCGCGAGCTGTGGTGGGTGCAGGGGGCTCCGAGCAGGGGTGCTCTGCTGCGACTACGGGAGGGCTCGAAGCGGCAGGTCTGGGGGGAGGGGGGCTGCTTGGAGCATGAGGGTGATGCGCCGGGAGGGGGCTGTTGCGGCTGCGGAAGGGCTGCTCGGAGCGGGAGGGTGCTGCGGCTGCGGGAGGCTGCTCGGAGCGGCAAGGTTGCGTGGGCGTCGACGACGATGGAGGTCAACGAGATGGTTGGTGCTGGGCAGTGGGGAGATGGATGAAGGTGAGAGGGAGTGGCAGTTAACGTAAATTCGATAAATAAAATAGGCATAATATCAAAGAGTGTAACGGAATTCGGTTACTTTTAACGGGTAAATAGATGGAGGTTAACCACATGGTTTATATGGTAAGAGTTAGCAAGTTTACAGGGTCGAGGGAGGAATTACGATGTTTCAAAGGTCGTAGCGGTAATTGCAAAAGATTCCAGGGCCTGCCGGGTAAAAATCCCTTTCCGATTTTGATATTCCAAATAATTACAAGCATGTCTCCCCAAGTGTCATTATGTTTGCTTATGCTTCTTCACGTTTTGTCATGTTACGTGGATTCCATTCCACTTATTTTTCGAGGTTGTTTGAGAAATTTCACGTTCATTTTTTGAGTCAATGGTCTTATATATATATATATATTAAATATTGCAGGAAAAATGGGCCAAAAATCTGTATATTGCATCCATTTGTTATGGCCGAACAGTATGCTGAGGCAAGCAGGACAAGCGGCAGCTCGAAAATGGAGTTTAGGCTAAAATTTGACCATGCCTGCGAGAATGCTTGTATTACCTTCAAAAGCCAATGCAAGGCACGGAGATTGGATTGAGGTCAGTTTCATTTCCTCTGTCGAGCCTTTTTGCCTTGCTAAGGTAAGCTAGAAGGTGATCGGAAGCAGGAATAGAGATCCTTGTTCTGTCATATCTTAGTATTTCGTCATTGTAAAAATGTCGCTACGGCTGTTTGAGATCAACTTACCATATAGCTGGAGCAGTGAAAATGGCAAGCACATTGCCTATGCATATGGTTCTTCCTCACTTTTTGTCATCTGTCACTTGCTGCCTGCATAAATTAGTGTTGAATGCGAATAATTTTGCAACTTATTGCCTACCCTAACTTATGTCAGGGGGGAAATGCTATGCAATATTTGATCTTATTACGATATACATGTTGGGCAAAAGTTATTCGTGTTTCTAGCTGGGCAATATAGCATTAGCTTTCTGATCATTATGATCAGTGATTGAGCTTCTGTATCTTGTCAGAGTTGAATTGGAAGTGCCATAGATTATTCGATTGCTGCTGTGGCTACTTGTTTAGCTGCAACATAACCTTTTGCGGGCCTTTTCTTTTGGTTTTATATTTGACTTGGGTCGATAATTGGATAATCAGTTCTCTCTTGTCTAATTAATTTTCTCTGAAAACTTTTAAGTATGTGTTGTTTGTAGCTGCTGTGGCGGCTTGAACTTTCTTTTGATCGAAATCAAAAGTCATAGGCAGCTACAATAATTTGTTATGTTATGCTGGTGGTGGGGATGGGGTCGGATATGTTTCGTCAAGCTGACCATGTATCAGAAACAAATTTATCATACCAACTTATGATAATTTTATTACAAAATAAGAAACAATATCCATGTCTAACCAAGTTACATATATTAAGTTCCTTGTAACCTCTGAAACATAGAGACACTCGTATACATAGGACTTCACTAGATAACGATAGTCTGTATGTTCCAATGGCAATTGCGGTAACAATTGTTTCCGATCCAATCTGGAAAACTGTCCCCCCATAATCAAGTTTTATGGTTTCTTGAAATATAAATTAGAATATCTTCCATCAAATCTACTCTTTTATGCTCTCCAATCTAGTTAGGCCAGATTTCAGCATTGTCCGTGCATCTTTTTCGAGAGATTAGAAGTCATGGTAATCATACTGATCATTTAAAGGGGTGAGCAAACTGCCAATAAGAAAACTTGTTTGTAGACAGATAAAAAAAGATTCTGGCATCGGAACTCATTCCAGTACAACATCAAATTTGTCTATCAAGTCGTTTTGCCTATTCTGTGGATGACGGAACTGATGTCTGTGGTTAAAACTTAAGACCCCAGAATATTCTGGAATTCAAAAATAAATGACACGAAGTTACTGCCCTATTTGGTTTTTGAGTGCAGCAAGCATACACTTGACAGGTCATCTTTCTCCTTAAAAAGGTTCATCTTTTCTGGCAGAAGAGATACCTTCTCTCACAACTTTGGTATTGAAAAAAGAGCTAAACTTCCGGTTAGTTAGAATTAGCTTGTAACGATTAAAGTGATGACTAAACTCCATCTTTTATAACGGAAAACAAATCATTGCCATCTAACTTATGAATATTCAACCTCCTTACCATCAGACACGAGAACATGGTTGATTCTATCGTTATGCGAGCGGTATTTTTCTAGCTGTGAAAACCCAAGTAGGCTATCAATCCATGTTATACATCCACAAACTATCAATTATGAAGTTGACTTTGTACTTGATTATGTACAAATGTAATATGTATATATTAGCAACGTCAAACAAAACCATGTGAGTAAAATAGGCAATATGAAAGCATGCTTTCCGCTTCGAGTGTGATATTAAAATCATAATGATAATAATATCAAATCTCTTGTTTCTCTCCTACAATGATAGGACAAATCATACGAGGGAATATCCTTGCATATTAGAGCGGTTTGGTTAAACTGGATATATGCTAGAATTCTGAGTTGGTATGGTGCTGGCTTCTCATTCTTCCACCCGTTTCTGATAAAACGGCAGTTTTTCTGTTAGCAGAATCGTTGATCTGTTTTGCAAGAAAATGTGGTCAATGCCCAGAGCAGCCTTGGTCTAATCTCATTCTTCCACAGCTGATGGGTTGTGTCGCACCTCTAGTATGCCTTCAGAAGCTCGTGGATATTTTTAATCGTGAGCATGGATTTAGCCCGAAGGGAAATTCTTTTCTATTCGCTATCTTTTAGGTTAAGTACTTAGCCTCAGCGCGTCTTTCAGGGACCATTACAATTTGCCTTGCGTAGATTTGGTTTAGGAGATCCCGCATCTGAGGTGGTGTTTAGGTTACTTTTGAGCTTAAATCAATAGAAATTATCTGTCACGTTTTCCTCGATTAGACTTTGTTTTTGTTCAGCTCGTTAGAATTACAAATGTTTGGAGGTTCAATTGAGTGACATACTTGATGAACAATGTGCTTTATTTCTTATCACGCTTGTTACGCATAACCAAGCCACATCCCCGTTAACTACACCTCACAGATTCTGCATCCGTACAGGTATGTCCTTGGTGTCTCAGATCAATTTACATTTTTATGGAAAAAAATAGGGTACATGGAGATGTGCACCCTAACTCGCAAATATATTCACGTAAAACAAAGGTTACAAAGTGCTACATAGATCAAGCTTAAAAAAACCTTTAGCATGCACTTATATATTCTCCACATAAAAACACTTATGGTAAAAAAATGACCACATTTCTACCTTTGCTTTCATCCGATCCTCCCCAACCATTGCCAATTGAGTTCCAAAAAGACCACATTTTCAGACAAACTATAGATACCGTCGATTCCTCCCAAACCTGTTTTGAACCCTTGCATGCAAACAAATGTGGTTAATGTCTTTCAACTTCTCCTCACACTGCAAGAATTTCGCATTCACTACCTGAAGCCACTGCGCTCTTCTAGCTCCCTTCATATGCACCCCCTTTTTAGGAGTCATAGGAATACATTAACTAGAAGGCACCTTCCAAGATCAAATATGCACACAATCCCAAGCATAAATCTCGGGATCAAAAACATTGGGATGTAAAACCTTATATACCTTCCTTACTAAGAAGTGGCCATCCCATCATGTCCATGCGCCCCTCCTCTTTGTCAGATAATAAACGATGCTAACTCAACTTTTTATTTGATTGAAGTCTTCTATCCTATGATCTGGTTAAGTCCCCTCGGAACAAAGGAGTCCATGATTTGTTTGACCAGGTGTCCGATACGAGTGCATTTTGATTTAGCATCGAGCAAACATGGGAAATGGTCACACCATGCCCTTCATCCGACCTATTATCCATCAAAAACCTGAAATTCCATCCAAAAGCAGAATTACCTCATGTAGTACAGAGCATATGTCCCTCCAAAAAATGAAGGGTGAATCAATAACTTGGGGTTACGTCAGTGTACCAGAGTGACCCTATCAACCAATCGAAACAACCTAAAGAGCGAGTCGTCTTGATCTGAGGTTTTACTAATTTCCTTCAGCCCACCATTCTCCACATGATCTGTAACTGTATCCCAATCCATTAGATGAATGACTAATGACAAACAGAAGAATCATCTCATCAAAGTCTCTAATCACCTCATAAACCCCACCGATAATATGCACATCAAGAGAAAGAAAACCGAGACAGTCGATAATATAGGATTGTTTTTACCAATACTGAATCGTTAAACATGATGATTTCCAACCAACCAACTTCTTTATGGAAGAGGATCCTCTGTTGTAACGACAGTTACATCAGATGTGTTGTAATCTCTCTTATTTTTTTTGTGATTTCTATCTCAAAATCTAACCTTATAGATTAAATCTTAAATAAATGATCTATATATCCTCTAAATTTCGCTCAAATCCGAGCTTATTTCTATTTTGTCTTAATGGTAAAAAAATTGGCCAAGATCTAAGAAAATTAAATTCTATTTTAAGAAACTCAAACTTTAAACCATTAAGATAAAATAACAAATAAGCTCGAATTTGAGCAAAATTTGGAGGATATGTAGAGCAATGATCTAAGATTCAATCTATAAGATTGGATTTTTGGGATCGAAATCGAATAAAATAAAATAAAAGAGATTACAACACCTCTGTTCTCGTTACAACATAGGATCCTCCTCCCTCCATCTTATTAATGAAGGACATCTAGTCTGAATGTCTATATAAGTAGACCACGACTCTATGTGTATCCAAGATATGCTCACATTCTCCCATCTCGTCCATGAGACCAAACATGACAAACACAATCTTCCTCTCATTAGCGTATAGCCTCAAGACTTCCCCAACATCTATTCCGCCATGACCTTGAAAAGAACTAAAATGTTTTTCTATTCTTCCCTATATATTTGGGTAGTATATTTTTGCAATTCAAAAAGAACCAGCAGCACAACTTGTTGCCCGCTTGTCTCTTGTTTAATGTAAACTTTTCTCCTATAAAAAAAACGTTATTTTAGATCTCGTTTTCTGGATGCTTTAGCCTTCCCCTTTAGTTGGAATGCACTGTCCTTGCAACTAACCTTCTCTTATTAATAAGTAGAATGTAATATATGGGTTGCTGAAACTATTTTTTTTGGAATTAGATTCCCGATGCAACACCATGGACACCTTTTTTGTTTAATAAATATATCACTCACCTACTGATTTTGGCGCTTGTTATGGATGATGCAATACTCGTCATGGCTAAAAAACATATAGAGTCGAAGGACAATCCAGATAATCCAGTATTCTACTCTATCTTATATGTGTCTCTCATGACATGGTATACCTGATTTGCTATGGACTCAACGATTTCTCTCCGACTTGCAAAGAAATCGGAACTCCCCACCCTTAGAACATGTTCGGCTTCGGGTTAAACCTCTCTTTGTAGGGTTTACCCCCACAATCCTCTTTTTTTCTCTTTCACGTGGGGCCTACTTTTCATCTCTTTTTTAATACATAAAATAAATCAATTTTTTTTATCTATTCTAAAAAAATAATATATTATACTATTATATCAACTAAAAATATAAACTACTCAACTTCTACCTACTTTTTCAAATTCCAATACAATTACATTACAATAATTACTCAATTTTTCAAACTTCAATACAATCATATTACAACAAATCCACCACCAGTTTAACCTTCTATCCAAACACCAAAACACAAAAAATGGATTACCCCTTACCAATTTACCCCAGGGTAACCCACGTACCAAACACACCCTTATGTTTCCCTTTGCAACCCACCCACTCTAGACCTGACACCAATCACCACCTCATCAGCCCCACTTTCTACCAACAATGTCATCACCATTGCTATCCACGCATAACCATTACATCCAACACCACCATTGCCGAGCTTTCTGTTGACCATCGTCAGCCACATTTTTGTCAACATACATCATATCTCGCAATAACCTTTTTGTCTTTACCACTCGATGGACCAACTCCTCTCTTCCTACCCCACCATCCGATTACCTCTACTCCTTATAACCCTACTTGACCCAAACTTGCTATTAGATCCCTATTCACCTGATATTGTTGCCTTACCCAAGTGCTTGACTTGCATTTTCTACGTGGTTAAATACCAAGCCCATTTTCTCCCCCTCACACTAACCAGCTAGTGTTCCTTGTTTATCCCAACTAACCCCAACCTTTAGCCTCATCCGTGCTCCCATGCAAGCCTCAATTTAGCCTCTACTCTTACTTAAACTCTTCCCCAAACACTCATTGTCTTTTACTTAACTTTTCATCGAGTCGACCCTATCTCTTTGGTTTCCAATATAACGTATCTTGCGTATGCAGCTTGGTACAAGCAAGATCAAACACTCATTGTCTTATACTTTACTTTTCATTCGGAACTTCTCCATGTGATTAGTCTGATCATCTCTTCAAACTTTTGGATCTCCATAGATATTCTAAATGTTCACTCAACTATGTTGATATGCCTTGATTCCTAACCATCTATTCTGCTGACTCAGTTTATGAATCATTTTTGTCGCACATTCCATAAGAAGGGCATGCAAAGCCTACCGTATACGACATAGGTCTCACTGCCCTGTTAACAAGCTGGGGGTGGGAGGAGCATGTGCATCCCTCTCGTGGGGGCTTGAGGACAATGCTCCTATTGTATAAATTGTTCTTTTCTATATGAGTAATTGGATCCTATTGTACTAGGCATACTATATCTGTTAACGATTAGGGGTTTTAGTGTACTATGTAATTTCTCTTCTCCACAGTAATGAAATCAATCACTAGTGCTTTAGGAAGTAGCCTAGTTAAGGGTGAACCTTGTAAATCCATGTGCACGTGTGTTTGGTTGTTTGGTTTATGCTACTCACAATAAACTAATATAAGAGCATCGAGGCCGCCCGAATCATCGAGCAGATGATGTCGCACAATCTAAAGATCGAGAAATTCATATAAAGAACATATTCATTCTATGGAAGATTAAGATGTGTGCCCTTGTTAAGCAACATGACACCTAGGCACAGTTGGACACAGAGAGGATGAAATCACTCGAGCCCTCCGACTTAATGGTGCAGGAAGAGAAAGCACATTCAACCATCATGTTATGTCCGACAGATGAAATCATTGATGAGGTTTCTGATGAGATAATAGCGATATGTTTGTGGATGAGACTCTTTATATGACAAAGCCTCTAATCAATAATTTGTTATTGCAACAACAATTATTTTCTCTCTACATGCAAGAAGCTACTTCTCTTAAGGAACATTTATATTGTTCAAATACATTTGTAATGTTACGATGAATCTCCATTTCATCACCTTTATTCTTTCATTTTGGCCTTAAATCCCTAGTTAAGTGCAAGTATATAGCATTAATTTGTACAAAATAACACTCAATATAGGTATTTAATTACAAAATAAAAAATATTAGAAATAAAAGAAAAAGAAATGAAATATCAAAGACATCGAATGACCCTAGACCTAGAGACCAAGACAATATTAACTTGGTCGACAAGGAATAAAGTAGGGGGAGATAGGGCACTCAAACTGTATAGAAAACACATTAAAACCCTAATTTATTCATCCATAAATAGTTTTTTACCCTAATTTATTTTGCATTTTCTATACCTAAAATTATAAAACCCTTAAAACAGAACTTACATAAAAATATAAATAAAAATAAAAAATAATTTCATACAAAAATAATGCACAACGTGTCTAGGACATAAACAATAAAAAACTGCAAATAAAAATTTACAGACATGTATCTCCTGGAACTCAAAATTTACCAAACTCACTTTTATTGTTCATAAAATAAAATAATCTATCTAGTGAAGGTGGTTTCATTTAAAATGGATTTACGATGCAAAAGTCAGCTTTCGGGTCCCTATTATACTGTGTACTTGCTTATTTTATTCAATTTAATTATTATTTACAATTTTTACATTTCTTATATTTTATATACTTGTAAATATTATTTTAAAAATATTTAAAATATAAACATAAAATAAAGGCATTAAATGTATTAGATATATTATACATGAAATATACATACCCCTATTTATTTAAGTATATAAGTAAAATTTAAAAATTAAATAAAAATATTTAAATATGTTATAAATTTATAAAAAATGTGTATATAATAGTAAAATACATAATATAAAATAAAAATAAAATACCTCAAATATAAGCATTTATACCTATGTATATGCATGTAAATATTATCACCTAATAAATAGTGTTATAAAAATAAATAAAATGCTCTAAAAATGGTACATAAAATACTAAACACTTTTCATGCTTTGATTTTTATTTAGTAAAATAATTTATTAGTTGTTTTCGATTTAATAAATAATTTTTCCTTACAATTTTCTGGTTGGTCCACGTGAACTAAGCAGAACACAAGGAATGTTGACTCACGGATCAACAATCCTTTCCTTCACCGCCTTCCGTGTTAGAGCTCACAAGCACCTTTCTTCTCCATTTTCTTGGTAATGAATTACTACTCGAGGAACCTTGGTTCCTTTACTGAAGTTGTGTCCCTCGCCCTCCTCCATTACACTAGCCTCAAAGCCTCCACCAATCAAGCACCTTCTCCATGCAATCACCTTGCCCCTTTCAACCTTCACCTTGTGTATAAATAAACCCATATCCGTCTTTTTTTCTCATTCATAATGCCAATAGGAGCTCCTAGGTTGAAGGTTTTCGTGACAAAAAGCTTTTCTTTCTTTGTCAGCGTGGATAAGGCTGAGATTGGTGTGATCTAGGACTCGTCAAAGCTCCTCCGGTGAAGCCTCCTCTGCTCCTTGACTCCCAAGTCAGGTCGAGCTGCTAGTTAGGTTTTTCCTTCATTTTTCATATAATTGTAGTTTAATTTTTAGCTCTCATTTAGGTGATAGTTAGGAGTAATTTTAATTTCTTCGATTGCTAGAGCTTCATGCTCCGGCTATAATTCATCATGACTCACCTTGTATTTCGACATGCTCATACCCTCATCTTCACCCTCTACACATTCTCCACCAAAACCCCATGTTTCCCCCCTCCATCCTGTAATGATTGAGGTTTATCGGGTTTGCCTCCTCCATCTCCAACGGTGACCCTCCGCCCCACTCCATTTCATCCTGACTCTATCAAATAATGCTCCCAGAATTTTTGTATTCTTCTGGAGCTAACCCTGTAGGTTAGAGCCTCGAAGGACCCCTCCTGGGGATGATTCAACCCTGTAAGAGGTATCCTAGGTGCTTAAGCTTCGACTTAGCTCCAGGACCCCATCGTTGGCTACTGGAGAGCTCTAGGAAGATGCTGGAGTATACATGTGTGAAGAAGGTAGACGAAGGAGCAAGATATCACCGATTGAAGCAGCCCACGACTGTTCTTCCGAGTTATTCCAGCCACTGCGAGAGCCATTGGATCGATGAAACGACTAATAGCTGGGATTTTTCAAGGGTCGTATGACCTCACAAGGTGAGACCGCAGTCGATGTGATGACCGCTCAAGAAACCCTAACTAATCAAAAATTACCCACACTCAATTAACGAATCAATTAAGTCCCAGAATTTGTGACTTACCATTTATTTTTAACTCTACAAATAAAACATATAACATGTAAGCATGTAGAGGTCGAACCACAGAGTGCAAGTAGGTAGCATACGATTATTTCTAACCAATATGTATTATGCACATACTTGTCTTTATCCTTTTTATGTGGGTTTTTGATTTTATAATATTTTTTAATTCTAATTATTTAAATAAATAAATAAATAAATATATATAATATGCATAAATAATAATACTAGTAATCATATAGATATATAGATAAATATAGAGACATATGTATATATAGATAAAGAAAGCAATCAAATATACATAGTTAACTCCTTTTTTTTGCTTTCAAATTTTTAGGGTTTTCAATTTGCAAATTTTTAGTTTCTTTTTAGTTTTTGAAAATAATATAATGGATATGTAATATAATTTATAATAATATAGGGTATATAGTTTATATATGTATACATAACTATATATAGTATATAAACATAAATATAGACATAAATATATTAAAAATATATGTAAAATATTTTTTTATTTTTATAGTCTGCTAATGTTTTTGTGATTTTTGATATTTTTACACATTTTTATGGTTTTTTAAATAATAGAGAAAGGTAAAGCATGGAAAATGTAATACGCTCGAATGATTTTTGGATTTTAAAAAATAACATATATGTCCCAAAAAATCCAAATCATTTTTAATATATACTATATAAAAGAAATACCATATAGAAGAAAATTTATTGTTTTTGTGGTTTTCAAATATTTTCTGATTTTTATTAGTTTTTTTAGTGTTTTTCAATTTATATGATTTTCTTTTACCCTTTTATGTGAATTTTGGCCTGGGCTGAAATAATAAAGTATAATACATGTACTATTTTTTGGAATTTTTAGAGGGGTTTTAACGTTTTTTTATTTTCATATCAAAAGAGGAAAAATACAGGCACCGTTTGATTTTTAATAATCAATTAAATGCTTAAAATTCAATTTAGAAATTATGATAATTATATTCCATACCGTCATCATAATTTTTGCAAAATAAAAATCAAATAGGGTCCATTTTTCACAAAAATCCCAATAAAATATAATGCATTTACAGACAAGGACTAAATTGCAATCATAACAAAAGTTTTCTTCATTTTTGAACTCTCAATACAAAATCCAAGGGCATTCATGTAATTTTCACATAAATATAATATTATACGCCCGGGAAGGGTATACATGCAACTATATTTTTTTGGTCCTTCATGCAATTTATCCACAAAAATATACATTACATATACAAGTTGTTGGATTAAATATAAATACAGAAATCTGGAGGGGTATGCCTGTAAATTTCCCAGCCTGATGTGGTACCCCATGTAAGGTGAGCTGGCACGGACAGATGGGCAAATACAAGAAACCTCCAAGGCTTTATTACAAATTTTCCTAAGTATTTTACAATCCAAACAATATTTATTGTATTAAAAATAAAATTTAAAAAGTGGAGGGGGTACTGTGCAATTTACCCCTTATTGCACGCTATAGGACACTTTGACGGACTTCACATATACACATGTCATCATCTATGCGACTTTTACTAGTTTAAGGCTGGACATCTCTGATTAGATCTTGGACGAAGATCCGACAGTCTGGGCTCTTGAGATTGTACACCTATGGTGCAATATGGGATGCGCCCTCCATCGGACGACTACTGCTGCTCTAGAAAAATAGAGAAGAAGGTGGTCCTCGCTCCTCCAGCGGTCTCTGATGCGACCTTGGGGCTCTACATGACCAGGAGGGTTGTCCGCAGCTAATGATATGCTCAAGAAGGTCCAAGACCCAAGGATGGGGTCTTGGTGTGTTGAAGAAGCTGGAGCACCTGGTGAACCTGTACAGGTGTGATTCTTGACCCAAGAAGGTACCTTCTAGCATGGGACTTGCACAAAGAAGTTCCTTCGCTCAAGGCGAAGGTGCTCGGTCCAATTTTGAAGTTGAATGCACGAGAATGGATATGATGGAAGGGGCTCCGGTGTACCGTGGAGGAGGAGCTCCGATTTGCTGATCACGAGCCAATTAGGTTGGGCCGGATGGTAAATCAAATGAAGAATGTGCTAGGGAAGATATTGGGGTGGCAAAGGTTCGTCAGGAACAACAGTAGCATGATGAAAACATGATCGTAAATCTAGAGCTCTGGCTAGGGGATCAAGCTAATCTAAGATAATCTACGCGCCAAAACATGAAATACAATACGACAAATAAACTATGGGAACTAACTCTACCTAATAAAAATAAATTCACAACTCTTATACCTGTTAGCGGGCATGGAGCAGGGTAGGTCAGAGCACCGTTGTGGATCGCTGCCTCTTCCTTGCTTCACCGTCTCCAATCACGGGTAAGATCACAGCTATCACCTGGACTTCTATACACACACACAAGAACAAAGAGTGAAACTCGAAGGGGGGATCATATCGGCATGAAGACCCAGGGAGTTTATTTATAGGTAAGTTGTCTGATGAACTTTGAGGAAGAAAATTGCTTGGCTTGAGAATTATTCAGGAAATCTGATTATTAAACATAGAAGAGGGATGTGAGACGCATGATCTTCATGAAGAGTTCGAGGTAAATCGATCAACATGGCGGCCTGGAAAAATCAAGGAAAATGGGGACTCGAGGCTCTGATACATTCAAAGAGAAGATAGAGAGTCGACCGAGGTAAATATTCCCTGCATTCTCATTGGTCCACGGGGGACACTACAGGACAAAATAATCCCTATCATTGGAAAATAATTAATTTAAAATAGTAAATGATTTTATTATTTTTTTGTTATAAAGTAAAACATGCTTATTATTTTATGTAGTATTTTATTATGATTTTTATTTATTTTTGGGTTTATTTATTACAAGTTAAATTTTAAGGGTATATTTATAGGTATATTCATCTATGTTTCAGTTATTTTATTTTTATTTTGTAGTTTTGATTTATTATTTTATTTTCTTATTTTATATAATTACAGCTTATTTTTATACACAGAAATATATTTTTATTTTATTTTTTTGATGTTATTTGTGTACTTAAATAAATAGGGGTATATATTATATAGGTATAAGTATATGCATTTCATCAATATATTTATATTTGCTGTTTTATTTGGTGTTTATGATTTTATCCTATATTAAATTTGTAAATGTATTATAAATAATATTATGAACTTATAAATATATAAAATTATACAAAATAATAAAGAATACATAAAATGAATATTTTAATCATGTATACTATACAATAGGGTCGAAAACCTAACTTTCACAACTTAATTCCAAAAAATATGAAACCACCTTCATTAAATAGCTTATTAAAATTATATACAATTAAAGGTGATTTGAATACAATTTGAGTTTTTATTTAGGAGATATGGGTTTGGGAAGTTGAGATTTTGAATTCTTATTTTGAGTGTAAAAGGTACATTGTATATTATTTTTGTGCAAACTTAATTTTGTATTTTTTTATGCATTATTATATACAACTTTCATGAAAAATTTTATTGATTTGATGAATAAATAATAAAGAATAAAATAGATCCCACAAAATGCTTTATTAATGAATAAATAAATATGTTTTTTTTGTATTTGTGACTCTTATCTCCCACTACTTTATTCCTTGTCGACCAAATCAATTATTGACTTGATCTCAGGGTTTAGGGTCATAAAATACGTTTGGTATTTTAATATTTTTCCTTTCTTTCCTTTACTTTACAATTTTGGCAATGAATACTGTATTTCATGCACAATGAATGGAATAGATATTAAATGTTAATTTGTACAACATAATGCTATTTACATGTGTTAGATAGTGTTTTTAAGGCCAAAATTATATAATAAAGATGATGAAATGGATATTCATCACCCCATATACTTGACATTGCCAATCCCTAGCAATCACTTATGCAATGATGGCAGAAAAAGAAAATTAAAAAAAAGAAAGAAATTGGATTGATTTTAATTATCAAACTTATCTTCACAAAATCAAAGTTTGGAGCCCAGGTCAGATCTTGGTGTGAGAATGTGTGTGGAACATGGCCGGGAATCTGATTTAAAACACAATAGTATTCGGGAGTCACAAGACTCGATTCAAACCACCTCAATAGCCATGTTAGAACCAGTTTACATCATACGTAAACCCTTATGACTATGAAGCTGGCTTGTATAGTGTAAGTGATAGTGGCTTCCCCCAACTGAAATGACAATAGATTTGACTTCTCCAACATGACAACACGATGATTCCCCAATCCATCAACTCTTTCCTCAAGGAGCGGGGTATTCCCTTCTAAGTTCAAGTGCATCCGACTCAAGAGGAGGGGGTGAAGAGAAGAATCGATGGTAGCCAGTGTAGCTACCTATCCGAGGATGCATGACCAATGTAGTCAAGTCATCCACCTGCAGACTCACATGACATGACTATGAACATTAAGCTTTATTATTTCAAATATATACATACTCCGACAAGCATTTTATTTTCAATCAAGCCTGTCCCCTTTTTTGGAGTCTTTATTTCAACACTTTTTTTGATACTATATACACCAGCATTTACATAGGGAGTTTATCCTCTTGAGCTAGAAGACTATCCATCTTTTGAAGCATTATTACAACCCATACTCTCCTATTTTTAGACGCCGATGCCACTGGACGGGTTGAGGTGCACTTCCCTCCCCAAACGAGGATGAATGTTTCCACTCATGCGCGTCTCATACTGACAAATCCAATTCCCTCACCACTCCAACTTAGTTGAGCCAAGTGAAAGGTGCGGATGTCCTAGTTAGGTCACAAGCGACAAGAGTCACGCGTGCGTCTCAAAAAGTTCTGGTTAGGTAGTTGAGGTGTCTTGAACCCAACCTTGAGTCTCAAATAATTAAGTCTGAATAGACCTTAAGTATCTCAAATCTCGTTCCTATAATGTTTTAATGAAGTTAGGGGAGTTAAGATCCAACCAAAATCCAATCTTCGACTTTACTCAGACTAGTTCAATTATAAACTCGATCCAAAAAATGCAAATGCTGTGCGAATGCTATGTACAATGCAATGATTTTTTTGTGATGCAATTTTAAAACTTTGAACTTTTTATAGGTTTTTTGAAAAGGTTTTGCAAATTCTTATGCAATTTTCAAAAAGATTTTGCAAATGTTTTTGGGATTTTTTCAAAACAAAAAGACTTTTGGCGCAAAAAGGAAGTATGTGCAGCTATTACACATTTGTATCTCTTTTATTTACATACAAATTGAATTTTAGTAATTTTTATAAGTATGTATATACAATTTGTAAAGAATCTATTTGAAGGATGTATATATTCCTCAAACTTATTTGAAATTGGTTTTACATACAATTTTGAAAACTATAGTCCAAAATAATTTTTACAAATAATTTTTACAAACATTTACAAACATTTGGAAACCATTTTGCAAAGTTTTTTCAAACAATATATATAGTTTTTTTTTCAAATATTTTTGCAACTATTTTCCAAACCATTTGCAAATAGGTTTTGAAAACATTTTATTTCACATAAAGAAAAGAAATTTTTACAAACCAAGCATTTTTACAAAGATTTAAAACATTTTACAAAATATTTTTCGAACATTTTTTCAAAAGACTTTTCAAATAGATTTTCAAACTATTTTCCAAATATTTTGTAAGATATTTTTGCATGATTTATTAATCGGTATAAAAAAGAATTTGCGGCATGATATGCATATTTTTATTAGTTATTTTAATGATCTGTATATGTATATATAATATTTTAGCCATATTTATTTAAAAATACGAAAGTACGAGTTTTGGCTAAAGTATATACAGAGTATATACGACCCCCTAAACTTAATTTTCCTTGTAGATCGAAGGGAAAAGAAAAGACAGAACTTATACCAAGTATAAAAGAGACTATACTATAACGACTGAAGAATAATGAACAAACAAATGAGAAGTTGACCGTTTCCCCTATACCTAGGATCAAATAATCCTAAGTATAGTAGACTATATATAAGGCAGAGAGGGTCGAGGCTTTGATGGGAATGAACAACACACAGTTCTCCATGTCTCCCCCTATATTTAGGTTAAGATGTCCCTAAGTATAAACATGAATATCAACAAGAGATGAGATAAGTGGTGAGACAAGGAATGAACAAGTTATGTCACTCATCCCACTATACTTAGGTTGAAGCATATCCTAAGTATAGAAACAATGAATGAAGAAAAAAAGCAATAGATAAAAATACAATAGAAAAGAAGAAAAGAAAAGAAGAAAATAAGGAAACTAAAGGAAGAGTTTCTGAGTAACATTATCTGAATCTTACGACGCTTCTAAGGTTGTGGATGCTTCTTCATTGCATATCACTTTTACAGAATTGACAATGACCAAGAAAGTGTCATGCTCGAGGTAAGGATTCAATAACTGACTGTTGACGACGAACGGTTGTGCGCTAGGAGATAATCCTGATATCACAATGCTTCCCTTGTCACACACTTCTTGCACTCTGAATGGCCCTGTCCATTTACTCTTTAATTTTCCCGGGAATATCTTCAACTTTGCATCAAATAACAACACTTTTTGTCTAGTCTCAAAGGTCTTTCGTTTGATGTGCCAGTCATATCATGTTTAACCTTCTCCTTGTACATCAATGTGTTATCATATGCATAGTCTCTGAATTCCAAGAGTTTATTCTGATCATCTTTTCTTATTTGACCACCCTTTTGTGAGTCCAAATTGCAGATATAGATGACCTACACTGATTTATGAATTAAATCCATGGGCATATGGCATGGTTTTCCATATACATGACGGTAGGGTGACATGCCCAAGAGAGACTTTTAAGCGGTTCTGTATGTTCAAAGGACGGAGTCCAAGAGTTGGGACCAATTCTTTCTGTCTGGCTTCACAAGCTTCTGCAGGATTGCCTTGATTTCTCTATATGGCAATTCGGCCATGCCATTGGTCTAAGAATGGTAAGGAGACGTGACTCAATGCTTGATGTAGTGATCCTTTAATTTCTTGACCTCTCTATTGATGAAGTGGCTATCCCCATCTAGTATTAGTATCTTTAGAATCCCGAACTGTGAGATGATGGTCTCTCTCAGAAAGCAACAAACTGCTGGGCATACGAGCCCACGACGAGCCATTATGCAATAAATATTATTTCAAATATAATTCCTTGATCTAAAATGAAGAACAACTAATTTGCATAATAGGCCCCTTAGTACAATTATGGTTATGTACCATGGCCATCGTAATGATCATACAATTGTTGATTCAATTATTGAATCATAGAGGCTGGTGCTTGGATGAATATCTAAAGAGTTAGATCGAGGACTCATCAAGCACCGTCAAATGATTGTTAAGAGATGATCTTCAGGTTGAGTAGGAGATGACAATCCTTTCTCATAAAGGCTGATATCTAACCGACCTTTTGATGCAAGTCCTCTGCATAGCAATAGAGATTCGGAGGTGTTAGATAAGCTAGATCAAAGAGTTGACTTAATGAGATCGAGATAACCAAAGCCTATGTCGTATGCTGTCACGATACATGCACGCATCCTATGATCGACAGATGTGTTACTTTATGTCTAAGTATGTACATTTGGCAGACCAATAGGTTGATGAACTAACCAAGATCTATACACCGGCGTGCTGGTGTGCATATGAGGGCATGTGAGTAATACGATCTCTCAAAGGGATCATACAGGTTCAATTACTGAACCGAAAGACATGATCTTACTCATAAGATATTGGAAAGAATCAAATTCCGTGCACACGGTCGTCTCTCTTTGGAAGCTTGACTGAATTTGTTGGTTTGATATATACTTTTGGAAAGTATATGATCAAGACCTAGGTATGATATATGCTTTTGGAAAGTATATGATCGATACCGACTCCCAATGATCGAATGAGAAACTTAATGATAAAGACCCTAAAGGAGACAATCTAAAAGAGATATAAAAACTTCGGGTTTACTCTAGGTCTTTTAGTATGCAGGATGTATATGTATTAGGAATATCTGAGGAAGATGTGATCATAAACGATTGTATAAACATGATGCTTCCATTCTGACGGAGTGATGAAACATGTCTGGATTTTAGTGACTCCTCTCATAGAGAAGTGATCTAATCTTAGTCCAAATGTTGGATATTTATCAGAATGTGATTCAGATACAATGAGAAGATTAGATCTACGACTTTGATTCAAATAAATATCTATGGGAGGTCCACAAGATCTGGATTTGAGATTTGATCTCAATATCCAAGTCACTATATGTAGAACAATACAATCGCCCTGTCCTTATCTCCAAGTATCCGCGGAGAAAGTGTATTATCCTTGAAAGAGTTCATGGATAATTTCATTATTGATATATATCCGAGCATTGAGAAAGTTGATAATAAAATGTGATTTGATTATCATGAATAATATGAATTTGATTCATATTACAAGGTGAGTTATCTAAGATAATTACATGTGATTTAATCATCAAAGATGTGAATAATGTGAATGGAATTCATATTATTTGGGCACAAGAGAATAGAGATCCAAGCTGATTAAATGTGATTTAATTATCATAGGTATGAATAATATGGATAACACTATCCATATTAATCTGGTATATTATAAATGTGATTTATAATATATTAGAGAGAGACTATTATGATATTAATTAATTAATTATTGATGTGAATTGGATTCACATTGTATGATTAATTGAAAATATAATTTATATTTTGTTTTGAGATGCGAATGTGATTCACATTTTTCCAATGACATGATCACAAATTTCACAAGATAATTATGAATTATTTTTATGAAATAATTTACAACAATTGTTGTTGTAAATCTTTGAGATATCATGATATAATGAGATGATGAGATATCATGAGAGAATAAGATCTCATAAGATGATTGGTGGCCGTCCCCCCTTTTTAGGGGATGTGGTTAGTCTCCTCACTATCTCCAAGACTAGCTAATTGATTCGATTTGAAATTAACTTATATTTATTCATCAATATATATTATTTTAAATTAAATTAGTTATTTTTGTATTTTTTACAACAAGATCATAGTCATTGAAAGAAACACAAATCAATCTCACCTATTGATTGTGTGATGTCCATGGATTGGGATCCATGAACTCCCAAATCCTATATAAGAAGAGACATCCCTTGCTCTTTGCGTGACAACAAGATGATACATCTATAAGCTCTCTCTATCTCTCTCTACATGCCAAAGGTCCTCTCCCTTTCTCTCATTATGGTCGTCCACCATGGAGCCCAAGAGAGAGTCATCATCGCCGCAGCATCGTCGTTATGTTGTCGTATCATCTACTTGTGGATCTCCATTTCCTTCAGTGTGCCTTGCTCGTGAAGAAGACATTGGATCTTAAATGACGAGATCAGAAGATCCACCGCTTGGATCATCAACATGGATTGTGAGGAGCATGCGTCTCATCAACGTGCTTATAAGCGTCTCCTCTGTTGGATCATACTTGAGACATGAGGTCTCTTCGTTTAGAGACTTTATCGCAACCGTGCTTCAAAAGGTATCCCTAGTAATATTTGTGATTTAGATGAAATGATCCAAGAAGTTTTCTTGGATCATGTGATTTCATCATTTTATTTTTTTTAAATTCTGCTGCCCGGAGTAACTAGTGCGACTAGTCACTCTCGATCGCATTCGATGTGATCCTTACGCTTTCGTGATGTGCTTAAGGATCTTACCATATCTTTCAAATGGTATCAGAGCCTTAGGTTGGAGGTTTTGGATACGATCCATAAACCTAAGAAGACTTGAGTTCATAAGGAGTTGTGAAAATTCTATCGCATTTCAATTTCGCAGTCCTATTTTGTGATAAATTTCGGCCCTGTTTAAGATGTTTAAACACAAAAATATCACTTAAATATTGTTCTCCACTAATTCGGAAATTGTGGGATTTGCGTTTGTGTGATTTGGAATCCGATAACTCTAGTTATGATCTTTTTAATGACCATATATCCACTATTTGGGGGTGGCGAATCATGACGTAATTAAGGAGTTAATTAATGTTTTGAAATACCTAGAACACGTACTAATTACTTTAGTTATTTTTAATTCAAATTATCAAACTATATAAATTTATTTTGCTTAATTTAGATTTAAAATGATTGAGATATGATAATTTTAGTAAGTAGGGATCAGTGCTATATATTACATACTTGATCGTGAACCTTGTAATTGTCATTCAATTAAATTAAGGGAAATTAATGGTTAATTTCCTGAGATAATTATTGATAAATATTTTTTGAATATTTAAATATTATGATTATTTCTTGTATGGCATTGACCATAACCAACTTGATTAGATATGATCTAGATTACAATTGGTTAGATGAACTTTCAATAAATATGTTGCTTGAATAGGATTGAGAATTTGTTTAGCAAATTTTCTTATAATTTTAATCAAAATTATTTTGATTACTATTATATGGTATAACTTCGGTTGAAAACCAATTATCATATCAAGTACACAATGATCAATTTGGCATTATCCTTTCCCGAGGTGGATATGGTGTCTAGTTGAGGAGAGTTGGGGTAGCAGATTACACCGTGTGCGATCTGTCCCACTCCCGTCGGTACTGGCCATGACAGCAGGTAGGGATGGGATAATGCAGGAGAGATCACAGTGTATTTCTCTAATTATTAAAATTTGAATAATACGTACTTTGAGATAATTCCATCCTTTCAAGTAACAATCAAGTTTGTTGGTTGAATTGGATTGATAATTGATTTAATGTGATTAAATTGGTTATATCCAATTAAAACGCTCTATTTTGAATAGAGTTGTTATTTCCCTTGGAAGAATTAATTATGTGAATATGATTCATAATAATTAATTATAATTTAAACATGATATGGAGGATCACATAAGTGACATCCATAGTCTCCCGTCAATGCAAAGGGTTCCGTCGCTAGAGATTGTATGTCAGAGACACTTATCCGAAGTGACAAATCCTACATACAAGCCCTTTAGATCGGGCTCTTTACTTCTCGAAAGAGTAAGGACGTGTGCATAGTGACCCCAATATCGGGTCCTCATATCATTGGGACGATATTGGATTACGCATAGAGAATTATATTCCTGTTTATGGTTGGTTCAATTAATGATGGGTCAACATCACCTTAGGGGTGGTGGGCTTGGGTGTTAAAGACCAAATTGGGAAATGCAAGTTGGACTTGGAAGGTGGAATGTGTTCCCACTTCTTTTTATCCGAGTTACAAGTTCTCATATTATTGAGATGTGACAAAGATAAGGAAGGAGATCACAGATCTTGCTGAGATATAATGGTAAGTATACTCTTACATTGAACGCAACGGGAATGAACTTTCAGTGTTAACAAGGCAAGACAACTTTGATATAAAAACTCCTAAATCAAAGTAAAATATATATTTACATATATTCATGTAATTTTCTTATTTCAGATAATCCTTCATTAAACCCACTCAAAGTTATACTCAATAGTAACCAGTAAAATATCATGGTTGGATCCATGATCAAGATATTGTACTTACAATTGGACACATAATGTATGTGGTTGCAATATGCAAGTTTCCTCATAATAATGAGGAATGATAATTAAATAGACAATAGGACTACAACCCTAGGATTTGTATGTCTTTGTAGTCTTGATCTCTCATTGAATGTATTTTGATAGTGACATGTTGATGATGATCGTAATTGTCAAATAATCCTTATAAAACTCTAAGAAGATGTTCTAGCATACATATATGCTCTCTACATTTAATCATGGATGACATGGTTCACTGCATCATGCAGAATGGTCGCTCTATAAGAGATGATTTATTCGAAATGTTTGAATACCTACTTGAACCAATGTTTTAAGCGTTAAGATGTATGTAGATATGATTTGTGTCATCATTCTACTGTCTGTACTCTAGTCATTCATGAAGCTTCATAATATTCACATTATATGAATTGAATGAAGCATGTATAAATGTTGAAATAGTCTTATATTGAAATCTTTTGAATTTAATATAAGAGATCCTTTGTCTTAAGCAATGGTTGTTTATAGATGAAGAGAGCTCAGCGGAAGCATGGGTCTGACCCATGTGAGAAGGAAAGTCAAAGAGTTGACTGTACTTCTGTGATTTCCATACATATGATATCCAAATAGTTGGATAAATGCCAATACTGCAATAAGTCGATATACTGATGGCATGACTATCTAGACTATCTCAGATACTTAGAGAAGGACCCTGATAGTGCATCAGAATAATCTATATCTACAACTGAGCATTGAAATTGACTTACTTAGTGGATAAGATTAAAAGTTTAATAATTGTATCTCATTCTTCTAATAACACTTGCAATCGGTTGCATATATTTTAGAAGATCAGAAATTTGATATTAAGCTTTAATAATCATCCATGAATATTGATGCAATGGTTGCAACAATCTTTATTGGATTGATACACTTCATAATTTCAGTGGGAGAGCCCTTAGTCTTAGAGAATGTCTCTATGACGTAGATATTAGAATACACTCATTGTTTATTTCTAAATGTTCGAAATAAACATGAATTCTGGAATAGACCTATCATAAAGATTTATGATGGATATATTTCAGATCGTAATCTGACATATGGAGGACTCTACATATTGGAAAATTAATGAATGGTTCATTAACTTTTTTAATATTGAAAATTTAAAACATTAAAAGATCAATAGGAGGATGAAGATAATTTGACAATGATTTGGCATCAAGCCTTGGACATTTGTCTATTGATGTGATCAATAGACTAGTAAGAGATAAACCTTTAGAATGTCCGAAATTTCAAATTTTACATATTTATGAATATTGTATTCAAAGTAAAAAATGTCTATTGCAACCTTCTATGAGAATGGTGTAATATGTCAATGTATTAAAGATCTCATACATATTGATGCATGTTGGTCATCTATATCATGATAAACGTTGATGATACGTGATATCATTCGATGATTATTTGTGATATGAGGTCTCTTCCTTTGTAAAACTTTAAAATGATAAAAGGTTTCGCAATTTTGGTTTAGAACCAAAGTTCGAAGGAAGATGAAATGAGTTTGATCTAACCTAAGTAGTCTGTACCTATTAGATGAATTCAAGGAATACCTTATGGAGATTTGAATATCATTCATATCTCACTCCTCCTAATACACCTAAAATCAATAGAGTTGTAGGGAGAAACAATCGATCATGTGTGACATGATTTGATCAATGATGAATATTAGCATAATTATCTCTTAATTTCCAGGTATATATATAGTAGAAACGACAATATATATCCTTAATAAGGTTCCATGCATGTAAGCTGGAATCTGGCATCAGAGAGTGCTACTTCAAAAGGAAAATAAAGGATAGTCTTGTATACCTATTTTATGACCTTGAGATTCTTAAAAGATCTCATCTATGAGAATGTGATTCTTAGAAGATGTGACTCTTGAGAATCAAGATGAAAAGTACGTGAAGGAACTCATTGAATCTTGAGAAGATAATGAGGCTCTTGAAATCGGAAACTAAAAGGACAATTAAAAATGAAACACTAATACCTCTTCAAATGAGTTGGAGGATGGATTCCATGTGTCAATTAAGTCTGAAAAATGATCTAACTTCATGTGATGCAGCTTATAAAGATCATGTCATGGATGTATGGATGTTAGCAATAAAATCTAAAGTAGACTTCATATACAAGTGTTGTATATGGACCCTCGAGGATCTACCTATATGGGTAAGACATGTTAAGGTGTAAATGGGTCTTCAAGAGAAATATGAAATATGATGAGAAGGTAGGGACCTTCAAATCACAACTCGTATCCTCAAGATACACACTAAAGAGAAGACATCACTTGCGATGAGACTTACTCTCTAGTGACCATGCTTAAACCCATCGGAATGTTGCTAACTTTAGCTGCACAACTTGATTTTGGCATCTTCTAGATGGAAGTCAAGATTGCATTCCTCTATGAATACCTCTCCAAGAAATTCATATGAAGTAGCCCCATGGCTTCATGAATGAGGAATACAAGGTGTGCAAGCTAAGTAACTCCATCTATGGACTCATATAAGCTTCTTGTAATTGAACATAAGATTTGATGAAATTATAAATGTTATGATTTTAGATAGAATCTTGATAACCATGTGAAGCATAGTGGGAGTGCCATTGTGTTCATAGTGCTAAATGTAGATAATATACTAATCATTTGGAATGATATAAGGATAATAATACGTGTTTTATAACCTGGCTATTCCATAACTTGAGATATGATATCAAGGATATCTCTTAGATCTTAGTTCTGAAGTTGTTCCGAAGCAAAGAGAAGAGGGTATTGGGACTGTCACATTAGTAGTACACCTTTTCATTTTCTGGAAAATTCCAAGAAAGACTTCTTTCCCTTATGATATGGTTCTGACCTATCTAAAGGGATAGCACCTCAAGGAGTTGAGGAAGTAAATGCTAGAACAGTTTTTGCTTGTGTATCGGTTATGAGAAATCGGGTGTATGCTAGATGTGTAAAAAAATCAAATGTCTACCATGCAGTAGGAGTAGTAAACTATTGGTAATCATATTGTATTGTCCTCAAGTAACACGAGTAGCCAGAAACGGTCCGTAGTTACTCCCATACTGGTTGAGAATAAGTGATTTCATGTAAGGACTCGAGACATTATTTAGGGGGAAATTTCAAGCACCTATCAGCTCACCTTAATATGTGAAAAGACTTGTCTGCCAAATAACCCTGAAATCGAAAAGATAACGAGTAAACTTTTACGATCATCACCAGGTTATGTTGGTGAATTTGGGGTTGCTATGTGTTTGTATACTAGGTGTGCATTAGATCGTGTCTTATACACCTTCACACTCGTGTTTTTGACTTGACATCGTGCTCTCTCCTGTGTATCCTCTTGACATCGAAGATGACGACCGGGCAGGTTTTGTGTTCAAACTCTGCGAGCTTTCGATGATCCACCATTCATCGTACATCTTCACGGACTCGGAATGACCCTCTTACAGATTTGATCCCATCTAGTCACGAGGAGAGTCAGACCCATACTCCTTCACCTCCCAACCCTTCGATTGAGGCAGACCCTTGCCTTAGATTTTCATCTATTTATCCCACACACTTTTCACTGAGTTCTTATGAAACCTTTTCTTCCCGAAGGATTAGAAGGCAATGGCTAGAGGGAAGGAACTAGTTGAGGATACTTTCTTTTGTTTCAGAGATAGTCTATTGGAGTGATTTTTATTGGGATTTTGTGTATCCCTCATATCCTCCAGCCGATCTACCTCCATTTTATCAGGAGGACTTTGCTCCTGATTTTTATTTTTATATATATTCTCCTCGACCATAGTATCATGCCTCAAACGTTTACCCACTACCACCACCCTCACGTTTTCTACCATCTCACCCACCCAAGACTGAGCTATTGGAGTCACCAATCATGGAGTTCACTCTTGAGCACTTGATCTAAATATTGGAGCAAACGAAGAAGAGGATTTATGACCTCACTAGTATAAATAAGAGCCACATTGATGCTTCACCATTTGATTTTATGGGTTCATTCAAGGATGCCTATGAGATCTTGCAATTGTCCAAAATACAAAAAAATATTTGAAAATACAAAAAGAATTCAGGAGACACATAGTTGAGTGAACTTGTGAGTAGAGGGAACACCTTCCAGATTCTTTGACCACACACACCTTCATCACAGTTTCTACCTTTGACCCCAAGGATGACACTATACAGACTGCTCTTGATCATCCTTGTATAGATAATGATTCTGATCTTCTTCCTTGTATGGAAAGATCCAAAATCTCAAAAAATATTGTCTGAACCGGAAGTAGTGTCAGCTATTCATGATATTATTGAGGCCCCACTTCGCTAGGCTATCACCCAATTATCTACTCCTAAACTCAAGAAGAGAAAGTTAAGGAGCATATCTGAGTGACACCTCTTGTGAGTTGCATCATTTCTGACTATTCTTATGGTAACACTCTCCTAGATGACGGTGCTTCGATTAACCTAATACCCTTCTCATTAATACAATCTATTCATCTAGGGGCTCTCAAGAAGACTAGGATGATTTTCCAGTTTGTTGATGGATCAATAAAGAGACCGAGCGGTATTTTAAAGAATGTTGTCATTCAGATTCAGGGCATGAGATTCAGTGTTGATTTTATTATATTGCTAATGAATCTCCATTTCATCACCTTTATTCTATCATTTTGGCCTTAAAACCCTAACTAATGCATGTAAATACCATTAATTTTCATAAATTAACATCCATTCTTTGTTGAATAAATACTGTATAAAATACTATTTTTAATACCAAAATTATAAATAATGAAAAGAAAATAAAAAGAATAAAATGCCAAAGGTATTTGAAGACCCTAAACCATGATACCTAAGCATTTTGATAATTAGGTCGATAAGGAATAAAATAGGTGGAGATAAGGGCCAAAAAGCACCAATAATTTCCATTTATTTATTCATCATTTATTAATTTTTGGTTCTATTTTATTTTTCACTTTTTATACCTCAAATAGAGAAACTTTGCACATGAAAGTAGATAATATATAGAAAAACAAAAAGTGATTTCATACAAAAATAATATATAGTGTACAAGTTATACTCTAACTAAGATTCCAAAATCCCAACTTCCTAAACCCATATCTCCCAAATAAAAACTCAAAGTGTATCGAAATCACTTTAATTGTTTATAACTTTTAATAAGCTATTTAATGAAGGTGGTTTCATATTTTCTGGAGTTAAGGTGCGAAAGTTAGGTTTTGGACCCCTATTGTACAATTTACATGAATAAAATATTCATTTATTTATTCTATATTATTTTTATAATTTATATTTTTATTATTTTGTAAATAATATTTATAATTTATGTACATATTAAAATTAGAATAAAACAATTATAAAACATTAAAATAAAATATATATACTAAATCCATAGATGAATATACAATACATACACCTATGTATTATATATACTTATTTATCTAAGTGTACATATTATATCAGAAAAATATAATAAAACGATATCTATGTGTATAAAAACAAGTTATAATTATATAATATAAGAAAATAAAACAAAAAATACAAAATAAAAATAAAATAGTTAATATATAGGTAAATTTACCTATAAATTAAACCCTAAAAATTAAATTGTAATAAAATACCTAAAAAATAAATAAAAATTAGAATAAAATAATATAAAAATAACAAACATTTTTATTTTATAACTCTAATTTAATAAAATCATTTATTATTCATTAACTAATTTATAAATAATTTCAGGTTTGATTTTTCTGGTTGGTCCACGTGGACGAACCAAGTCACCTCACAAGTGGTCGCTTTATCAACATTGTACTTCTCTCTGTATGTAGACTGCAGATCGGGAAAAATGATTGCACTAAAAATGTGATGTGAGCTTCTTGTCTATTTTTTATCATTTTTGTGGGTTTTTAATTTTATTTTTTTCTTTTATTTTATATTTTTTTTATTTTTTATTTTGTCTTTTATTTTTTATTTTTTATATTTTCATATTTTCATATTTCTTTTTCTTTTAATTATCTAATATAATGATATATAATATTATATATGCAATATAGACTAATGTAATTATACATACAACTAAAAATAATCAAAATACATAAAATAAAATTTTTCTGTGTTTAATTATTGTCTACTATTTTTTTAATTTTAAGGAAATTTGCATATTTTATGGATTTTTAAAGTAAAAAATATCCGAAATCATGGATTTAGTAGATACATGAGATTGAAATGAAGATTAAAAATTGCAAAATAGGTCTAAAATTCTTCAATTAAATTTTAATAGGTAGATAATAATATAACTAAAATTCAAATATGGACAAATATATTTTTTTATATATTTTAGGATTTTTTTAATCTTTTGAAACTTGATTTTGGAGATTTTTGATTTTTGTGATTTTTTTTTCTATTTTTAGGGTTTTTAGGTTTTAGAGTTGGAAAAAAATAGACAAATACATTTTTTTTGGAATTTTTTCAGAAGGGCTTTATATATTTTTATAGAGTTTGTAAGGCAAACGAGACCTTTTTGTGCTCTTTTTTTATTTTAAAAAAATAGGAAAAGTCCTAAAATGATGGTTTAAAAATGTGGCGTGAATCTACAACAAAGCACGAGCTAAACCCTATTTTTGCGTGAATTTAGGAGCACAATTGATATTTATAATAGTTAAAAAACATGCACGAAATTTATTGAACTAGTAGGGGCACAACTGCATTTAAAAATAAGTGCAAGGATGACCATGCAAATATCCTATAGTTTTAAAGTTAAATTTCAAATTTAAAGTATTGAAAGATAATTTACAAAAGCTGCACGACCTTTCCAAAAAAATGCACACCTCACGTGGATGGCCACGTGAGATGCACTTGCAAAGGATATCAATTACAATCAATTCCAAGGTGCCAATGCAAATGTACCAAAAGTTTTAAACTACTTGTAATATTTACATGACTGAAGATTAAATGCCAAAAGGGGGGTTAAGTATGCAATTTGCCCCCTCTCAGCAACCCATCATGTGGTGGGGGTATTTCTTACTTAGCACACACATCAAGCCCACGATGCGTGATTCCTCTTCACATCCAACATCCGTGATCAGATTTACTGAGGGAGATTAACGGTGAAGACTTGTCTCGATCGAACAGTGGCTGGCTCTTGGAAGAACTGAAGCGGATCCAACAACGACGAAAGATCCTAGAAGAATAATGGATGAACTCATCTAGGGAGAGCTCAATCTGCTCCTCCTCTCTCATTCGTCGTCCCTGGAGATCAATGATTGGTGGAAAGTCCTCCAGGGGTTCCTCCACACCAAATGGTGCTTCAAAAATAGCTAGGACATCGTGAGAGGCTTCAACGAAGTCCAATACTTGGAGCGAGTTCCAGGTATCAGTCCAGCCCTCTGATGGGCTCCCCTCAACCTGTAAATGATATCAGCAGACTAGTGATGAATGGATGAGCTGACCGAGGTGTTTATTGGGTGGTTTGGTGGTGAGATGAGGTGAAGTGGTTCATCTTCGGTGAAAGGCGATGGGTGGACAAGATCTGGAGTTGATCTGGATGATTGACTAGTGGGGTAAGGTGAAGATTTTTGACAACATTTACATACAGACTTCTTCTTCTTGAGCCAATAGACTATCCCTCTTTTGAGAAATTATTGCAACCCACACTCTCCTGTCTTTAAACGTCTCTGCTACTAGACGGTTTGGGGAGCACTTCCCTCCCTAGAAGAGGACAAATGTTTCCACTTGTGTGCGTCTCATACTGGCAAATCCAATCCCCTCACCACTCCAACTGAGTTGAGCCAAGTGAAAGGTGCATGTGCCCAAGTTAGGTCATTATCAACAAGAGCCATGCGTATGCTCCAAAATACTCTACTTTGGCAGTCAAGAATACATTGAACCAAGTCTCACAATTCTCAAAGAATCAAGTCAACTAGACCTGAAGTACCTCATTTCCAGCTCCGATAAGGTTCCTGTGATTAGGTAGATTTAAGGCCCAACCAAGATCCAATCTTCGGATTTTACTTAGACTTGTTCAATTAGCAAACTCAATCTGAAAAATGTGAATGTAATGCAAATGCTATGTATAATGCAGAAAATATCTTTGTGATGCATTTTTCAATCTTTTGAACAATGGAATTTTGGAAAAGATTTTGAAAATTTTAAGCAATTTTTCAAAATTTTTTTCTGCAAATGTTTATGGTATTTTTGGTTTTGCAAATGTTTTTGTGAATTTTGGAAACAAAAGTTTTTGGCTAAGAAAATAAGTAAATATTTACATGTGGATGCATCTTATTATTTACAAGACTTAGGCTTTTAAGAATTTAAAAGTCATATGATAGTTAAACTTATTGATATATTTAAACAATTAGTATAGAATTCCATGTGATGCATATATTCCTCAAACTTATTTCAGAATGATTTTACAAATAATTTTGAAACTATAGTCCAAACTAATTTTTAGAAATAAATTTACAAACATCTACAAACATTTGAAATCATTTTGCAAAGGTTTTTCAAACAATATATATAGATTTTTCAAAATAATTTTCCAACCATTTTCAAAACCATTTGCAAATAGTTTTTCAAAATATTTTATTTTACACAAAGAAAAGGAATTTTTACAAACAAAATATTTTGACAAAGGTTGAAAATATTTAACAAAATATTTTCCAAATAGTTTTCAAAAGATTCTTCAAAAAAGTTTTCAAACTATTTTCAAACATTTTGCAAAAATACTTTTACTTGATTTATTAATCAGTAAATACAAAAAGAATTTGAGGAATAATAAACATCTTTTTATTAAGTGATTTTAACAAAATGTGTAGTATATATATATATTATTTTATCAAGAATTGTAGACATATTTATTATCAAACCACGAAAGTACAAGTTATGGCAAAAGTATATACGATCCCCTATACTTAGCCTGAGCTATGTCCTCATAGATCAGAGAGAGAAAAAGAAGACATAACTCATACTGAGCATATAAAAACCTAACGAATAACGAAAGAATGAGATATGAAATGAATGAGAAGTCGATGGTCCCCTCTATACTTTAGTGTCAAATAGTCCTAAGTA
This sequence comes from Ottelia alismoides, assembly GCA_037367405.1. Classification (NCBI taxonomy): domain Eukaryota; kingdom Viridiplantae; phylum Streptophyta; class Magnoliopsida; order Alismatales; family Hydrocharitaceae; genus Ottelia; species Ottelia alismoides. The sequence continues at coordinate 518,568 of JAZKJV010003255.1, read as the reverse complement.
TAACAAACTGTGCACAAGGCATTGAGGGTCAAGGGAGGGAATGAACAGATCGTACTCAGACTCTCTCCCACTATAACTAGGGTAAGATATCCCTAAGTATAGACAAGAAGAGGAGACAATGGAGAGAATCAAAGAATGAAATAACTCGGGGTGCACACTCTCCTATACTTAGGACAAAGTACATCCTAAGTATAGAAGACTAATAAAAAGGGATGACACCTTTTCAGTAGAAAAATAAAAATAATGAAAAGAAGAAAAGATAGATGAAGATAGAAGAAAAGATCGAAGAGGATGTACACATCACTCCCCCTATACTTAGGGTAACGGAGCCCTAAGTATAGGCAACAACAAGAGTGATGAAATGGAATGAAGAAAGAACACTCAGCTCATACACCCCCATACTTAGGACAAAATACATCCTAAACAAGGCACACACCAAAATGGGGTAGATGAGCAACAAAATGCATATACAAAGATCAAGACGGTAGAAAGGAGGCCTTCTTGAGGTATCACTGAGGAATGTATCTGACAAGGTGCAGGTCGATATCAGGGTCCACAATAGACACAATCCGATCAGGGTCAACTTGGAGGGTATCCTTAGCAGTATCGAATCGAAAATGCATGCACATGTCGGTAGAAGTAGTGCGGTTAGGTTCGACCTTGGGTATCTCACAGATATCAAAGTGAAAAGGCTCAAACTCATCAATGGAAGTAGTTACGTCAATTCTAGCCTGACGAGTCTCTGCTAGGTCAAAACAAAAGGGAACTGACTCGTCTGTAGAAGTAGCAAGGTCATGTTCGTCCTCTAAGATGTCAGCTGGTTCATCAATATCATTAAAAGGGCTAAATTCATGTATAAAAGCAATCAGATCAAATTCATCCTCATCAATCTCTACTAAGTCTGCCCTCCACTCTAAGGTATTATTTGTATAAATCCCTCGGATGTCATCAATACATCACCAATCACAGGAAGAGGAAACTCCAAGGTCCATGCTTTAGTCTTCCTCCCTACGAAGGAATTCTCGGGTCTCATCATCGGTCATAAAGAAAACCTCTCTGATATCAGTAGGTCATAGGCTTCGAGGTCTGCTAACACCGTCACACTCTCATTGGATACGAGTATCTGGTTAATGGTAGGTACGGTGATCAACACACCGCTCCCGACATCAGAACTGAAGTGAATCTCTTCTGATCCATCATCAATAACGTTTCCCGTAGAGGTGAGAAATGGCCGTCCCAAGATTATTTGAGAATGCTCCACGGGGGTGGAGGCCTCCATGGGCAATACAACAAAGTTAATAGTGAAGCTGATGCCCTGAATGTGGATGACGACATTCTCAAGAATATCCTTCGGCTTCCTTATTGATCCATCAACAAATTGAACAATCATCCTTGTTTTCTTGAGAGGCCCAAGATGAATAGAATGTACTAATGGGAAGGATATTATACTAATAGATGCACCACCGTCAAGGATAGTGTTATCATATGTATGGTCAGAGATGGTGCAACTCACAAGATGTGTGACAATGTTCCCTTTCCTAGAAGAAGGGCAATGTGTGATGGCATGGGCAGTTGCCATTGTTAAAACATGACATACAGATATCCTCCTTTGATTTCTCTTATTGGGTAGAGGAGTAGATAAATGGGTCATGGCCTGGCGAAGTGGGGAATCAATGATCTCATGAATAGTAGCCACCACTTCAGGTTCTTTCAACATTTTTTTTTGATTTTTTGGACCTCATCCATAGAAGGGAGGAGATCAGAACCAACATATACACAAGGACGACTAAGAGTAGTCTATACAGTGTCATCCTTGGGGTCAAAGGTGGGACAAGAGTGAGTGAATGTGTGGGCAAGTGATCTGGAATGGGTGCCCTCTCCTCACATTCTGAATCAACAATGTGTCTCCCAAATTATTTTTGGATTTTTAGTTTTTTTTCTCATTTTTTATATTTTGGGTGATTGTAGGCTCTCATGAAAATCCTCAAATGAAGCCAAAATATAAGATCTTGAAGCATTAATATGGCTCTTATTTAGGAAAGTGAGGTTGTCAATCCTCAACTTCATATAATCCATGATCTGGGCCAAGGTCTCAAGTGTGGACACCATAAGAGGTGACTCCAACAGCTCAATCTTGGGTGAGTGTAAAGGTAAAAAATGTGATGGTGGATGTGGGTGAAAATTTTAGGTCTGAAAATGAGGATGAGACGATAAAATGGAGATGGACTAGTTGGAGGGTAGGAGGGACTCGCAAAATCCGACAAAAAACACTCCAGATGGCCATCTCTGAAATAAGAGAAAATAATTGGGAGAGCACGAAGGTCAAGTCAAAATATGTGAATAAAAAGGTGCAAATGAATAAAAGTATCGAGGATGCAAACAAACAAACATAGACAAACTCACACAAGACAAACCCCTCAATTCACCTACTCAACTCGGTGAAGAATGTGGAAGTTCGATCTTTTTATCTTGTCTATTTTAAGGTTAGGTGAGAATCACAAAAATTGTATGAACACTTAGGAAGGCTTATGGGATTTGGGCACTACTCCTAAGTGTGTACATGAGCAATTTAAAACAAATACAATGAGGGGATTACTCACCCCAAGTTAATGATTTTTCTTTTTAGTCTATTTTAGGGTCAAGTAACATTAACAATCCCAATTTTATTATTCTCACTTTTTTTATTTTTAATAATAATGCACGAGCCTATCGAGGAGTCAATTTCGTTAGCAACCTAGATGGTCAAAATCAGAAGGAGAGAGTCAGAAAGGCAGTGCAAGCGACAAATCAATGATGAATGCTAAAGCCTAAATGCTCACCTTGCCTTCCACTCTCTACATGCAAGGGTGCTAGGTAGAATTGAAACCTATCTATATGAAAATGCAAAGCCGATGAAATCGCTTTATACGAGAATATACTATTAGCATGAAGCACAAAATGTCAACTATTTAAAACTAAGACAATGGTTTGGTTTTGGAGGTCACTCGGTGCTTGCCACAACGGGTCCTGCAAGCGCTGTATATGACCTCTCTCGACGAGCGGTCTCAAATCCAAATAATTAACAATTTAAAATGTGACTAAGTCCAAAAGCGATTCTATAGGTACATGCGGTTATTTTAGGGCTTTGGACCTACTCTATTGATAAGCAATCCTACAACTAGGGATCAATCACACAAAACAAAGAAAATAAAAATTGTGAAACAAAATAAAAAAAGCGGAAAACCATGACAAAACCAACGAGGCACCCTAGGGAATAATCCCTCGGGCACTGGACCTCACGAAGTGTGTCAGTCTCTTGAGAGTCGTGAATTATTACAATTAATGGTATCTCTCTCACTTTAAATTACAAATAAAATAAATACAAAGGTAAAGCTGGATCTGTCTTCAAAAATCCTCCAAATTTTCTTACGATGCTAGGTCAAAAATTTGAACCGGCTTCATGTGGGTGCACATGCGCTCCAAAGAGGGCCTCCCTCGATACGCAATCCATGCAACAAAGTCAACAAAGAAGAAGGTTAGATACCTCGACAATAATATCAAATAAATAAAGAAAATAAATAAATAAACAGCATGGACACAAAAGATATGAAGGCACAATCAAATAAAATCAATCTATGCGTAGTTGCTTCCCAGCAACAAGAACATTTGTTAAAGAGGATTTTACGAGGGTCTCGAAATCTCACAAAGTGAGAGATCTAGTTAATGCGGTGACCGCACATGAAACCCAACTTCAGACAACAATTAACCCACAAATAAATAAAGCAATGAAATAAAAGTGTGGAGTCAAAATTTATTTTATTTAACTCTACAAAATATATGTATAGTGCAAGTATGTAGAGTGTCGAACACAAGGATAAAACTGGACATATCAGGCAAATGAATGCATAAAAAATGTGATGTGAGCTTCTTATCTTTTATTTCAATTTTATATTTTTATATATTTTTATTTTATATTTTTGACTTTTCTTTTTTATATTTTTATATTTTTATATTTCCTTTTCTTTTAATTATCTATCATAAGGATATATAAGGTTATATATTCCATATAGGCTAACGTAATTATAAATACAACTAAAAGTAGTTAAAATATAGAAAATAAAATGTTTTTGTGTTTAAATATTTTCTGCTATTTTTGTAAATTTTTAAGGACTTCTACAAAATTGTATGGATTTTTAAAGTAAAAAATATCTCAATTTAGGGATTTAATAAATACCCGAAATTGAAATGAAGATTAAAATTACCAAATAGGTCCATAATTATTTAAATAAATTTTAATAAGTAGATAATAATATAAAAAATTCGAAGACAAGAAAATATATTTTTGGCATTTTTGGGAATATTTAATCTTTTTAAACTGAAATTTGGAGCTTTTTATTTCTATGATTTTTTCTAATTTTAGGGTTTTTAGTTTTTGAAGTTAGAAAATAAATAGACAAACACAAAATATGTATTTTGGAAATTTTCAAAAGGGCTTTATATTTTTAAAAATTTATATGTCAAACATGGCCTTATTGTGCTCTTTTTTTATTTTTAAAAAATAGGGAAAATACTTAAATTATGTTTAAAAATGTGGCGTCAATCGACTACATATCATGAGTTAAACCTTTTTTTCGTGAATATAGGAGCACAATTGCTAATTATAAAAATTAAAGAACATGCCCAAAAATATCGAACTAGCAGGGGAATAATTGCAAATAAAAAAATGTGAGGATGACCATGCTAATATCGTAAAGTTTTAAAGATGCAGCTCAAATTTAAAGTTTTAAAATTAAATTTACAAAAGCCGTGAGAGCTTTCAAAAAAAGCGCAACTCATGTGGATGTCTACGTGAGATGCGCTAACAAAGGACCAGATAACAATTACAATTAATTTCAGGGTGCCAATGAAAATGTTCAAAATTTTTTTTAAATATTAATATTTTAAAGACTAAAGATTAAATGCTAAAAGGGGGGGGGGTATGAAATTTACCCCCTCTCAACGACCCATCATGTGGCATGGAATTTTTCACTGACACGCGTCAAGCTGATTATGCATGATACCTCTTCGCATTCAATGGCCGTGATCAAATCGTCCGAGGGAGATCGACAGTGGAGACTTGTCTCGATCGGACAACGAGTGTGCTCCTGGAAGAACTACAGTGGATCCAATGAGGACGAAAGATCTTGAAGAACAACGGATGAACTCCACTTGGGCAAGACGTCCCCCGAGCTTGATGTTTTGAGCAAAGTCCTCCTGGGGTTCCTATGCAACAGATGGTCCTTCAAAAATGGTTGGGAACTCACAAGAAGCTCCAACAAGGTCCAAGACCTAGAGCGAGTTCCAAGCATCACTCCAACCCTTAGATGGGCTCCCCTTAACCTGCAAAAGATGTCAACAAAACTGACGATGGACGGGTGAGCTGGCTGAGGTGTTTATTGTATAGTTTGGTAGTGAGATGAGGTGAAGCGGTTCATCTCTGCCGAATTGTGGTGGAAGGAGATGGGCAGACCAAATCTGGGTGATTGACTGGTGGGATAAGGTGAAGAAGCGTGGGGGGGGATGGGATGGCCGATGAGTCGTAAAATAGGAGCAATGCACAATGGGGAGTTCACCGGAGCGGGGCTCCGTCGAACTACGAACGAGGTAATTAACGCTATGCCACACAATAAACATTAATACAAATGCATAAAAATAAACCTAGAACTAAAATTGTTCTAAAAAAAGATAAAGAAACCTTAAGCGGTGCTAGGCCGCAAGATAGACCGCCAGGAGCTGAGCTCTGACGATGGAACTGGGATCACTTCTAACCTCCATCTCAACGCTTCAAAAGAGTTTCCCGAACATGCTGTCACCCTGTTAAGTCTTAGTAACATGAAATGAAGGGAAAACATGAACCAAAAGCAAGCCAAAAAATGGATGAAGATGGAGGGTGGTTTTTGTACAATATGAATGAGCTGGGCCAAAGAACAAGGGAGCCTGAGGGTTTCATTGATCCAGTCCTCGAGGTAACAAGCTTGCATGAATCACTAGTAGTGAGGATAAAAAGATACAAAAGAATTAACCCTAATCGATGATGGTATCAATTAGAGGAAAAAGGTAAACACAGGGTCAAACAACGCTCTAACAAAGTTCAGACCTGGGGTGAAGAGTTGACAAGGGTCAACTCTTGACTTCCCCCTTGTTGGTTCACATGGACCAACCAGAAAAAAGGCAAGTTAGAATTATTTAGAAATTCGATAATAAATAATAAACTAATTTACTAAAATAAAGTTTTAAAATAAGATTTGTTTATTTTTTCTATATGATTTTATTTTGATTTTTATTTACTTTTAGATCTTATTATTTGCAAGTTAATTTTTAAGGCTTCATTTTAGGTATATTTACATATGTTTCGTATATTTTATTTTTATTTTATTATTTTATTCTAAATTATAGCTTAATTTCATAAACTTAAATATATTTTTATTGTATTTTTTGATATAATATTTACACTTAAATAACTATGTATATATAATATATATGTATATGTTTTGTATATCCATCTATATATTTAGTATACATATTTTATTTTAATGTTTTCTTTATGGGTTTATTCTATTTCAAATATATACATAGATTATAAATAATATTTACAAAATTATAAAAATATAAATTATAAAAATATAAAGAATAAATACAATGAATATTTTATTCAGGTATACTATATAATAGGAGTCCAAAACCTTACTTTCCCAACTTAGCTTCAAAAAATATGAAACCATCTAAATTAAATAAATTATTAAAAGTTATATACAATTAAAGGTGATTCTGATACACTTTGATTTTTTATTTGGAAGATATGGGTCTGGGAAGTTGGAATTTTGGAATCTTATTTAGAGTATAACTTATAAACTGTATATTATTTTTGTATGGAATGAATTTTGTGTTCTTCATTATATGCTATCTAAAACTTTCATGTAAAAAGTTTCTTTATTTGAGTGTATAAAAAGTGAAAAATAAAATAGGTCCCGAAAATGAATAAATGATGAATAAATAAATGGAAATTATTAGTGCTTTTTGGCCCTTATCCCCCCTACTTTATTCCTTGTCGACCTAGTTATCAAAATGCCTAACTTTTGAGGTTTAGGGTCAAAAAATACCTGTGTGTTTTATTCCTTTTATTTTCTTTTCCTTATTCTATAATTTTGGCATTAAAAATAGTATTTTATACCATATTTATTCAACAAAGAATGTATGTTAATTTGTGCAAATTAATGTTATTTACATGCATTATCTATGGTTTTTAAGGACAAAATGATAGAATAAATGTGATAAAATGGAGATTCATCAATTTCTCATGGAGACCTCCACCCCTGTGGAGCATCCTCCGAGCATCCTAGGATGGCCTTTCCTCACCTCTATGAGAGCCATTATTGATTATGGATATGGAGAGATTCGCTGTCATTGTGATGTTTTGAGCGATGTGTTTATCACTGCACCCACTATTGACCAGACCCTCATCCCATGAGAGCATGTTGTTTTAGCCGACCCCGAGGACTATGACCATGATGCTAATATCAGAGAGGTTTACTTTTTGATGGATGATTCTAAGACCTAATGATTCCTCTTTTTTGAGGAAGACTTAGAAAGCATAGACCATGGAATTTCCCCTTCTGATGAGTGGAGATGTATTGATGACATTTGTACTATTTACACCATAGACACCTTAGAGCGAAGGGTATACATAGTAGAGACTGCATAGGTTGAATTTGACCTTATCGATTTCATCAAGGAATTTGGGCCTTTTAATAATGACCTAGTAGATAATTCCCAGGACGACCATGACCACACTACTTCCACTGATCCGTTCGTGACTTTCCACTTTGAGATTGTTAAGGATCTTCATCAGGTTAATCTTGATCGTGGGTCTGCTAATGACCCTGATATCAACCTACACCTTGTTAGATCCATTCCTCAACGATCACGCAAAAAGGTCCACTTTCTACCTTATTAGTCTCTGTATATCCACTTTCATTTTACCTCCTTCCTTTTATCGTTGTTGCTCATCCACCTCATTCAGTGTGTTTTGCCTTGCTTAGGAAGTGCTTTGTCCTAGGTATAAGGGAGGTGGATGAGGTGAGTGATCTTTCTTCTTTTCTTCTGTTCTTTTTTATTTTCTTTTTCTTCCAAAAAGGTGTCACCCCTTATTCATCGCTATATTAGGACATACTTTATCCTAAGTATAGGGGGTGTACACACTGAATTATTCATTGTTTTATCCCCTCTATTGTCTCCTCTTCTTATCTATACTTATGGGTATCTTACCTCAGTATAAGGGAATACAATCTGAGTGTGATCCGTTCATTCCCACCCTTGACCCTCCCTGTATTATGTATAGTCTGCTATACCCCGGATTATTTCATCCTAAGTATGGGGTATAATCGACTTCTCATTCATTCATTTGTTCATATTCGTCGTTGTAGTATAGACTTTTCTATACTCAATACGAGTTATGTCTTCTCTGTTTCCTCTGATCTATGAGGACATAACTCAAGCTAAGTACTGGGGTTCGTATATACTTTAACTGTAACTCGTACTTTTGTATTTTCAATAAATGTGGCTAAAATACTATATATATACACAAACCATTAAATAAAATAATAAAAAGATGTATATTATTGCTCAAGTTTTTTTATATATTGATTAATAAATCATCTAAAGATATTTTTTACAAAATATTTGAAAAATAGTTTGAAAATCTATTTGAAAAATCTTTTGAAGACTATTTGAAAAGTATTTTGTAAAATATTTTCAACCTTTGTAAAATTATTTTGTTTGTAAATTTTATTTTATTTTTGTAAACTAAAATTGTTTTGAAAACCTATTTGCAAATAGTTTTGAAAAATGGTTGCAAAAATACTTTGAAAAATCTATATATATATTTCTTGAAAATCTTTGCAAAATGGTTTTTAAAATGTTTGTAATAATTATTTTCAAATTTTTTAACTATAGTTTTCAAAATTTTTTGTAAAACTATTTTCAAATATGTTTGAGGAATATATACATCGTCTAAATAAATAAACATTTTCACCAACTATATATATTTCTCTATAAAAATAAATAGCATATCTCTTATGTAAATCCTTTAATCCTCAACTCTTGTATATAAAAAAGCATTATTGTTTAAATATCTGCACCTATTTTTCTATTCCAAAAACTTTTATTTTGAAAAAACCCTAAATTTTACAAAATTAAAATCACAAAAACATTTGTAAAATCTTTTTGAAAATTTCATAAAAATTTGCAATCCGTTCTAAAAAACCCATAAAAAGTTCAAAATTTGAAAATTGTATCACAAAAATATTTTTTGCATTGTTCATAACATTTTCATTTTTTGGATTGAGTTTGAGAATTGAACAAGTCTAAGTAAAATTTGAAGATTGGAGCTTGGTTGGACCTTAAGTATACTTAATCACATGAATCTTATAGGAATTGGAATTGAGGTACTTTTGGTCTATAGACTTAATTCTTTGAGATCACGAAACTTGGTTCAATGTCGTCTTGACTGCCTAAGTAGAATATTTTGGAGCGCGCACACACGACTCTTCTCGATAATAACCTAGCTTTTACACATGCACTTACACTTTGCTCACCTCAGTTGAAGTGGTAGAGGGCTAGATTTACCAACATGAGACACAAGCCAATGGAAACATCAGAAGTCACATTTGTGGCCATTGTACCCTACCCGATCAAGTTGCCATGAGGTCTAAAGATAGAAGTTGTGGGTTGCAATAAAGCTTCAAAAGAGGGATAGTTTACTGGCTCAAGAGGAAAAAGTCTAATTGTAAATGCTGTTGTATATAGTATTAAAAAATGCAAAATCAAAAATTCCTAAAAAGTAGGCAGACATGATTAAAAATAAAATGCCTACCGGGGTGTATATATTTGTGTAGTCAATAAGAAAGCTTGAGCTTCAAAGTCATATATATGTGAGCCTACAACCAGATGACTTGGCTGTACTGGTCAAGCATCCTAGGATAGATAGCTACACCGACCACTGTCCATTTTTTTCTCCACCTCCTCTTCTTGAGCTGGTTGTACTTGAACTTAGAAGGAAATACCTGGTTTCTTGAGGAGACTTGTTGGATCAGGGAATTAGGGTCACCATGTTGGAGAAGAGTGACTTTTACCGCTTCAACCGAGGAGAGCTACATATCACACACACTATCCAAGGTAAATTCACAGTCACAAGGGTTTGTGTATGAGTTAATTTGTTCTGATCTGGCTATTGAGGAGACTTGAGCAAAGTTTTGTGATTCTTGACCACACCTAAAATCCAAGGGTCCTAGATTTTGTGAAGGTAAGTTTGAGAATTAAAAGCAATCCACTTTATTTCTTTTTCTTTTCTCTATTTTTTTCTGCACTTATTGTGTAATTTTTTGCTAAGGACTAGCGAAGGCAAGTATATGGGGGTAATGAACCTCCATTTCATCACCTTTATTCTATCATTTTGGCCTTAAAAACACTAGCTAAATGCGTGTAAATAACATTATTTTGTACAAATTAACATTCATTATTTATTTCATTTATTGTATAGAAATATTGTTTTTAATGTCAAAATTCTATAATAAATAACAGAAATGAAAAAGAATAAAATGTCAAAGGTATTTTATGACCCTAAACCTCGAGACCTAGGCATCTTGATGACTAGGTCGACAAGGAGTATAATAGCGGGAGATAAGGGCCAAATTCAACAAAAATCCCATTCATTTATTCTTCAATAATTATTTTTTGGGACTTATTTTATTTTCTATTCTTTAAACGTCAAATAATGAAACTTTGTACATGAAGGTTGTAGGCAAAAATACAAATAAAAATACAAAATGGATTTCATACAAAAATAATATACAATATACCTTTTATGCTCAGAATAAAAAGCCAAAACCCAAACTTTCCAGACCCATATCTTCTCCATGAACTCAAAATGTATCAAAATCACCTTTAATTATATATAATTTTAATAATCTATTTAACGAAGGTGGTTTCATTACATTTGGAGTTAAGATGCAAAAGATAGGTTTTGGACCCCTATTGTATAATATACATGTATATAAATAAACGGGGAAATTATCCTACTAATTCTTTTATACATTTTTATGTTTTTATACCCTTTTAAATATTATTTATATTCAATTAAATATAAAAATAACATAAAAGTAATATAGTCTATATAAATACATAGATGAACTACCTATACTTATACCTGTATATTATATACTTCTACTTATTAAAGTTTACAAATCATATAAAAAATATAATAAAAATATATTTATGTATATAAAAATAAGTTATATATATCTAAATTAAGAAAATAAAATAAAAAAATAAAATACAAATAAAATACAAATAAAATATGCAAAATATAGGTAAAACCTATAAATGAAACCCTAACAATTAACTTGTAATAAAATAACTCCTAAAAATAAATAAAAAGCATACTAACATATTATAGAAAATAATAAACATTTTTATTTTATAACTTAAAATCAATTAATTAATTTATTTTTTATTATCTAATTTATAAATAATTTTGGTCTATTTTTTTCTAGTTCGTCCACGTGGACCAACCAGGGGGCGTCAAGAGTTGACCCCGGTCAACACTTCCCCAGAGGTCCTAGCCATGTCAGACCTTTCTTTTGATCCGACTTATACCTTTTTCCCCCAATCGATGTAGTCTTCGATTTGGGATGAGTTCTTCTCCATTTTCCCCTCGATCCTAGCCCTATCACACACCATTGATTTCCTAGACCGTGGAGATCTGTAGCGTGCTGGCCACCTCGTTCTTTTCGCCTAACCACCAACATGAACATAAACCTCCTTCTTGCCATTTTTCGATTTTAATCGCTTTTCCGCCGTATTCTCTCCTCCTTTTGCACTCAACAGCTTGAGGAAGGGACACATTCTTCGCCCATCATTAGGGTGATTGAGGAGGCGGAGTACAAGCGTATTCCACCATCTCTAGTGAGCTCCAGTGCCGTCGAGGTCCACTTCCTTGGTTCCATCTGAGTGAGGTTTGTTTTCCTATTTTCTAGGTAGATTTTAGGATCTACTTTAATTCCCGATTGTTATATTTTAGGTTTTATTAATTACGAAGGAGGTTCCTGGATCTCCGATCTTGTCCGAGTAGCCAGGACCCCACCGATGGGTTTAGACCATTTTTGGTCCTTCCCGGAGCTCGGACCACTCCCAAGATCGATTATAGCATCTTAGTAGCCGCTGGTATCGTTGGAGTCACGCAGAGCATATGATAGGAGCAACCTCGTGCAAACCTTCTTCTCTTTTCTCAACCCGATCCAAATAATTCATACACATGATCTATCACTTCGGACATGCGTCTCCTATATACAACATATGGCGACTGAATCCTTTGCTTTGACGGGAGACCATGGACCATCACTGCAGCATCGTCGTTATGCTGTAGGAGTTCTTGCTTGTGGATCTCTGTCTCCTTTGGTGCACCTCACTCATGAAGAAGATGCCGGATCTGATATGACGAGGTCAGGTGATTCGTCGCGTGGATCATCAACTTGGATTGCGAGAAGGACACATCTCATCAAAGCGCTCTCAAGCGTCTCCTCAATCGGATCAGACTTGAGACAGGAGGTCTCTTGGTTTAGAGACTCGATCGCAAGCACGCTTCAAGAGGTAAACCTTATAACAAATTGTGGTTTTGATGAAATGATCCGAGAAAGGTTCTGGGATCATGTGGTTTCATCATATTAAAAATTTAAATTCTGCTTCCCAGAGCAACTAGTGTGACTAGTCACTCCCTATCGCATTCGATGCGATCATCACTCTTTTCTGATGCGCTTGAGGATTTTTCCCATATCCATCAAGTGGTATTAGAGCTAGGTTGTCGGAGGTTTTGGATGAGATCCATGAATCTGCAAAGATTTGGTCTTGTAGGTGTTCGTGAAATTTTTATTGCATTTCAATTTTTGTAGCCCTATTTGTGATATTTTTAGGCCATGTTTAAAAGTTTAAACATGAATTTATCACTTGATAATGTTCCCCATTAATTAAGGAAATCATGGGACTTGATTTTGCATGATTTGGAATCCGATAACTCTATTTATGCTCATTTTATTGAACATATATCCACTGTTTCAGGGATGGTGATTAGTGACGTAATTAAAGAGTTAATTACGGGTTCTAAATGTCTGGAAATGCATAATTATCACTTGAGTTCCATTTTAAATCCGACTGGCGAACAAAATAAATTTAGTTTGCATTAATTGGATGTAAATTGATCGAGTTATGTTGATAGTAGTGAGTAGGGGTCACTGCTGGAAATTAACAAACTTGATCATGAAACTTGTGATTGTCACTCAAATAAATTGATGAAAATTAATTTTTAATTTTCTGAAATGATTATTGATAAATATTTGTGAAATATATAAGGATTATAATTATTTCCTTGAATGGCATCGCATTAACCAAAATGATAAGATAGTTGATCTTGATAACAATTAGTTAATATGAAATCACCAACAACATTATTTTCATGAAAAACTCTAGTTTATCCTACAATAGTTGTAGGACAACTATTACATGCAAAACCTTATTGCTTGAATAGGATTGGGGATTTGTTAAGCAAATCTCCTTATAATATTATCAAAATGGTTTTGATGAATATTATATGGTATGACTTCTGTTGAAAAACCGATGAACATCTCAAGTACAAAGTGATTGACTCGGCATTCTTTTTTCCCGAGGTGGATATGGTGCCTAGTTGGGGAGCGTTGGGCTAGCAGGTTGCACCGTGTGTGGTCAGTCCCACTCCCGTTGATACTGGCCATGATAGCAGGTAGGGAATGAATGATGCTTGAGAGATCATGATGTATTTTCTAATTATTAAAATTCGAATAATAAGTATTTGAGATAATTCCATAATTCAAGTAAAAATTAAGAATGTTTGTTGGATATTAATTGGGTCATTAATTTAATATGATTTGATTAATTGGAATCCAATTAAAAGTTAAACACTCTATTTTTAATAGAGTTGTTATTTCCCTTAGAATAATTAATTGTAATGAATATGATTCATAATGATTAATTAAAATTTGAATATGAGGTGGAGGATCACATAAGTGACATCCACGATCTCCCACCAATGAGAAGGGTTTTGTCGTTAGGGGTTGTATATAGGAGACGTCTTTCCGAAGTGACAGCTCCTCATACAAGTTCACCTTAATCGAGCCTTTTGCTTCTCGAAAGAGTAAGGTCGTATGCATAGTGACCTCAGTATTGGCTCCTCATATTATTGGGGTGATATCGAATTGCGCATAGCAAGTACTAAGTCTGTTGACGGTTGGTTCACTTAACAACGGGTCAACATCACCTTAGGGGTGGTGGACCCGGGTGTTAAAGATCGAATTGGGAAATGCAAGTTGGTCTTGCAAGGCGGAATGAGTTCCCGCTTCTTTTTATCTGAGTTGTAGTTTCTCATATTATTGGGATGCAACAAAGATAGGAAAGGAGATCCCATATCTTGGTAGAGATATGATGGTAAGAATATCTCTTACATTGAAAGTAATTAAGGGAATGAACTTTCAATGTTGACAAGGCAAGACAACTTTGATATAAAAATTCCTAAATCAAAGTAAAATATGTAAATATTTATGCAAATTTCTTATTTCAAATATTACTCGTTAAACCCATTCAAAGCTATACTCAATAATAACCAGTGTAATATCATTAATTAAATTCATGATCAAGATATTATCCTTGTAATTGGAAACATAATGTGTGTGGTTGCAATATGCAAGTTTCCTCAACATAATGAGGATTGAAAATTAAACAAGACAACAAGACATCACTTTAGGGTTCGTATGTCTCTTAAGTCTTGATCTTTCATCGAGTTACTATGGAAGTGACATGTCAACGATGATCGTAATTGTAAAATTAATCCTTATAAAATCGAAGAAGATGTTTTGGCATACATATGTGCTCTAGACATTTAATCATGAATGACACGGTTCTCTGAATTTTGCAGAATGGTAGCTCAAAAGAGATGATGTATTCAAAATGTATGAATACTTGCCTGAACCAAAATTTTTGAGTTAAGATGGATGTATAAATGATGAATGTCATCATTCTACTGTCTATACTCAAGTCATTCATGAAGCTTCATAATAATAATATTGTATGAATTATATGAAGCATATATAAATGTTTAAATCTCTCGTTTTTTAAATCCTTTTGAATTCAACATAAGAGATCCTTTATCTTAAGCAATGGTTATTTATAGAGGAAGGGAGTGTAGTGGAAGCATGGTTCGGACCCAAGTAAGAAGGAAAGTCAAAGAGTTGACTGTACTTCTATGATTTCTATACATATGACATCCAAAGAGTTGGATGAATGCCAATACTGCAATAAGATGATGTATTTATAGTGTGACTATCTAGTCTATCTAGGATCCATAGAGAAGGATTCGGATAGTGCATTGAAATAATCCACATTTAATCATTGAAATTGACTTTCATATAAGATAAGACCAAAGTCAAAATTTGTATCTCATTCTTCAAATGATACTTGGATTGTTACATATGTTTTAGAAGATTAATAAATTTGATCTTAAGGTTTAACAGTCATCTATATGGGAATTGATACAATTGTTGCAAAAATCTCCATAGGATAGATAGACTTGATATTTTCAGTTGGAGAGCCCTTAGTCTTAGAGAATGTCTCTATGACCTACATATTAGAATACATTCATTGTTGGAGATGACCATGATTCTGGAATAGACCTATCATAAAGAGTTATGATAGTAGACTCTACTAAATTAGAATATTAATGAAAGGTTCATTAACATTTCTAATACTAAATATTAAACCTTAATAGATCAATAGGAAGATGAAGATCATTTAATAATGATCTGCATCGAGTCTTAGACATATGTCTATGGATATGATCGATAGACTAGTGAGATATTGAACTTTAGATTGTCTAAAGGTTCTAGTCTTACATACTTGTGAATATTGTATTCAAAGTAAATATGTCCAATACACTCTTCTTTGAGAATTGTGTAAGATGCCAAGGTATTCAATATCACATACATATTGATGTATGTGGATCATCTGTATCATAATAAACATTAATGATATGTTATATCATTCGATGATTATTTGTAATGTGAGATTCCGTCCTTTCACCTTAGAAACATTTCAAATGTTCAAAGATTAAACAATTTTGGTTTCAATCCAAAGTTTGAAGGAATATGAAATGAACTTGATCTAACCTAGGTAGCAAGTAACTATTAGATGAATTCAAGGAATACCTTATGGAGATAGGAATATCTATCCTATCTCACTTCTCCTAATACACCTAAACTCAATGAAGTTGTAGGGAGATACAATTAGATCATGTGTGACATGATTTGATAAATGATTAATCTTAGCAAGGTTATCTCTTAGTTTCCAATGTATATATGTAATAGAGACTACAATATATATCCTTAATAAGGTTTCATGCAAGTAAGCTGGAATCTAGCACCAGAGAGTGCTACTTCATTAGGAAAATAAAGAATGGTATTGGATGCCTACTTTATGACTTTGATATTTTTAAAGAATTTCATCTCTAAGAATATGATTCTAAGATGATGACTTTCTTGAGAATCAAGACGAAATTGAAGTGAAGGAACTCATTGAATCTTGAGAACAGAATGAGGCTCCTTAAGTCAAAAACTAAAAGGACAACTAAAGATGAAATACTAATACCTCCTAAAGATGAAATACTAATACCATGTGCCAGATAAGTCTGACAATGATTAGACTTCATATGATGAAGCTTCAGATGATCATGACATGGAGAGATGGATGTTAGCGGTAAAGTCTAAATGTAGACTTCATATACAAGTTTTGTATATGGACCCTAGAGGATCCACCTATAAAGGTAAGACCTATTAAGATGTAAATGAATCTTCAAGAGAAAGAGGGAACCTGATGAACCTTCAAAGCACGGCTCGTATCCACAAGATACACACGAAGAGAAGACATCACTTGCGATGAGACTTCTTCTTCAGTGACAATGCTTAAACCCATCAGAATGTTGCTACTATAGCTGCACAACTTGACTTTGATATCTTTGAAATGGAAGACAAGGTTGCATTCTTCTATGATTACCTCTCATTGGATATTCATAAGTAGTAGCCACAGAGCTTCATGGTTGAGGAAAGTAAGGTGTGCAAGTTGAATAACTTTATCTATGGACTCAAATAAGATTCTTGTAGTTGGAACATAAGATTTGATGGAATTATAAATGTTATGATTTCAAATAGAATCTTGATGAACCATGTGAAGCTTAGTGGGAGTACCAATGTGTTCATCATGCTAAATGTAGACAATATCCTAATCATTTAAAATTATATAATGATGTTAATAAGTGTTTTATGATCGGACTATTTCATACCTTGAGATATTCTCAAGGATACCTCGGAGATCTTAGTTATGAAGTTGTTTGGAAGCAAAGAGAAGAGAGGGAATTGTGATTGTCACATTATTAGTACATCCCGGATATATTCTATACAAGGAAGTCTCCTTTCCCTTAAGATTTGGTACTGACCAATATGAAGTGTAGCATATCAAGTGTTGATGATGCTAAAACTACTTGCCCTTGTGCATCGGTTGCTAGAAGCCTGGTGTGTGCTAGATATGTATGAAAAGCCAGATGTGTGCCATGCAATGGGAGTAGTAAACTGTTCTTAATCCTACTATGGAGATAAAACACTTAGTTGCAGTAATAAAACAATATCTTCAAAGATGAGAAGTCTTAGAGATATGATCTCGAAGTTTCATCATCAAGAACCTAAGACTTTATAGATAGTGATCTAAAAGGTCTTAACTGCAGATACCTTAAGAGATAGAGATCTCTAGGAATAAGGGTATTCTGATAAGGATAATTGAGATTACACACTAGTTATAACGATTGTTGAGTTGTAGTGTCCAAGACATTATGACTGCCTCAACATTGAGTATTGGTTGCATAAGATGCAACATTCACATTGGATGTGGGCACTGTTACTAAGGGATATGCAAGTGTCGTGGAGATAAAACACTTAGTTGCAGTAATAAAACAATATCTTCAAAGATGACAAGTCTTAGAGATATGATCTCAAAGTTTCATCATCAAGAACCTAAGACATTATAGATAGTGATCTAAAAGGTCTTAACTGCAGATACCTTAAGAGATAGAGATCTCTAGGAATAAGGGTATTCTGATAAGGATAATTGAGATTACACACTAGTTATAACGACTGTTGAGTTGTAGTGTCAAAGACATTAAGACTGCCTCAACATTGAGTATTGGTTGCATAAGATGCAACATTCACATTGGATGCGAGCATTGTTACTAAGGGATATGCAAGTGCCGTAAAAGGACTTGGAATAGTCTCTTAAGAACAGAGTGACTGATCATCTTACCTGGATATATTAAATAGACTATGATTGTCACATGAGTGTGGGTTTAATGATTAGTCCATTAATGGTTCTTTGGGCTAGTGGGAGATTGTTGGACATGCGAGCCCACAGCGAGCATTTATGCAATAAATGTTATTGCAATTCAATCCTTAATCTGAAATGAAGAATAACTAATGTGCATAATAGGTCCCTTAGTACAATTAGGGGTATGTATCTTGGCCATCTTAATAATCATACAACTGTTGATTCAATTATTAAATGATAGAGGTTGGTGCTTGGATGAATATCTAAAGGGTTAGATTGAGACTCATCAAGCACCGTCAAATGATTATTAAGAGAGGATCTCCAACATAAGAAGGAGATGGCAATCCTTTCACTAATGATTGATGTCTAACCTACCTCTTGATGTAGGTCCTCTGCATAGGAATAGTGATTCAGAGGTGTTAGATAAGTTAGGTCAAAGAATTGACTTAACGAGATCGAGATAACCAAAGTCCCATGTCGTATGCTGTCATGATATAGGAACGCATCCTCCGACCAGAGATATATGTGTTACTATATGTCTGAGTATGTATATTTGGCAGACCAATAGGTTGATGACCTAACCAAGGTCTATATACCTGCGAGCTAGTGTGCATATAAGGGCATATGAGTAATACGATCTCTCAAAGGGATCATATAGGTTCACTACTGAATCGGAAGACATTAGATCACTCATGAGATATTGGGAAGAATCAAATTCCGCACACTGTCGTATCACTTTGTAAGCTTGATTGAATTTGTAGGTTTGATATATACTTTTGGAAAGTATATGATCAACACCTGTGTATGATATATGCTTTTGGAAAGTATATGATCGATACCGACTCCCAATGATCGAATGAGAAATTTAATGATAAAACCCTGAAAGAGACATTCTAAAAAGAGATCTAAAACTTCGGGTTTGATCTAGGTCTTCCAGTATGTAGGATGTACATGTATTGAGAATACTTGAGGGTGATGTGATCATAAACGATTGTATAACAATGACATTTTCATCCCTAGGGTGTGATGAAACGGGTCTGGATTTTAGTGACTCCTCTCGTAGAGAAGTGTTCTAATCTTAATCCAAATATTAGACAATGATTTGAATGTGATTCACATACAACGAGAAGATTAGATCTATGGTCTTAATTTAATCAAGCATCTATGGGAGGTCCGCAAGATCTGGATTTGAGATTTGATCTCAATATCCAAGTCACACGTGGAACAATACAATCTCCCTGTCCTTATATCCAAGTATCCACGGAGAAAGCGCATTATCCTTGAAATAATTCACGTATAATTTAATTGTTGATATATCAATCTGAGCATTGAGAAAATTGATAATTAAATGTGATTTAACTACCACGGATAATATAAGTTTGATTCGTATTACAAGGAGAGTTATCTGAGATAATTAAATGTGACTTAATTATCAAAGATATGAATAATGTGAATGTGATTCTGATTATTTGGGCACATGAGAAAAGAGATCCAAGATGATTAAATGTGATTCAATTATCATGGATATGAATAATGTGGATAACACTCTCAATATTAATCATATATATTATAAATGTGATTTATAATATATTAGAGAGAGCATATTCTGATTTATATTTTTTGTTTAATTGTTAATGTGAATTGGATTCACATTGAATGATTAATTGAAAATATAATTATATTTAGTATTGGGTTGTGATTGAGATTCACATAATTTCAATGACATGGTTGATATTTTCCATAAGATAATTTGGAATTATTATTTGGTGAAAATATTGTCGACAAGAGATGATGATATATCATGAGATAATGAGATCTCGTGATAATTAGAAGAGATGGACCAAGTCCACCAAAGAGAAGTGGACGGCTACAACTCTCCATGAGGAGAAGAGTGGTCGTCTTCTCTTTTGAGGAGATTGGTTTATTTTCTTCATTATTTTTTCTATTATCAAAGATAATTTAATTTGAAATTAATTTTATGAATTATCAAGGAAAATTAATTTAAATTAAATCATTAGTTGTTGTGTTTTTACAACAACATCTTAGCCATTGAAAGAAACACAAATCAATCTCATCCATTGATTATGTGTTGTCCATGGATTGGGATCCATGGGTTCCCAAAACCCTATACAAGAAGAGGCATCCATTGCTCTTCGTGTGACCCACGTTTACATGGTAAACCAATGCTCTCTTCTCTCTCACTACACGTCATGTGCCTCTCTCCCTCTCTCTCTCTCTTATGGCCGTCCATCGTGGAGCCATTGAGAGAGTCGACATCACTGCAGCATCGTCGTTATGCTGTTGGAGTTCTCGCTCATGGATCTCCGTCTCCTTCGGTGCACCTCGCTCATGAAGAAGATGTCGGATCTCATATGACGAGATCAGGAGATTCGTTGGATCATCAACTTGGATTGCGAGAAGGATGAGTCGCATCAATGTGCTCGCAAGCGTATCCTCCATTGGATCAGATTTGAGACAAGTGGTCTCTTGGTTTTGAGACTCGATCGCAACCACGCTTCAGGAGGTAAACCTTATACCTAATTGTGTTTTAGATGAAACGATCCAAGAAAGGTTCTTGGATCTCGTATGACGAGATCAGAAGATTCATTGGATCATCATCTTGGATTGCGAGAAGGATGAGTCTCATCAACGCACTCGAAAGCGTCTCGTCTATCAGATCAGATTTGAGACAGGAGGTCTCTTGGTTTAGAGACTCGATCGCAACCACGCTTCAAGAGGTAAACCTTATACCTAATTGTGTTTTAGATGAAACGATCCGAGAAAGGCTCTTGGATCATGTGGGGTCATCATATTAAATTTTTTAAATTCCGCTCCCAGAGAAACTAGTGCGACTAGTTGCTCCCGATCGCATTCGATGCGATCATCACGCTTTCGTGATGCGCTTGAGGATTTTTCCCATATCCTTCAAGATCTTCCTAAACTACTTCATCATTTATAATCACAAAATCACACTCCTGATGGATGTATACTCTGCATCTGTCATCTGTTCTGAGTCGGTAGTCTACTCTAAGCAAGTTAAATCTTTGGATCTGGTCTCCTCAATCGTCTCTATTTGTACACCTTCACCCTAAACGCGAAAGTATACCTTCCCGCTATTATGATCAGACACCACCTTGGCTGTGGCCAAGAAAGGTCATCCTAAGATGATGGGGGTATCGGTCATAGATTCAAGGATCTCCATGTCTAGTACAACAAAGCCAATGGGGAATTTCAGGCCCTAAATTGTGACGACAACGTCCTCTAGTAATCTCTTCAGCCTCTTGACATATATATCAATAAACTGAAGGATTGTCCAGCTTTATCGAAGAGGGACAAACTCAAATCGATCGAGTAAGGCAACCAGGAGGAGGTTAATGGAAGAACGTTGCCTAATAGAGTACAATCAAACCACTACTCATGAATGTGGCATATGACATAAGAAGCTCCTATGTCAGGTATCTTGGCCTGTAATCGATTGTGAATAGCAAAATAAGTTGCACGGGTTAGCACATGTATCTCTACAATGTGATTCCTCTTCTTCCTACATATGGTGGTCTTATCTCTCAAATTCTTCTATAATAGAGGGATATGCTCAATTACCTCTTGTAGAGTCAGTTTTATCTAGAATCTGTCTATCATCTGCTCGTTGAACTCTACCGTGTCACAAAATTAGCATCAAATATAGAAGAAGTATCATCCAAAATATCACTAGGAGTGGTGGTCTCTATAAATTGTACCTTCTCAGATTTCCTCTTCATATTTTTCGAGTTGGGTTCATTCTGAGAAGGTATGAAGGCCTTTCCTTTTATTATTTCTCTCATCTCTTGCCAGAACTCCTCCATTTCTCGTCGGAAGGAGGCTTGCTGATTAGAGAGAAAATGGTCAAGGTTATCAAGGGATTGGTTCTCATAGACTAGTGCATGAGAACCGGATGGGTTGCCTCACTAGAACTGAGGATGAGTATTTTGCTACCGGTGGTAGTGAGGAGGAGTCTGGGAGCACTGGAAATGAGGTTGTTTTTACCTCCACTGTTGTCCTTGATATTGGGGATGAGGACCTTGTTGTTGCTAGTGCTGGTGGGAGTACTAGGGTTGCTGAGACTGGCTACCCTACCCTGCTTGAGTTAGAGGTTGTTATTGGAAAGAAAAAAGAGGTGCCTCCAGTAGACCATCTGAAGCCAGGATGGTTACGGTGAATCTAGTTATGTGGTTCGTATTGGGAGTATCAGATCCTGTTGAATCCATCAACGGCTCCTACTGCTCGAGGTGTGGCAAGGGAAGGGTTGCCAAGGGATGATCCGACTAATAGACCACCATCTGAATGTCTGAAGATGTTGGTGGTTGTTGGTAATGATGAAGCTGCTAGATCAGTTCTGTTTGGATGTGGTGAACATAACAATATGAGGCAGATGGTTATGGAGATGCTCAATGGATCAGTCTGTGACTTGAGACGGGGCTGAGAAGTCATTTGTGCCTCTTAGAGACACATGATCTATGTCTTCATGTCACTCAAAGTCTGGGCCAGCTCATCAATCTTGTTGAGATTGTCTAGGCCCTGGCATTGTTTCTTCACTATAATCTCAATCTGGTCCGATTTTTGGTTGATAATACCCATGTCGAGAGCTGAAGACTCGACGAGTGCTGTTGTAGACGAAGAAGTGGAGGGACCGACATCAACGAGTGCAATACTCTGATATGAAACTACTTGTAGGAGAGGCTTCCCCTAAGTATAGATGCAGATCTAAGACCTTACGGTGTAGTTCCCTACCATTTCCTCATAGATGGCCCAGACCTGGACATCGTCTTGGAAAAGTAGGAACCTCCACACAAGGCATTTACAAGCCCCTATAGCTCAGGTGTCAGCCCACAAAAGAAACTCTGGAAGAGGTTGGGCTTATTGATCTTGTGGTGGGGACACTTGTCAATGAGCTCTCTAAATAGATCCCAAGCTTCATGGAATTGTCTATTTGGGATCATGGTGAAGTTGCTAATCACCGCTCTTGTTGCATTGGTCCTGCTGTGTGGGTAGTACTTGTTCAAGTACTCGGTCCAGAGTTGCTCCCATGTAGTGACAACCTTCCCCAGGTGCTTTAGCTAGTAGGTTGCTTTGTCAACCAAGGAGAATGGGAAGACGATCAACTTGATCTTGTCCTCATTGATAAATCTGTCATGGACGGTGCTGCATATCATCTTTAACTCGTGCAGATGGAGATGCGGCTCCTCGGTGGCTAGCCCAAGGAACTTGGGTAGTAGTTGAATGTTCTGAGGGCGAAGCTTGAAGTCTCCAAGGATCTCGGGCATTTGGATTCATCTGAGGGTTGTGGTACTGCATCATCATGTGGACTGGTCTCGCTATGTCCTACAGCTCGTCCTGGCGTCTGTCTCGGCCCTCAACTCTGGGTATCTCTCCACCGGTTGTTAGTTGTTATGGTTGCTCTCGTACAGCTCTCATCTGCATGATATCTCTTCTTACCTCTACCATGAATGCTCCCTGGTCTCGAATGTGATGCTGCATGGTCTCCAGGGAAGGAAGCAACGTGTTGTTGATGGTAGCTTGGTCCAATACAAATGTTGATTTGTGGCTGCTCAGTCCATCCCTCGTTGTTGGCCATATATCCGGTCTCCGATGCTCTTGAAGGGATCAACATCGTCAGGAGAAGCAAAAGGCAAGGGTATATCCTTCAACTACGACGAGCATAAGAGGATTCACACGATGGAGCTCTGACCACGTTGTGAGCTGCGAGACTCCAAGCGTCTCCGACGCTGTTGGGCTGCTCTTTAGATGGTTGTCACTTCACTGAATATAGCTAGGAAAGAATGGTGGCGTGAGGGACGAGATAAAGAGCTCTAGAGGTGAAAGAGCATATTTATAGGATTGCTTAAGGGTCTAGAAAGATCGGTGGATGGGAGGAAACCCTAGGTAGATCCGACCCTCCATAAGAATCTACGAGGATAACAGATCCTAGGAGAGGAATCGGGCTCTAAAATGAAGGCGAAAGAGCATTAGGTCTGATCGGGAAAATTCTGAGAAGATGCTCCGGTGAGCAGGACTCGGTGGACTTGGTTGGGAAGGAGAAGTTGACCAAGGTCAACGATCGGATGTGGGCCAATCCGAAATTAGGATTTACAAAATAAAAGAAAATTAAATATAAAAAATTATTTTAAATAAAAAATGTATAAAACAAAATGGTTATTAATTTATAAATTATTTTTATGTAAATTTTTATTGATTTTACGAAAAATATAAATAGGATATGTACAATATTAAGTGATATATACATGTATACTATACCTATGTACTATGTGCATGTATTTTTATTTTATTGTTTTTACAAAAAATCTTTTTATTTTATATTTTATTTTTTTATAAAAAATTTAAGGAATACCAAATCATTTTTATTTGATTTTTATAAATTAACTAAGATTTTAGTGTAAATAGATATTGTGTATATACAAGTGTCTTTGTACAAGGAATTATTGGATTTTTATTTTGATTTATGTTTTATTTTTATATTATTTCTAGGCCATATTTTATATTATTTCTAGGCCATACACAAGTATTTTAAAAACATGAAATATTTATTTTTTTTCAAAATAAAAATGAATACTTATATGTACAATTATAGGTAGTATGTACAATACATAGTGTACCCTTATCTCTCTCTACTTATTCTTTTGCGATCAAGTCAAAACTTTACCTTCTCTTGGGGTTTGGGTCACTCTGTATTTATTCTAAATACATCCTTCATTTTCTTTTTTCTTTAATCTTTTATTTTTGCAAAATAGGTGCAAATTTTGAGATATTAACAAAGGCATGCTCAAAGTGAATTTATTATATCTACATGTAAATATAGATGGTTTTTGTAAAATATAAAGCTAAAATAAAAGAATAAAGAATGAGAATCATAGATTCATCTTGGCGCCTCCACAACTGCCCACGTGGTTTGCTCCTTTATTGCCACTTGCTTCACCTTGCGCCATCCGATCTTCTTCCCAACTCCATCTCAACCGATCATCAGTGCCTAATCTTCTCCATCTGATCGCATTGATCATGCGCATCATAGCCTTCACTTGCGCCTCAACATCAATTGGTGGATCCCTTGATCCCACGACTATCCTTCAACATCAACCTCTCACGATTCTTTCAAGCGTCACACCCCTTTGGTCGAACCCAATTTCTTCCTTTTTTCCTCAAATAACCAACTTCAACTCGTAAATCATTCGCCTAACCTCCTTCATCTTTGCAAACTACCAAAACCTCCTCTTCCTCTCCCTATCACTGGTTGGTGGTGGTTGAAACCACTATCAGTTTTCATGTCGTCTCCAACGTCCATCATCTCAAATACCCTCCTCAGCCTCCGACAACCATCATCCTCCATTCCAGAAAGGAACTTCTGACCGTCAGCCACCACATCAGCGATAGGGATAGAGTGTGCCGATAGTGAAGAGGGAGTGTTTCTCCGACAAGATCCACGTGCCACACCACCATGTAGCAGTGTTGCAAGTGCTACTCGAGCTTCTTCAACTCTCCCTCGAAGTCAAGCAAAAATCCTTGGAGCCACTATACCTCCAATTAGGTCGAGATTCATTATCAAGTTCATTTCCAATTCAGGTAAGTTTTCAATCTTTATTGTCTAGTGTTTTTTTCCTATTTTCTATGTTCATCTCGATTAGTCTTTCATTGATCTGATCATCTGGAACTCATTGCCTTGATTCCATTATCCATGCACAATTCTTCTTGTGATCTCTACGCTTCTACATCAGTGTAACCACTCGTTTCATGTTCTCCTTCCAACTAACAAGAACCCATGTTAGGGTTGTTCCTCCATTCCAATTCAGCCCTTCATTTCATCCCTAACACATCAGAATAGACTCGTGATTGTTTGTTCTTTGTAAATAACACTTACATGTACTCTGCGACCTTTAATGGTCGAACATTGAGTAGAGGAGATTTCAATCGAGCCTTCTTTGATAGCATTGCATCGATGCAGTGATCGAAATATCCTCAGCATTTCGTAAGATCTTAGACATCCTCACCGAGCATCCACGAAGGTTTACCATTCTTTAACATTAACAGATCAACATTGAGGAGAAGCGTGGATGTCATCGGAGCATGGTTTCTCCTTCGTCGCTTGCAGAAGAGCTCCATCTGGAAGAAAGAACAGTTGCTGTTAGATCTCACCAAATTGGGAAAGATCCAGTGATTCCTTTCAAGCGACGTGGTTATCCGAGCACCCGTTTATACTAGAGGTTCAGTCTCTCTAAATCAGATCCGAAGCATCCCTACACGACGCGTGGCCGGAGCCGACTCCATCGAACCTAGCGCAAGCACATGTTGCATGTACGCGACTAGGATTTTTACACCATAGGCCCTCCAAAGTCTAGAAATTGCATATAAGTCCCTGTCTTTGGAGAATTTGCAAACATGTCCAAGTAGTTTTATTTTTTACATTTTAGTACATCTAAGGACTTATTTTGATAAAACTTTGTATTTTTTTATTATAGTTGTGCCCCTAGGTTGTCATCTATATAATTTGTGATCCTTTTATCCAAATTAAATGAAAATAGTGTCATTTGAAAGCTTGTTTCATTCCCTTTCCCTTTGAATTGGTATATTCAAATTACAGTGATTGTTCACCCCATATACATTTAAATTTTAGAAGAAATACTATTGTTATTCAACTTGATTAATGAATAAGCATGGTTGAATATATTTGACACTAGACTTGTATTAATTATTTAAATATAATCACAAGTCTTTATTCAAGTAACCAGAAGAGTTGTATTGTGTCATTTGTATTTGTTTGTTTGTTTTATAATTGTGTGTCATATTAATTAGATGAATAAAAAATGTTTTGAAATTTTTGCATTGATTTTTGAGTGTACTTGCATTTTTATTAACTTATGATATAAAGAATCACTGAGAATATTAATTAGCATTAAATGAAGTTGAATAATTTCTCACATCCTTGAGTTTTATTTGGACTTCCCAGGTTAAAAAATAAAACATAGAAACTCTTCAAAGAGATATTTCTCTCGGTTATGTATGGTTCGCTAAGTACCCACGCTATAATGGATACATATTATTATTTGTATTTTGCGATTAATCAATGTTAAGGTCAACACATAATCTCATTAAGGAGGGGGAGGTATATGGAGTAAAATCAATTTCCATCCAAAATGTGTGTATTTCAGAACGTGAGTTATCCTGATTTATTGATGAAGATGGGGAGTCTGGAGAGCAGTTCACGGAGTCTCAGGAATCACCCTGAATTATTGGAGAAGACGATTACATGGAATCGATGTGGGTATCATTGGAGTCCTGGCCAAACCATCCATGAGTCGACATCTCAAAGATGAACGAGGAGATAGAGAATGGAGGAATGATACGAAGGTCAATGAGAAATAAAAGGAGGGTAAAATAGTAGAATGGCTCAAAAGCAAGCAGGGGTCAAATGGAGAATAAAAAAAGTGGAAAATGGGAGTCAAAGTGTGCTACACTTTGATCTTGGACCTTAATCTAACCAATGAGATACCAAACAAGTTTTGTATTCACCAACACAACCCAATTGAAGCCGTAAGAGTTAGGTTATTTTTATCTTTTCAATTTTATGTTTGTATTGCAGGAAAATCTTTTAACAACTCCTTAAGTACATTAACCTTATAGGAGTGTCTGCATTGTCAGAAATGTACCTGTACTTTTTCCATCTCCTTTGTAACCTATGATCTACACACTGAAAGGTCCTTGATTTCGTGTATGTGGAACTACTGAGTCAAAGAATAGAGAAAGGAAACCCATAGGCGAAACGACTACTTCCCTCGCAAAAGGTAATCATATGTAAACTAATGAGACAAACCCACCCGTGAGGTCATGGACTAAGCTCAGTACTTCAGACCAAGTTGATGTTCCACAGAATGTGGCAACACCATCGATGACAAAGCTCTACTCGATCACGTACAATAGAAGTTCCAATACTCCGTCGTCCCTGGTGATAATCAAGGCACCACAAATAGGGATTTGGGCTATATCCTTAGGGTTTTACCTCGCTTAGTCTGAAGTGTACTTGAAAGAAATGAGGCCTTTATGAACCCAAAACAAGGATTCCCATTTCTTATTTTAATTAAAGGAAGTTTATTTAGTAGTCCCCTAGTTTTAGATTTTCTGGTTTTCACTTTTTTGGGTATTTTTCAAATGAATCAGCCTAGCGATTTTTTATTTTCATTTGATCCTAATTGTGATCTAAAATATGAGGGAGAGAACAAAAAAGCAATGCAAGTAGGTATGAAAGTGGAAATCTCACTCTCGTATCAAATGATGCATGCAAAGTAAAAAAGACTCACAGTGCTTCCCAATGCTCTCCTTGTAGAATGTAAGGAAGAATTGAAATATTTACACTATATGATGATATGCAGGCAATGAAAGCATCCTAAACAAAACTTGCTATTATCAGGAAAAACATGAAGCAAACTACACAAAGATGTTTCCTAAGTATCCGGTCTTCGGACTCCTCGGTGCCCGCCACCACAGGCCATGCAAGTGATGTATGGAGTCCCCCGTAGCATGTATATCCAAATCCAAGAAATTTACAATTAATTACTTGACTAAATCCAAATGTATATCATTATAGATACATGCTTCTTTTAGGTATTTATACCTTGCTACCGAGTCAAGGAAGCATAAATCTAGGTGCTCCAATCACATAAAACAAATGACAATAAATTGGGGAAACAAAAAAAATGAGAAACAAAAAAATAAAGGTGAGAAAACATGAAAAATCGCGACGAGGCCAAACACATGATCATACATCCAGACAATGGACCAAGTTAAGTGTTGCAAAGTCAAAGTCCAAAATTATTACAAATATTTAGACAAAAAAGAAATAAATGACACTCTCCTCACAAAATAAAACAAAAAACTCTATGGGAGTTGCTCTGCGGCTCTCTCTCCCTCCATCTCCTTCCAATCTTTCTCCTGGCTAGCTCACAAGTAGAAGAGCATGCCTCCTCGCGAGTGCGTTAGTCTTATAGGAAGTGGCCTTAACCACATGGTCCCTTACAAGAAAGACAAACAAAGAAAAATGATCATAACATATCAAATAATAATAAAAATAGAGGGAAAAAATGGAAAAGAAATAATATGCACAACAATATATACAAAGCTATGCTATTTGTTGCTCCACCACAACAACACCATTTTAAAAATCGGAGTGGAGAGTCACATGCTCCACACAAGGCAAGAGCAAAGTCGCTAAAGTGACTTCTCACTAAGATCCCTAGTTAGATCAACAATCAACCCACAAATGAAATAAAACAACCAATCATTCCAGCAGTGTAGATGGAAATTTATTATAACCCTACAATATATGTGTATAATAACAAGTAAGGTAGGGGTCGAACAAGAAAAGCATGGGACGAAGCATATATTATTTAAATGAATAAACAAAGCAAGTATATACAAGTGTGCATAAAATCACTTAATATGTATATGGGTTTTAATTAAATAAAATATTTTTAAATTATAAATATTTTTAATTTTTCTTATTTTTTTAATTTAACAATGTAATTAATGTATATACAGACATATAATGGAAAAATAAGGACTATGTTATAATATAAATAGTATAGCATATAGTACATATAATAAATATGCAAAAGTTAGAAAATAATAAAAGAGAACCAACCTTTTTATTTTAATTTTTTTAAAATAATAATAAGGTATTTGTATAAATTAATAATATTATAAAATATATAATGATATATAGATATATAGACTATATATACTATATATAATTATAGATAAAAATAGCCAAATAACCATATAATATTTTTGTGTTTTCAAATATTTCTCTATTTTATGTATTTTCGGGGAATTATTTTGCATTTTTGGTATTTTAAAAACAAAAATATGGTAAAACAAAGACGTAAAATAGAGTCTAATTGATTTGAAGTTTAAATATAAGAAATGAAATCAAAGTTTCTCTAAATTAATTTTAATAAATAGATAAAAATATAGAATACAATACAGAAAAGAAACTGATATTTTTGTAATTTTTTGAAGATTTTTATAATTTCTATAAGGATTTTGGAGTTTTTTAATTTTAGTATCTTCCTGTTTCTATTTTAGAGATGTTTGGTCTGGAGCATAAAATATTACAATAAACAGTAGGTATTTTTTGTGATTTTTGAAAATGGTTTTATTTTTTTTGATATTTTCTAAGTTATATAGGGAACAAATGTGCTCTTTTTTTAATAAGTAGGAAAATGCATGAAATGTAAAATAATTTATACGATATTTTCCCATAAATGTTTGAATGCAGATGATACTTATAAAAAAATAGAAAAGCACACACAAAAATAATCAAGTTCGCAAGGGTATTTTTGCAATTAAATTAAAATATCGGAGGTCACATGCAATTTAACCAGAGATAATGAGCTGTAATTTGATTTTTCAATATTTAAGCAAAAATACAATAGCCGCAAGTGCCTATTTGCATAATATTCCCTCTTGTGGTGGTCCACGTGAAGTGACGTGACACTGGATGAAAGCAAAATCATATAGAGGTTCAAGGGGTACATGCAAATTGTCCACCAACTTTTATACAAAACTTAATATTATAGTACTTGAGACAAAACACAAAAAATGGAGGGGGGTGTTGCAAATTTTACTACTTATCAACTTTGGATTAGTTGCTACATTGCTGCCACATGTTTGATCCAACGCGACCTCACACTTCCCTTTTATATTATCCAACAACCCATATTAGATCTATATCATTGTTCTTGATTTGATGGCGTAGAGAAGGGTTACTAGAACTCACGAAGAACATGTCATCAGTGAGCTTCGATTCATCGTTTCTCCATACTCCAGCGGTCTCCTTCTGATTTGACAGTGGTGTTAGCTTTCAAGGACTCCTTTGTGTGTAGTAGGCGGACTCGAGGAGGGAGGGAGGCTTCCAAGTGCTCATACGAGGTCCGAGCACCTTGGGGTGCTCCAAATGTTCAAGACTACTTCAGGAGCTTCCTGGGAGTCGCAGACCTACACCAATTGATTGCCCGCCTCGAGGAAAATACCTCAGCCCAAAAAGGCGGCTCAAAGCCTCGTGTATGGTGGAGTGTGTATAACTCTTATGAAGAGAAAGAAAGGAGCTTCGATTACCTCAAACCCATGTAGGATCAAAGCAGGAAATGGGTCGATCGAGTGGAGAATGTGGTCAGGAACGAAGTGGGATGGTCAATGGGTCGAAACAGAGGGTCAGATACGATGAAATCAGCTTGGATCCTAAACTCCATGCATACAAAAGATTTGAATTTTATACTAAACTACTAATTGAAACTTAAATCTAACTTCAGGAAAGACTACTAAATATATTACCTAGGAACATGATAAAATGGCCTCAGTTTGGCCCTGAACCAAAGGGAAGAACCTTCGAGTAGAGCTCCGATGGTGGTTGGATAGGCCCCTCTGTCATTCTCCTTAATGTAGGGCTCCAACAATGTCTTTTTCTCACCAACGTGGAGCCACTATTGTGAATATGAGGGGTTTAAGTCGACCAAAGAGGGATCAAATTAAGGCATGATGCAGGAGCTCTTTATTTATAGGCTGAATGAGAACAGTTCTTCGATCGATGCTTCATGGCGAAGCAAGGATGCTTGATAGGATCTTTGGCCAAGACATGATCCATGAGTGTCCAATCTCCATGAAATGTGCATCACACCTAGCTAGGGCATCATAAGCATAAGCA
Source organism: Ottelia alismoides (assembly GCA_037367405.1). Classification (NCBI taxonomy): domain Eukaryota; kingdom Viridiplantae; phylum Streptophyta; class Magnoliopsida; order Alismatales; family Hydrocharitaceae; genus Ottelia; species Ottelia alismoides. The sequence goes on along the minus strand of JAZKJV010003255.1, from coordinate 486,368 downwards.
GAAAATTCGACAAAGATCCAGGCTACTGACAAGTCACGGTTCGAGGAAGACAGAGGGTCAAGTTGATTGAGGTCAACTTGGGAAGGTTTAGGGTTGGACCACATGCACCATCTAGAAAATTCCCATAAGAAAAATATTGGTAAAAACAATAATAAATGGTAAACAAATTAATTAATCTTTTATAAAATATGAAAATATTTATAATTTAATGTAATGTTTTATACATATTTTCTTATTTTATGGGGACTTTTGTTATAAGTTAATATTTACATGTATAATATAGATATAAACACCAATATATTGGTATTTTTTTTCTTGTTTTGTGCTATGTATTTTATTATTTTAGACATACAATTTAAATATTTAGAACTTATTTAAATACACTCAAATATTTTTTATTTTATTTTTTTGAAGTTATTTCTATAATTAAATAAATATATGTGTTTATTATATAGATAAATGTATAGGTAGTTCATCTATGTATTTTCGTAAACTAATTTATTTTATTATATTTGTGTATAATGGATAATGATGGTGAGAGGAGTTGAGTATCCAAGGGAGATGGAATTGGAGTCACAATATGGGGCATAACTATTGGCTCGAGGTTATAGTCGATTTGGCAACTATGAGGTGAATGTGATAGGTCAGTGGGAGCTGACTGTGCAGGAGAGAGAAGGAGTGGGGTGTTGAGGTGGACCACTAGGGTGGCTTGGATCTCGTTGACCATTGATCAAACAAATAAAAAAAGAAAAAATATGGAAAGAAATAAAAGGAAAATCCAAATAAAAATTTGGTCAACATGAAAGTTGTTGATCTCATGAGATCTACAACTTTCATGGAAGATCGAAAAGTAAATAAAGTCATCTATACAAAAAATAAATTTACATATGTGTAGATTAACAATTACTCCCATATTTTTATGTTTGTAAATTTTGAATTAGATTCTAATTAGAGGATTAATATATATATATATATATATATATTATATACATAATTAATCTAATTTTTATAGGTTTTCATAGGTTAAGAAAAATGTGAAATAAAATCATCAAAGATAAAATATGTACAAAACAAAAATTAACTAATTTTTCGACTTTCTTTAGATGTTGTGACTTTTATGGGTTTTGTTTCTTTAAGTCAAGTTAGTTAATTAATTAAAGAATATAAATGAAGAAGAATTAAATTAAAATAATCAGTTTTTGTTCGTAAAATAAAAAGATCAAGTTAGGAAAAAATCAATGCCATTTATTTACAGATTTAAGTCCATATTTCATACACTATTAATTATTGTTAATTAAGACATTTTAGAAAATTTTATTAGTGAATTGAAAAGGAAATTTTGATAAGATATACATTTTGAGTCGATAATCCTAGATTAATGATGAGGTTCCAAAATAACTCATCAAAAAGTTATCTGAAATTCATTTTAAGATGAAGACTAAAATCGATTTTTCCTACTATAGGGATTCAGGTTGTGTTTGGAAGATCTCTTGATTTACATATAGCCCTGATATATTTGAGAAGGTTTGAAGAATAAAATTCACACATTTTATAGCCTTTTCATCGAACTTCATGGATATTAGGATTTCATCATCGAATAATATCTTTGTGATAATGTCATATTAAGGTACTTTGAAACAATTAATGTGGTTAGATTCTGCTAAAATATGAAGCTTTCCATCGATGATAACAATGATAGTAATTGATGTTTATCCTAGGTTTCGAACTAAAAAATTGCTTACTGTAAAAAGCCAAAGTGATATATGGAAATTTAGTGCTTATCATAGAATATTCTACGGTTGAATAGGCCTTGAAAACAAGATTGGTCGAAGAGCTTCAAAAACAAATTACAAAATTAGCATGTTTATGATTCAAGAAACAAGAATTCACAACCTCAACATCCATGCTAGGGTATCCTCCCTAGACTACTTTGATTGGAATTTAAATCAAGTTTGCAAAATCGAGGGACACATTAATAAGGTGTGATCCTCTTATTTACAAATGTACGTGAAGATGGACAGTCAATATTTCTCCATCACCAACCTAACACTTTTAGCTGCCATAATAGATTTGAGGATAGTTAACATTTATGCCCCCCACACTGCAATGATAAAGACACTTTCCTAAACCATCCTAGTAACCTACAATTATCCAAAGCCATTAGATCCTAGTGGATGATTTTAATATGTATGGACTTACGTGTGAGTCCTCCTTATAGAGACCCCAAACGAGTTCTAACGAGATATTCGACACCTTCTTCCAATGATTGTTCTTGTTTATTTGGGGCAATCATTATCTAATTCACTTTATTAGGTGCATCATAAGGATGCATGGCCAAGATGATCCGGGTTGTTTATGTCCTACCCTTTCAAGTTCTCCAATCGGTAACATCACTTTGAGCTATTCTGCATCACTAAACAAAAAATTATGGCCAACAAATTGAAAAAATAAATGACAATCACCACAAATATAAGAAATCAATCTATAGAATAAGAACAATCATAAGAGATAAGTATTTTAACGAGAAAATCCCACTATGTAAAAACCTTGACCTGAGTCACTTGACACGAGATTTCTCAATTGGCTGAGCCCATCAATTATTCCACTATATCAAGTTATTTCCCTACAAATAACTCAACCATTTACAATTTCTTTGGAACACATATGAATGTCTTTTATGCACCTTGTATAAACACGAAATGTTACAGTACAATAGTAAAGTAAATACTACAACAATATACAAAATCTCAAATATAAATATGAAATGTGAAAAAATAGGCCAAGAAAGTGCATGTTATAATAAATAATTAATTGCAAAGCAAGCATTTAGACTACTAGCTCTCAAGATGAAATCTTGAAATAGAGAGAGCGAGAGAGATTGCCTTGAATAGAGTTTCGAGATAGAGAGAGGCTTTGCCTTGGAACGTGCATTCTCAACTATGGGTCTTGGATCCTATTTATAGTGGTTGGGGATGAGATATCAAAAATATAGTTGTTGGAAACAAATCTAGAAGGAATTATCAAGATTTGATACACATGATCGATCGTACAAGAAAGTGATCCATCATATCAAGTTGATCAATTATATAGATCAAGTTAATCAATCATAATATAGTTTTCGGGCGTTTCCATTCAAAATGTGATCGATTCTAAAAGGAAGTTGGTCGATCAAGGGTGATCGATCAGGTCAAGTCGGTTGATCCATCAATGATGGTCAATCATGTCAATTAGGTTAATGGCTCATAACAAGAATGTTGACCGATCAGTGTGGCTTGGGCTTTATATGACTACATGATACACATGCATATGTATATTTGAGGCTTTTTACATATTCCTATTACATAATTCTTCTTTCTTCTTCTTTACTTTTTTAATAGCGTTTAGTTTGTCCATAGCTTTTGTACTTCAAACTTAGAGCGAACTTGCTATGAAATCTACAGAGTTGTCTAAACTCACAAAGATTTATTATCATCAAAATAATGATACAATTAGTATGCAATCAAGATATTAACATTCTCCCCTTTTTTATGATGACAAATAAATAAAACTTTGAGATCAACATCTCCACTTCTTATCAAAATTATTTCATTTAAAAGGTTTCCTTTTCAATACAAAATTTCTCTCCCTTTCAAAAATACAATGCTTCATCCATTTTATTTTGAAAACATATCTCTCCCTTAATAAAATTTCCCATTGAAAATTAATTATAATTTCATAAAATAATTCTCCTTGTTTTTAATGTACTAAATCATGCATAACCAGTAGTAAAAATTATAAGGTGGAGAGATTGTACCATACGACTAACGAGAGGTAGCCATGGAATGACAATGGTGGCGGCGTCGATCCATTGAGGGTATGCCAAGATCCATGGGGTTCTCTTCTGTCCTCTTTCATGTAGTTTTTTCATATTTTGATTTTACTTATCATCTCTCGAGGACTTCTTGTGCACTACAATGCATGATTTGGAGTTCTCATGTAGCTTTTTCTTGACGTCCCTTCTCTCATTGATCTCAATCCACATACATAAAAATTTTCTAGAATCTCTTTTCCATTGGATCCAACATGGTTAGTGAGAGAAATCATGCATTGTGTACATAAGAAAAATCAAAACATTCTTGGGGTTTTTCTGCAATTATACATGTAAATGAAATGCAAAAATTATAGAAATTTTAGAAAAGATTAAATATGATGGAAGTAACCTACTATAATATTTTTGAAATTTATAGATGTAAAAAGATTTTTCTATGAATCAAATAATGCATACTATGTCATTTTCAAAAAATTAATTTTAATAATTAGAAAACCTAATTATTTTCTAGGAATAAAATTATTTTAAATGTATCTGATTAAGATCTAACAGAAAAAAATGCAACTCCTAAAAATATTAAGTTCATATACCATTAAAAATTAATTACTTGAACACAAATTAATTTATTTTAACCTAAATGTGTTCAAATAATGTGGTTTTGTGAAGCATTAAAAAGCAAAATCAATTCCAAACTATGATTTTTCAAGAGTTCTCATAGATAAGATTGTTTTACTATGAATTACGGAGCTTGAGTGGATAAAACATGCAACACAACACCAATTTAATTTTTCATAAATCAACCATGTCCTACAAAATTCATGTTCTTTGATGTGTAATTTTTGGAATTTACAAATAACGTAGAATGAATGTTGAAAGAAATAATCAAATGCAAGGAGATGTTCGTCGCGAATAGAGTGGCCGGTAACAAGGTTTGTTTTAGCTGGTCTGTGCATGGTAGAGAAATGGGCTATGCACAGTCATAGAAGGGTTGCTCTGCGACTATTTTTGGAGGTTGGATGGATGGCTCGAAGGTGCCTTGGTTGATAATGTCACTGCTCGAAGAGTGCTGAATAGGGTGAGGGGAGATGTTGGTCATTCACCACACGATCGGACTTCCACGAGATCTAAGAAGTAAGGGGCAATAGACCGACATTTCCCAATCTACGATGTCCTCGAAGTCTCAGATCTACTACTGCTAGTGAGAACTAACTTGAGTCCTCGAGCTACTAGATATCGAACTGGTTTCAGTAAGGGAATAATTGCACCTTGGCCCTGATTTGCTCTGGTTGATATTGTACAAACCTTGGGATGTTGCGGCGTGATGATCTATGATGCTCAATTTACGAAGATAAAAGGCGACTCATGGGACTCCTTCTATACAGGGTGGTTGCGATGAAGTTGAAGGGTGATAGATGCGCGATCTGCAGAGAAGAGATGAATCAAGCCCAAAGCTTGGTCTCACATTATGCATAAGAGATATGGAAGAGAGTAAAGCTCTTGAAGGAGGTGAAAGGACTTGAATTCCGATGTGTCCTACCATAGGTGTGGGGTTGGGAAGGTAGACGGAAATGCATGTAGGAAGAGAATGATGGTGTAGTGATTGTTAGCCTTAGTGGTGGTGGTTTGGTTGAATCAGGGACCAATATGATGTAGTAGAGGAAAAAAACTAGAAGACAACATAAGAAAAGAAAGAAACATAATAAGAAGAAGAGTGAGGGATGGGGATATTATACGTATAGATTCGTCGAGTTGGAGGACTTTTAACCTCTACTTTGGTAATGACTTCAAGAAAGATGGCGGAAGCTCCTTTGAAGCTGGGAAATCTAGACTGGAAGCTCACGACAGATCTTGCCTTGGGGAGGTAACTTCTCGAGGACAAATCCACACCTCTATCATCGATGATGCTCTACAGTCTCTCTCTATTTCTCATTGTGTCATAAAACAATGGGCGGTGATAATGGGCCGTAGTGTCTAGGGTTTTGAGGTGGAGCGTTTGGGTTTGCACGAGGGAGGCATAGTGCTGGTGACATGGATGAGGGAGGAGAGGTTGAGGATGGAGTCTCAGTCAAGTGGTTGAAGGAGGAGTCATGGAGGAGCGGGTGGAGGGAGCGGAGTTGATTGTGGAGAAGGCGTACCGCTGCTAGAGATAAATGGAAGAATAAGATCAGTTTGTGGCCTTACGATCGACCAATATCGATCAGAACAAGCCATGTGGTGGAAAATAATAAAAGAAACAAATGAAAACAAAAACTAAATAAATAAAAGAGCTCTATGCTAGGTTGTTTGATGAAGGGGTACTTCATCCAATGACCCAGATCAATGGTGGGTTAAGTGAGTTAAGGGGGTGACACGTGGCAGTTCCAATAACCGCTACGTGTTGTTCATAAAAAAATAGGAAATAATAAAATTCCAAATAAAATAGAAAATGATATTTGATAAAGTAGTTTTTATGAAAGTGTTCATCTGGATGAGATCTACTACTTTTGCGAAGGAACCAAAAACCAAAATAAGTCATCTATACAAACCGTATTTTAGGGGTCTTCTATGTAAAATGAAACTCTATTTTTTATGATTTGTAAGTTTATTTATTTTTAAATAAAATAAAATACTAAATAAAATTAAAATAAGATATAAAGTAAATATTTACACGTTATTTTTGGTATTTTTAATGATTAGAAAATAAAGAAATAAAATAAAATGGACTTATATGAAGACTCACAGTGATTTATTTTCTTTGATTTTTAATACAATTTTGATTTGTATTTTTGCACACTTTATTAAAAGAAAATTTTAAGAAGATTAATGAAAAATAAATAAAAAATGTTAATTTTGTACATAAAATAATAACGTAAAAATCAATCAATATGTACAACATACAATGAGATCCCAAAACTCAAGTTTCACATATGAGCTTCGATTCATTTGAATTTGGTCTTTCATTATAGATAATTGAATGTATATTAATTCAAAAGTATGTAGGGTTCATATGAGACTGTATGAGAGAGATATTCACATTTACTAGTTTTTTCTCCAAACTAGGGTTTGGATTTTATTTAGCAATTATAAAAGTTAGTATGTTTTTAATATTTTTTATTTATTAATGCTAGTAATATGTATACAACAAAGTTGATTTTACTTTATTCGGAGTTAGTGAAAAATATGAGTGAAGTTATACATGTGATAATATATAAAGTATTTTTGGCTTCTTATTTATGCAATTATGAATGCTAAAATATGGATCTTATTTACACTTGCATAAATGATAAAAAATCAATTTAGATAATTAAATGAAATTAACTACTTGTGAACAATTCTCTATTTGTGTATATATAGAGTGATGATTCATAAATTCATAAACCCCCTATACCTAAACCTTGCTCGTCCACGAGCAACTAAAATGAATGCAAAAGTGAAATGAGATTGGGTTCCATACCAAGGTCATGAACAAAATGTGAAAATGGAGCTCGACTCAACCTTTGGATTAATAATGTGGTGGAACTCACTATGAGAATTGGGCTTTTAAGAACAACAGTCTCCAAATTATACAAATCATATCTAGACCTAACTTAGAAGTCATCTTAGATCAACCCCCTCCAAAAGCATCCCATCCGAACAATGAACTGTCTTTCGTGTGTGAAAGGTGTTAGCTCTTCCCATCTAAGATGTCGGACTACTATGCAATCTCCTCCTTCAGTAACTTATCCTCTGTGAGTCAGGTATTTCCTTCTAAGTTGAGGAACATGCTAGTTGACAACAAGTGGAGTGAGAAGTCTAGAAGAAGGGAAAAAGGAGTGGAGGGTGACCAGTGTAGTCAACTCTCTATTGAATCTTGGACGGGGTAGCCAAGTCTCCACCAGACATGTTATCTGAAGCGTGGACCATTCTGTCAAATGTTCTTTTCAGAATTGTCTTCTTTTTTGTATGAATTGTGGTTTCTTTGCATTTAACTTTTGTGTTGTGATGATATAGAATCTTTTGTTCCATCCATATTTTGGGGTCTTTGAAAAATTATACTCACAGTACATCCCTCATCTAAAGCTTTATTTCAACCCGGTACTTCGGTCTCTAGATGTCCACACTATTAAAGAAAAAGACACACGATCTTCCAACACCACGCCTGAGTTGATCTAAGTGCGCGATGTAGAGTACATATTAGTTCCCTATCCAAGAGTCTACTCAGAATGAGGTGACCATGTTAGACACTAAGAGTCAATGCCTATTCATTGCTTTATAAAACTATGAGAATTAAGTCTGACATGAAGTTTCTAAAATCCTACTTCTCAGTAAAGTTCCTCTAAAATTAAAGTGGATTAAGGCCAAGTTAATTCACTCTCGGTTCTTTCTCATAACTCAGTTCAGAACACCAGCTTTCCGTTTTACATATGCATGATATGATAATGAAATTCACATGAATGGAGTGCGAGTTTTTGAATGATTTTTATGAAAGAACGAATGAGAAGCCATTTTTTGAAAAAATGGTATACACTCCATTTCACAATAAATTTACAAAGGAAGTATTATTTACATGAATTTACAATAATTTTAGAAAAAAAGAGTATGGTTTACAATTTTACACATTTTACAAAATGCATTTTACAATTTAACAAGTATTTAACATATTATACAGACATTTTTGACAATTTTACAAAGGTTCAAAATCTCATATTTATTGAGTACTATATACATAAAATACATGAAGGTACGAGCTATATATAAAGTATATATGTAATATATACACCTCCCTTTACTTATCATGTGCTATGTCCCTAGAGTAAAAAAAGCGAGGAAGACATATAGCTCATGCTAAGTGTAAGAGGGCAAAAATAAGAAGTATATAAATGCCCATACTTAGGCTCTGGTCAACTTAAGTATAGATGAAGGGTAGTCGAGGTCAATAGGAGAATGAATACATGAATGAATATACATGGTGGCCATCTCTCCCCTTTATACTTAGGATCTGGTCAACCTAAGTATAGAAGAAGAAGAGGCAAGTGTGAGAATCAATGGGTTGGGGAATATATAAAGAAAAATAAAAAGGAAAGAAGGAGCGATTCAGGTCACTCACCCCCTATAGTTAGGATTTGATTATCCTAAATATAGCCACAAAAAAAATGGTACATGACTAGGCAAGTGATGCAAATCACGGGAAAGTGGGGATAAAAATTAAGAAAAAAAACTATACAGGATGGAGTGAGAACATGCAAGTCTCAAGAAGATTTGTAACAAACCTTCTTTCGTGAACGAGGAGGTAGGGAATATTCAAGTGTGTCATTGTCAAAATCCTCCTCATAGGAATAATAATGAGGTGAAGGTATCATCCAATGAGGATCGACACATGGCTGCTTGCTCAGAAAGAGCTTAAGAACAACCGAACTGAGCTAACTCATATAAATCACCTCATCCAAACTCATTGAGGAATCCTCACAAAATTCATTCTCCAGTATGTCGAAGAAAACTTTTGTAATCATTTTTCTTGAACCTGAAGCATGGCGAGGAAGAGGAGAGTGATATGCCTTGATGTGTTGGGGGAACACCTTGAGGACTCAGTACTTGACTTCTTCTAACTAGATAATTAACCAGGGGATAGGGTAGCCACTTTCTTGGAAAGGTTCAATAGGGTCATTGTTGTCTCCTTTATCATTTGTCATGGAGGTAATGTATCTGAGGGGTCAATCAGTTGTGGCAGTGTAGGCACTGGAATCAGATCATTGAAATGGTTAAGACAATATGAAAATGGTAGGTCCAACTCAGGGATAGCTTGTGGTTGTGAATCATCTATAGAAGCTATCACGGTGGTTGTGAGGCAAGTAGTAGGCGATGTCACCTTTTGTCGCTTAGTGACATACAAGATCTCTATTAGAGGATAAGGTAAATTATGTTTGGATATCAGGAATTCCCCTAATGTATGAGTTGATCTTAGGGTGTGAGACGTCTCATGACCAATGGTCGGCTCGACAATCAATGTCTCAAGTGTAGCAGAGAAATTAGACTGTTAGCCATGTGAGTCCGAGGCGAACCATTCCTACAATAAATGTTATTGTAATGTTTGATTTATCAATAAAAGTTATTAGTTTATTTAACTCCCTATTAGAGACTAAATAAATGAATGCACTTTAAGGTCCTGTAGTGTAATTAGAGCTATGTACCATGACCATCTTGATGATCATACAATTGTTGATTCAATTGTTGAATCATAGAGGTTGTTCCTTATATGAATATCTAAGGATTAGATTGAGGACTCATCAAGCACCGTCCAATGATTGTTAAGAGATGATCTCCAGCTTGAGTAGGAGATAGCAATCCTTTATCTTTGGCTGATATCTGACCGACCCCTTGTTGCAGGAACTCTACATAGTAATAGATATTTGGAGGTGTCATATTATTTAGGTCAAAGAAGTTGACTTAACAAGATCAGGATAACCAAGTCCTATGTTGTATACTGTCACGATATAGACATGCATCCTTTGACTGGAGACAGACGTATTGCTATAGGTTATAGTCTGCACATTTAACAGACCAATAGTTTGATGGTCTAATCAAGGTCTATACTTCGACGAGCTCGTGTGTTCACAAGGGCATATGAGCAATACTGTCTCTCAAAGGGATCATACAGATTTACCTTTTGAATCAAAAGACATGAGCTCACTCATTTGGTATTGGGACCCATCTTATTCCATGCATGGTCATCTTGCTTTGAAAGCATGACAAGAGTTTGTAGGTATGATTTATGCTTTTGGAAAACATATGATCAATACCAAGTCCCAATGACCGAACGAGAAACTTAATGATAAAATCCTAAAGATGATAGTATAAATTGATCCATGTCTGCGGGTTTGTTACAGGTCTTCCAGTATGCATGGTGTATATTAATTAGGAATACCTAAGGGTGAGATGATCATAAACGATTATATAACCATGATGCTTCCATTCCAAGGGAGTGATGAAACATGTCGGATTTTGGTGACTCTTCTCAGCAGAGAAGTGTTGAGCATGTTTTTCTCGAGGACGGATAAATTAATGATATGTAAGTCGTTGCTGTCCCCAAAAAAATCCGTGACAAACGAACAATTTTTTTCTTTTTTATTTTTACTACTTATTAAATTGTATAGCGGATAGGGTCGAACTCTGGGAGCCTACAAATCCAAAGGGTTATTCAATTAATCGAAAATCAATTAAGAGAAAACAAGAATCTAAAAGGACAACTATCCTTGGTTTTTGTGACTTTTTTATCTTTTTTATTTTTTAAATTTTCAAAAAAAAACATGAAGCAATATTCCCAAGATCAAAAATACGCACACCAACACTTTTGCAATTTTTTAATTTACTAAAACTGCTCATAAAAATCCAGAGATAATATTTTTTGGTTTTAAAAGTTTTGAAATGTTTTTGATAATTTTTGTGAAGTTTTCAGAGGTTTTTGTATTTTTCTAAAAATAAAACAGTGAGAAAATGCGAAAATGTGCACAACCTGGAGTAATTTGCAACATCAAAATATTTTAACTGCCCAAAACTCTTGAAAAATATTTTTATGACAAAATAGAAGCAATTATCTACAAACAGGAACTGAAATCACAATTTTTGAATTTTTTTGTTGATTTTTTTATGATTTCTATATGATTTTTGATATTTTTCATTTTTTTTGGATTTTATAAAGAGTTAATACACGAAATTTACGCAGAAATTAAAGGACAATTAAATAAAACTACCCTAATGTTTTTGGAATTTTTGTATTTATTTTCGAATTTTTATAAATTTCTGAATTTCAGGAAGAGAAAATGACAATTTTTATTTTTTAAAAATATTAAATGAAACTAAAATGCAATGGGAAATTTTCACAATGAAGATGCACACTACATGAGTCTAAGTTGATTTTTATTTAGAATTTTTGGACTAATTAAAACATTTATTTCAATATAATAATCTTTTAAATCAATGTTTGAATAACAGGGACTGAAATGTAAATAGTTGAGGTTCTTGCATTAAATAAATAATAAAAATAAATAGAGAGAAAAAAATGCAATTTACCTAGTATGCTCGTGCCACACACGTGACTTGACTCTAGTAGGGGCCTCTTTGTAATATGTTGGAATATCCAGGGTATAATTGAAAATTTCCCAAGATTTTTTTTATCTCAAGCCCTAGTGGTCCTTCTCTCTTCATTGTCTCACACACATGGACATAGGGGTGGCACCCCTTGCTTCAACTCCACGCAAGGGGGGCAGCGACGGCTGGTGAAGGGTGCGGTTGGTGGCTGAAGTGCGGCGTGCGGTGGCATTGGGCTCCTGGAGGAGGACGAAGGCCGCGCGATATGGTCGATTGTGAGGGTGACGATGGCCACGTTCGTTGATGGTGGCCGATGGAAGGGCGACATCTGAAGGCGGAGTTGTGGTGGTGCTCAGGCGGTGGTCGATGTCTGCGTAGGGGGGTCTGCGGTGAAGAGCGTGACAGTGATGGAGATGGAGCGTAAGAGGTAGATGGTGGTAGTAAACATTAAACAACTTTTTTATTGTAAATCCAAAATAATAAATAAAATAGAAAATGATTTTTTTTATTTTTTTGTTGTTTTCTTTTTAATGTTCCTGCAAAACAAACGTTCGAGGAAAAGAAACAAATAAATTTTTTTATTAATTAATTAATTAATTATTTATAAATCAGAAAATGAATGGGGATTCGACGAAAGTGGAAGATTCGAATCCGATCTCCGGCCACCGTACGCGTCCGGAGTTGAGAGATCGTGGACGATAGAATAGAACGCGTGGAGATCGAGAAAGTGAGATGAAAATTTGGAATCGTAGATGGATCAAATCGAGATGCTTTTTTTATGATCTAGAAAAACAAAATGGTGATGGAATTAAATATGAGATGAAATAAGTTAGGATTAACCTAGATGAAAATAAGAAAAATGTGAATCTCACCTTAGGAGAGGAAATGAACCGTGATCGCCTCGACAAGGCCGACTCGCTATCACCGGACGGCTTGGATACTAGGCAACTTTCTCAACAAAATTTTCTCTCGGAGATCAGGCTCCTCTCTCTAAAGATTGATGAAGTTGGAATGAGGGAGAAGGAGCCATATAAATAGAAAATATAGAATGAAATTTGAATTTTTGATTTTTTTCGAATAAAGAGATAAGAGAGATGAAATATGAAATGAATTTTGATTTTTTTGGTGGAAGAGATAAGAGAGATGAAATGAGATAAAGTAAAAGAGATAAAACTATTTACAAAATTATCTATTTTTTAAATTTTCATCACTTTATTTATTTGAGTTAAAAAAGTTATTTTTTATGGTGGTTAATTTTAAATAGCAACTATATACATATATGACATTATATACAAGAGTAAATGAGGAAATTAGATTTTTGTTTTAATTTTTTTTACTTTTATTTTTTTATTTTTTGTAAATTATTAGTAAGAATACTTTACAAATATATACAAATACAATATTTACAAAATACATTGGAAAATTGCACAAACCACCCACCCTGTAAAACCAACTTTTTACTCATAACTCCAAAAATTATGAAATCACAGCCATTGTAAAGATAATTTAATTTAGAATCCAATGGAAGTGAGATTAGTTCAAGTTGAGTTCATTTGGAGTCGGAATTGATTATTCAGCTAGTGCATAGTGGATTTTTCCATGTGTGACTTTTATTCTGTACAAGACTTAATTGTGCAATTATTTTATTAATGAGGACAAATTTTTATTTACAACTTTGGTCTTGAAAGTTATTTGAGTTGAGATCAATTAAGGCACAAATAAATTAGTGTTAGTTTTATACAGATATACACAAAACACATTTTTTTGGATTTTTTGCTTAAGAATCCTATCTCCCCCTACTTTATTCCTGGTCGATCAGGTCAAGTCGCGTTCTTCTCTCAAGGTTTGGGTCAGCCTGTATACAGTCTTCCCCTTTTTATTTTCTTTTATTTATTTTTCCTTTCATTCTTTATTTATTTATTTTAGGTTAAAATGAGTAAGAAGTCATCTTAGATCAATCCTCTTCCCAAAGTATGCCCTATGAACATTGAACAATCGACTCATGTGTGAAAGATTTTAGCTCTTCCCATCCAGAATGCCAGACTACCATGCAAATCTCCTCTCCATTAACTATCCTTAGGGAGTCATGTATTTCCTTCTAAGGTCTGTCGTGATGTGGTCACAATCGAATTGGGGAAGAAGTTAGAAGAAGAAGAAAAGAACTGGAGGGTGGCTAGTGTAGTCACCTCTCCTTGTGAAGCTGGCCAGTGTAGCCGAGTCTCCACCAAGATCTGCAGGTTTTTTTGAAGCTTGGACCTTTTCTGGTCCGATATTTATTTGGTAGTGGCTTCTTCGTATTTGGATTTTTGGTGGTTCTGCTTGGATCTTGTTGTGCCCCGACGGATATAGAATCTTTTGTTTCCGTACATGTTTTGGGGTCTTAGAGAACCCAACCCATCCCTTTTCGAAAGCTTTATTTCAACACGTACTCCGGTCTTTATATTTCCAAGCTACCAGAAAAGAAACTCACACAGTCTTCCAACATCCCGTTTGAGTTGAGCTAGGTGCATAGTGCGAGAGTACAAATTAATTCCCTATTCCAGAGTTGTACCCAGAATGAAGAGACCAGGTTAGACACTAAGAGTCAAACGCTGCACATTGTCACGTGGAACTCAAAGAATTAAGTCAAAGACCTGAAGCTTCTAAAATCCTCTTTCTCGGTGAAGTTCCTCTGAGAATTAGGTGGATTAAGGTCCAACTAAGCTCCATTATTCAATTTTATTCCAGACATATTTTAAAAGTCAATACTATCCTGAAAAATGCACATGCAAATGCAAGAAAATATGCACAATGCAAAGAATGTTTTTTTAATTATGCAAGTTTTTATAGATTTTTGATTTTGTAGTTTTTTTTCAAAAAGGAAAAAGGGTTAGTAATATATACAAGGTTTTTTTGTTCTTTTGTTTTTTTATTTTTGTTTTTTTTGTATTTTTTTGTTGTTTTTTTAAACACATGGATTTTACAAAATTATATACATATCCCCCCAAATAAACATATTTAAAAGTACGAGTTATGTCTAAAGTATATATACAATATATATGACACCCCCCTATACTTAGCTTGAACTATGACCTCATAGTGATCAGAGAGTGACAAAGGAAGACATAACTCATGCTATTTATAGAAAGGTGAAAAGACTCCTATGCTACAACGACTCAAAGAAAAGATAAAAAGAAGAGAAGTTGGTGATTCCCCTATACTTAGGATCAAGTAATCCTAAGTATAGTAGAATCTACAAAGGGGAAAACCGATGAAGAGAATGTACAGACTAAAAAATACAAAGACACGATATGAACAAAATCACCCCCCAATACTTAGGGTAGAGTATCCCTAAGTATAGGCAACAACAACAAGAATGATGAACAGGACGAGTATGAACAACACAAATCATTCACCCCCCTATAATTAGGATAAAGCACATCCTAAGTATAGCATATATACACACGGAAAAGGGGTGAATGATGAAAATGAGAGAAGAAAGAGTGAAACGAAAGGATATACAAGAGGAGTGGTTGTACAACGGTCAAGAAGGTCGAAAACGAACCTTCATGCAGGACCGCTGAGGTATGGATTTGACAAGGTGTAGGTCGATATTGGGATCATCATTAGACATAAACTGAGTAGGATTGATCAAGAATGTATCCTCAACAGTATCAGATTGTGCAGGCCTAAACCGATTATTGGAAGTAGTGTGGTCATGTCCTGCCTGGTAAGTCTAGCAAACATCAAAGTAAAATGGCTCGAAATCATTATCAGAAAAAGTAAGATCAATTTCAGCCTAACGAGCCTCTACTGGATCATCATCTTTATCAAAAGGCCCAAATTCCTTTATAAAAGCAATCAAATAAAATTTGGCATGATCGGTCTCATCTGAATCAGGGTAAATAGGAACGGACTCATCAGTGAAAGTAGTCAAATCATGTATGTCCTGTCTAGTCTCAGAGTCTGCATACCAGAATGGGGAACTCCAAGGTCTATGCTTTCCGAGTCTTCCTCTTTGAAGAGGAATTCTTTGGTTTCATTATCATCCAACATATAACAAGAATCTCTGATATTATCATCGATGTCAAATTCCTTGGGGTTGGCTACCATGGGCGGGCTCTCATGGGATACGGGTCTCTATACCGTAGTGGGTGTAGTGATTAACACATCGCTCCCTACATCAGAACGGAAGCAAATCTCTCCTGAACCATAATCAATAATGTCTCCCGCAGAGGCGATGAGGGTCATCCAAGGATGATTGGAGGGTGCTCCACAGGGGTGGAGGTCTCCATGGGCATTACAACAAAATCCGAAGTAAAATTCATGCCCTGAAGGAGAATGGCAGCGTTTTCTATAATACCCTTCGGCCTCTTGATAGATCCATCAGCAAATTGAACTATTTTCCTAGTTTTCTTGAGAGGCCCACGATGAAGAGATTGTACAATAGATAAGGGTATTATATTGATTAACGAACCACCGTCAAGGAGAGTGTTATCACAAGAATAGTCAGATATGGAGCAACTCACAAGAGGTGTGGTTGTGTTCCCTTTCTTAAAATATGGACGCTGAGAGATGGCGTAGGCCATGGTCAAGATGTGACGCTCAGATATTCTCCTTCGCTTTCTCTTCTTGAGGAGTAGATAAATCTGTCATGGCCTGTTGAAGTGGGGCTTTAATGATATCATGAAGGGTGGCCACCACTTCGGGTTTAGCCAACATTTTTTGAATTTTTGGACCTCATCCATACAAAGGAGGAGGTCAGAATCAACATTTACACGAGGATCGCGAAGTGCAGTCTGTACAGTGGCATCCTCGGGGTCAAGGTTGGGAGATGGCTGTGTGGGTAAATGATTGGACAATTGGGTCCTCTCCTCACAAAATGAATCAACAACGAGTATCCCGAATTCTTTTTGGATTTTTGAATTTTTTTTTCATTTTTTTGTATTTTGGGTGATTTCAAGCTCGCATGGTTATCCTCAAGTGAATCCATATCCTCAAATAGTGGAGCAGCGTTCTGGATCTCAATCATGTTTAATAGATTAGAAATCCTCGAATTCATATGCTCCATCATCTGGTTCAATGTCTTAAGTGTGGACAACATGAATGGTGACTCCAAAATCCCAGGATCGGGTGAGTGGGGTGGGGGTGGGTGAAAATTGAGGTCCCCCGACTCCAGAAATAATGGGTTAGGCGGATATGTACAAAAATCAGGAGGAAGATCCTCCTCGAAAAGGGAAGGTGGATCGACTAGATTGTACGAGGTATCTGCAAAGATCGGATTAAAATAACTC
This sequence comes from Ottelia alismoides, assembly GCA_037367405.1. Taxonomy (NCBI): domain Eukaryota; kingdom Viridiplantae; phylum Streptophyta; class Magnoliopsida; order Alismatales; family Hydrocharitaceae; genus Ottelia; species Ottelia alismoides. Next base: position 469,244 of record JAZKJV010003255.1, on the reverse strand, counting down.
CAGTTGGCCATCTTCGAACAAAAGATGAGAGAGCACGAGGGTCATGTCAAAAGATATGGATAAAAATGTGCAAATGCACAGTAGGATCTAGTAAGCACACAAGCAATCAAACACAATACAAACCCCAAGTTCACCAACTCAATGCAATGTGAAGACCATGAAGGTTCAGTCTCTTAATCTTGTTTGTTTAGAGCTAGGTGATAATCACAAGAATAGTACAAACACTTAGGTTGAATTATGGGATTTTGGCACTAACCTTAGTGTGTATACGAGCAAGTAAGGGGGTTACTCCCCCCAAAACAATGATTTTTCCTTATGTTTATTTTAGGGTCAAGTTTTCTTTAGAAGTTCCAAATTTTAGGCAGTTATCACTTGGTTAAAATATTTTCAAAGAATCTACTACCGAGTGTCCAATTTCCTTTTTAACTTATGTGAGTGAAAACAAGGAAGGAGATCGGAAATGGCAATGCACGATTAAAAACGATGCTGCTGCAAGGGTTAGAGATGCGTACCTTGTTGCTAGCACTCTAAATGCAAGTGATCCATGAAGAATTTAAATACAGAAAAATAAACTAGCCTATATGATGTAAGTGAACCGTCCTAGATGATAACTTCTATTAACTGGCAAGAACAAGTTAATTTGACTAGGTCCAAATTACGCTCTACTCTATAGGCACAGAAATTCTTGTTTATGGTATTTGGACCTAATTAATTACCTGACTCAAGCAAATTAATTAAAGTAATCAATAGGTGGCTCACAAAATCTGCGGGAAACAAAGAAAAATAAGGCGATGAAATCAAAACCAGTGAGGTCCCCCAAGTGCATCGACACTAGGCGAAACAATCTCTACAACAAATGAATTTCTGTTTTACGAAGTTCAAATTCTAGAAAAGAAAAACTCTCTCTCTCTCTCTCTCTTCATCTCCTTCACTTCTTCTTCTCCTCCTCTCACGTTATCCTGCGGCTTGGTGAATAATCAAGCTGCCTCCACGTTGCTTGGGTGCTTTGGCTCTCCGAGGATCGCCTCCTTCGCTCCGAGTGCCCTCGCAAGAAAAAGAAAAGAGAATATGTAAGACACACAATTATCAAATACGAGAGACAAATGAAATGAATGAAATGGATATGAACAATGGAGTTAATGTGGAAAATTATACAACCAAGAATAGCAGGTCAAAAGAGAAACCTAACTACCCTTGTAGTGCCTCCCCGACAACGACGCCATTTTGTTGAGCACATTTTTCTCGAGGATAGATAAGTTAATGATATGTAAGTTCTTGCTATCCCAAAAAAAATCCGTGACAAACAAACAAATTTTTGTTTTTGCTACTTATTAACCTATATAGCGGACATGGTTGAACTTAGGGAGGCTACAAATCCCAAGGGTTATTCAATTAATCGAAAATTAATTAAGAGAAAACAATAATCTCAAAGGACAACTATCCTTAGTTTTTGTGATTCTTTATCTTTTTAATTTTTTTAATTTTCAAAAATAACACGAAGCAATAATCCCAAGATCAAAAATACGCACACAACCTCTTTTTGTAATTTTTCATTTTATAAAAAATGCTCAGAAAAATCCAGAGAAAATATTTTTGGATTTTAAAAGTTTTCAAATGTTCTTGACAATTTTTGTGGAATTTTCAGATGTTTTTCTTTTTTTTTCTAAAAATCAAACAGTGAGAAAATGCGAAAATGTGCACAACTTGGAGTAATTTGCAACTTAAAAATATTTTAAGTGCTCAAAACTCTTGACAATAATTTTTATCACAAAATAGAAGAAATTATATACAAACAAAAACTGCAATCACAACTTTTGGATTCTTGAAGATTTTTTTATGATTTTTATAAGATTTTTGATGTTTTTTATTTTTTGGATTTTATAAAGAAATGCACAAAATTTGCACAGAAATTAAAGGATAGTAAAATAAAACTACCTTGATTTTTTTGAAATTTTCGGATTTATTTTCAAATTTTTATGAATTTTTGAATTTCAGGAAGAGAAAATGACATTTTTTATTTTTTAAAAATATTAAATGAAACTAAAATGCAATGGAAAATTTTCACAATGAAGATGCACACTACTTAAGTCTAAGTTGATTTTTTTGAGAGTTTTTAGACTAATTAAAACATTTATCTCAATATAATAATCTTGCAAATCAATGTCTGAATAACAAGGACTGAAATGTAAATAGTTTAGGTTCTTGCAGTAAATAAATAATAAAAATAAACAGAGAGAAAAAAAATGTAATTTACCCAATATGCTCGTGCCACACACGTGACTTGAATATAGCAGGGGCCTCTTTGTAATATGTTGGAATATCTAGGGTATAATTGAAATTTTCCCAATAAATTTTTTTATCTCAAGCCCTAGGGGTCCTTCTCTCTTCTTTGTCTCGTGCACAGGGACGTAGGGGCACTGCCCCTTGCTTTTTCTCCACGGAAGGGGGGCAGCGGCGACTGGTGAAGGGCGTGGTAGGTGGCTGAAGTGCGACGTGTGGTGGTGCTGGGCACCTGGAGAAAGTGCATTATTCTTGAGAAAGTGCATTACCATGAATAATATGAGAAAGTGCATTACCGTGGTATCCGCGGAGAAAGTGCATTATTCTTGAAAGAGTTAAAGAATAACCACATTGTTAAATTATATCCAATCTTTGAGAAATGGGTATTCAAATGTTATTTTTATTACCATGAATAATATGAATTTAATTTATATTATTTTGATGCATGAGAATGATGATTCAAGATAATTAAATATGATTTATTTATTATGGTTATAAATAATATGGATAGCACTATTCATATTATTCATATATATTGTAAATGTGATTTATAATAGATAAGAGAGAGATTTTTGTAAATAATATTTACAGTTTAAATGTTGATGTTATTTAGATTAACATTATATAATTAATTTAAAGTTTAATTTACATTTTATTTTGGATTGTAAATGCGATTCACAAATTTCTAATGGCATATTTGCAATATCCACAAAATAATTATGAATTACTTTTATGAGATAAATAATGTTACAATTATGAAGATATTTGTGGAATACGATATTCCATTAAATTGAAAAGAAGGAGCCACCTTCCATGTAGAGAGGGTGGACATCCACAAGTCTTAATAGGATTTGGTGGCCTTCCACTCTCCTTATGGAAGGAGGCTTACCTCCTTCCAATTTCTCTAATGTGGATCGATTTAATTGAAATTAATTTATATTTATTATTATTCAATATATATTGAATTTAATTAAATTACTTGTTGTTGTGTTTTTACAACAAAATCATGGCCATTGAAAGAAACACAAATCAACGTGAATCATTGGATTTGTGTTTTCCATGGATTGAGATCCATGCACTCCCAAAATATTATAAAAGGAGAGGCAACCCTATATCTTCAAGACATCACAACAATTAAAATGGATCTCTCTCTCATCTCACATGCCATCTAGTTCTCTTTCCAAGTCGCCATACACTTAGAAATCCTAGAGAGGCTGTCGTCATCGCTACACCGTTGTCGCCGCCTCGACTACTTGTGGATCTTCGTCGACTTTGGTGAACCTCGCTCATGAAGAAGATGATGGATCTCGTGATATGAGATCAGGATCTTCACCGCTTGGATCAATGCTTTGGATTGCAAGAAGCACACGGTTCATCCCCGCGCTCGCAAGCGTCTCTCCAGTTGGATCAGACTTGAAACTACGATCACAAATAATACTTAATCTTGTATGTGGTTTTATTAAATGATCCAATAAGTGTTCTTAGATCACACGGTTTTTTATCATTTAGGAAATTTTAAATTCTGCTGCACCGAGCAACTGATGTGACTAGTTACTCTGATTGCACATGATTTGATCTTTATGCTTCCATGATGCACCTCTACATATCCTTCATGGACTCATCTACCTATTAATGTTCATAAATGTCCGCATCTATGAGGATTTCCTTGGGTTAACATGTGTCTTCAGAGTTCATGTGAGGTTGGTGTGTACCCAATGCTAGAAAATCAATCGTCCGAATCTTGCAATCTATAACCGCCTAAGCCAAGGCTAACAATGACTTCCCAAAACTAATGGGAGACTGGGTAAACTCCCATTCGATGCTCAATATCAATGACTATAAAGTCCACTCTGAGTAGAGCATCATGGAAAGTAATGATGATTGAAATAACCCCATTCGATCGTTTGATGTATCAATCCATTAGTTGAATGATCATTCTCGTTTTCCTTGGTGGTTCGAATTTGTTCTTGTCAAACATGGAGATCAAGAGGATGTTAATTGATGAGTCATCGTTAATACGAGCATGGGTGAATGTGGTGTATCTTATTTCACACTCAACTTTGGGCAACTGCTTCACTCTGCAGCTCTTAGTCTTTTGCCCCATCACCAAGGAGGTGGACGTAGACACTAAGTGTCTCTCAGTCCTGGTTCTCTTATTGTTCAAGCACTTAGGCATAAATTTACTCACAAATCTTTTGAGTTCAGGAAAGTATTCCATGGCTTTATTAAATGAATCTTAAATATCAATTCCTTAGCGATGGCTTCCCTAAGGGCATGACCTAAAATTTTTAAATTTTTTCATTTTCATTATGATATTTTTATTTTTTTATTTTATTTTTTTTGATATTTTGATATTTTTTTATTTTTTGATAGGTGAAGGGGGAGCATAAGAATGTACAAATTTGAGATTGGAGGGAAAGTGGTTAGTAGAAGAGGGAGGAGAATGGACTCCAGCTATACAGAGTATGTGGTTTCCCTAGTATCCTTTAATTTTTCAACATAAAATCTGCCCATTTCATTCTCCACTTTCATATCCGAGATGACAACACAAGAAATTAATAGGTCAATGATATTTCTCAATTTATCATCAATTAATTCATATATCGTAAAAATTATAGAGATGGCATCCTCTAAAATATCCCATGACATATCATGGGAGCATCCTATTCATTTTGAGGATACTGCTGAGAACTTAAGATCTCATACTCAACATACCTAGACTTTGGCATGTAATACTGGGTCGAGTATAGACCATCCGCTTGCCATACATTGGTTGGAGCCTCATATACTAGAGTCAGTAAATGGGGGACTTGTAGATCGAGCTCATGGGTCCAATCCTATGAATGTATAGGCTCTGCGAGCGGGTGGTATGAGGGCTGATCAATGCAAGCTTGACTTCTCAGGTCAATCAAGTCCAGAAAATCATAGAATGCATGCATCTCCATTTGATTTGTTAGTTCGACCAAGTGATACCCTAAGGTCATGTCAGGATATGTAGGTGTAAATCATTGACATGTGCCATCATTCATATGAGGAGGAAATGAGGATTGGGTGGGATAAGTAACTCTGCTAGTCATCTATCTTAGAAGTGGAATGCTCTTCGAATGTCTCATTAATTCATCTATCTTAGAAGTGGATTGCTCTTCGAATGGCTCATTAATTCTAGCAAGTGTTTGTGAATATGATGAATCAACCCAAGATGGAAGTGGATTCAAAGTGTAAGAATACAAGGCAGGTAAGAAGTCTGAAGAAGGAGTTCCGACTTCGTAGTTGAATGGGGTTGAGGGCACATAGAGGAGTGAGACGGTGAAGATGGTTAGTAATCAGTTAAGGAGAAGTTATATGCAAAGGTTGGGTATGGAGATCGATAAGATGACATTTTTGAAAATAAATGAAAGTTGGTTGCGGCAAATTGTGTAATTACACATAAGGATAATACACACAAACATACAAAAAACAAAAACAAGAGCAAACCCTGATTTCAACAACTTAACACGGTGATGGTTGTAAAGGTCTGGTCACTATTTTTAATTTTAGTTAAGTGATAAAGCAATCTTGTTACGCAAGCACACAAGGTGAGTCACTAATGCTTAGCATATGTTTCCACTATATCCCAATCAAAGAAACGTTCTATCGGGGATGTTGGGTTATATCACACACCTAAGGATAATAGTAAGAAGATATACAACGAAACATCTCTATAAGGTCGAAGACAAGCGCTTCTAGCTCAAAAGTCCGCAAGAGTCTGATATGAAGACCTAGGGTGTGTTTGGTTTCTAGGTTAGCCCAGGTTAAATTGGGGGAGGGTAAATCATTTTTGTGTTTTGTTGTTTGGTTAGGGGTTGAGTGGGTTTTTTTGAGATGTGATTGTATTGAAGTTTAGAAAAGTGAGTAGTTATTGTGATGTGATTGTATTGAAGTTTGGAAAAGTGAGTAGAAGTTGAGTAGTATATAATTTTTAGATGATATGATGGTATAATATTTTATTTTTCGATGGAATAGATGAAAGAGAAATGATTTATGTAATGTATAAAAAAGAGAGGGGAGTGGGCCCCACAAGTGAGAGAAAATAGTGGGTTTCAAGGGGTAAATCCCCCCTAAAGGGGTGGCTAAATCCACAAATGAACATGGCCTCAGGCGTAAGTCCAAAGATTTGGGCTCTAACTTTAGTATTTACATCCCCACTCACTTTGTCCAGAAGTATGTACTTGCATACAATGACGGGGTTGCTCTCTCGAAGGCAAATGTTATTTCTAATCAATTTTTGGGATTAATTCTAAATAGCAATCTTTTTAAGTTATATTATCACTTGATTAAGTCCACCAAACATGGCATGCAAGTTATATTATCACTTGATTAAGTCCACCAAACATGGCATGCCTAACGATTAGTCATGATTTCTGTTTATACTAAGTAATGAAACTAAGGGAAGGGAGTCGAGAAAACTGATAAAATCGATAAATTAATGATGCATGTCCAGTTTAAAAGACTTTCATTGATCGTCAAGCTCTACATGTGGGATGCACTATAGAATTGAAACTTTTTTATGTTAAATGAATGCAAGTTAGAGAAAACAACACATAATAAGAATTTCTATTTGTCGATAAGAATTTGAATTTAATTTGGCTAAGTAGAATGTTCTATAGTGTGTATTCTTATAGTGTAAAGTGTGGTCCTAAATTACCTGAGCACAAGCAAATGATATTTGATTTATGTAAAATCTCTAAGAGGAACGGGTGTAGGTCTAACCTACGAGCCACTCAAGTCGAGACCCACCTCAACACAAGGGTGAAACATGTCTCGACAAACACAAATAACGGAAGAATATCCAAAGTCCTATCCGGGTACACATGCGAGATTTCAAAGTAATCCTTTGGAATTAAACAATTAATATAATTAATTAAAAAAATTAAATAAAATGAAAAAATAATCATAAACTCTACACTTTTATGATTTGAGTCGATCTTTATTTTTAATGTGTCCTTCATTCAGCTTATTTATCGAAAAAATCAACTTCCAATGCACTTGTCTTGAAAAAGCCTCTTCAGATTCATCACACACCTCCTAAAAAAGTAGATAATGTTCAGAGAATGACTCAAATATAATAAATAAATTAGTAAAGAAGGAAATCAGATGATGGAAAATGTGCAAATTCGATTAATCTTAATGACCACTTAATCAATATTCAATTAAATATAAAAGCAGTCAAATTTAATTCACTTGGACAAGCGCAAGGTCGAACATAGGGACACGATTGTCTTCCTTAGGGTGATTTTGATGTTAGGTTTTTGAGGGATTTCTTAGAATTTTTTAATACAAATAATGACGAAATGGAAGTGCAGAATGCCAAAGGTCAAATTAGCCTAATATGTACAAATTAATATGTGAGTTGAGCTCAAAAATCCAGAATATTATTTTTTCTTTAATTATTATACAATGAAAATCTAGAATATATTTTTTAATATTTTATGTTGTAATGTGCATGCATGAAAAATAACACTTTTTGGGGGTGGTTTTGTAATTATTTGTGCAAATGAAATTGCACAAATTATAAAAATTTAATAGGAGATTAACAGGATAAAATTAACCTACTATAATATTCTTAGAATTTTTAGATTAAAAATAATTTTTTTTATGAATTAAACAATGTAAAGTATGTGATTCGTAATAAATTAATTTTAATAATTAGCGAACAAATTATTTTCTAGGAACAAAATTATCCTAAATGTAAATTAAGCTATCCAGGTAAAATTCTAGCTCCTGAAAATATAAATTTACACATCATTAAAAATTAATTATAAGAATAATAAAATAATTTATTTTAATCTAAATATGTGTGCAAATTATGTGGATTTTTTTGTGGCATTACAAGAGCACAATCAATTCTACCAATTATTATAAATTTTAGAGCTAAGGTTGACTTATTATGAATTACAGAGCTTAAAGTAGATAAAATATGCCAATACAATATCAACTTAATTTTTCATAAATCAACCATGTCCCATAAACATTCAATCAAATAATCAATATATAGAGAATCAAATGTGTCTTTAACGTGGCAATTTTTGGGAATTTAAGAATGATGCCAAATGAATGTTGAAAGAAATAATCTAGTTGAGGGTGTTGTTTAAAAATTAAGAATAAACTAAAACAAATGAAATAACACAAGAGGCACTTCTTTAATTACTGATCTTTGAGTGGTAATTCCTGCAAACCTTAAGCCACAGGAGTACCCCTGCTCAACCCAACCCTGCCCAACCCTACAACAACACAGACCCTAAGTGGAATGCCACTTGTAGCGTTGTGGAATTTCCTAACTTGTAGTAACCCTCGCATAAATTGATGAAGACGCGGGGGTGATTGTAATTTGCTCGCTCATGTGAGGTACGTGAGGTGCTTTTGTATTTCTTCACCCTTCGGGGCTCAAAGGAGACGGATCCTGGAGTATGCAGGCTGCTCCCCACGGTGCAGCTCGGGCGGATAGAGTGGGCGACGGCGAGGTCCACTGGTCTGGCGTGGTGTTGAAATGGGCAGTGCTCAGCTGTAGTAGGGCTGCTCCGTTGCTGCTGTAGAGGTTGGATAGATGGGTCGCAGGTGCCCTAGTCGATGGTGTTACCGCTAGAAGAGTGCTGAACAGAGCAAGGGAAGATACTGGTCGGTCCACCGCATGACCAAATTTTCACAAGATACAAAGAAGTAAGGGGCGGCGGACTGACATTGCGTAAGCGGTGATGTCTTCGAAGTCTCGGCTCGGCTACTGCTAGTGAGGACTAACTGGAGTCTCGGGCCGCTGCATATTGAACCTGTGCGACGAGGGAATAGTTGCACCTTGGCCCTGATTTGCTCAGGCCGGTATTACACGAAGCTTGGGGTGCTGCGGCGTGAAGCTCTATGCTGCTCGATTTACGAAGATGAAAGGTGACGCATTGGAATCCCTCCACACACGGTGGTTGTGAGGGTGGTATATGTGACCTGTAGAGAAGAGATGGCTTAAGCCCAAAGCTTGGCCTCACGCTATGCATAAGAGAAATGGAAGAGGGTGGAGTTCCTGAAGGCCGTGAAAGGAGCTTGAACACGGACGGCCTCACCAAAGGTGCGAGGTGGGAAGTAGACGGAAAGGCAAGGAGGAAGAGAATGATTATGCAGTCATCCTTAGCCCGATGGCGGAGGTTTTGTCGAATGGGGGATGATGATGATGTAGCAGGGAAAAAAAATGAAAAGGCAACAAAAGAAAAGAAAGAAATAGAGGAAGAAGAAGAGCGAGAGAAGGGGATACTATACCTAGATATTCACCGAGTTGGGAGAGGGTGAATCAATACTTCGATAATGGCCTCAAGAAGGATGATGAAAGCTCTTCGAAGCTAGGCAAGTTCGGATGGAAGCTCATGACACAACACCAATGGTTGATGTGGATCTCGCCTTGGGGAGGTCGCTGCTCGAGGACAAAGCTACGACACTATAACCGACGAGCTCTGTGAGCTCTCTTCCTTTCTGGTTGTGTCACAGAACGACAGATGGTGATCGTGGGCCGTGATGGTTGGGGTTTTGAGGTGGAGCGTTAGGGTTAGCATGAGGGACGCAGAGTGTGGGTGATTTGGACGAAGGCGAAGAGGTTGAGGAGGATGTCTCGGTCTTGGTGTTTGAAGGAGGATACGTGAAGGAGCAAGCAAAGGAAGCAGAAGTGGTCGAGGAGAAGGGGTTCCAATGCATGAGACTGAAGGAAGAATAAGATTGGTTCTAGGTCTTTCGATTTGCTGGGATTGAACGACCAAGAATGCACCACATGGTGAAAAAGAATAAAAGAAATAAAATGAAAAATAAAATAAGTAAAAGAGGTTTAATTCATGCTATTGGATGAAGGGGTACTTCATCTAATGACTCAAATCAAGGGTAGGTGTAGAAAGTTAAGGGGGCAACACGGAGCAACTCTACGATCTGCCATGTGTCCCTCCCAAAAAGATCATGAACAAAAATTAAATAAAATTTAAAAAAAGAGAGAAAAAATGTCATATCAAAAAATAGTCTTCATGAAAGTTATTTGTCTCCATGAGATCTACAACTTTAGTGAAGGCACTAAAACCAAAATAAGTCATCTATACAAATCATATTTTTTTGGTCTTCTAAGTACACAAAAAACAATATTTTTGGGTTATATATTTTTTTATGATTTTTAAAAAATAAAATAAAAAATCAAATCAAATAAAACATAAATGAAATATTTACACATTAATTTGTTTAGTTTTTTAATGATTAAGAAAATAAAGAAATTAAATATAATTCAATTTTGATTTGGATTTTTTCACACTTTATTAAATATAAAATCGCATAAAATAAGTGATAAATAAAAAAATAAATAGGAATTTATTTTGTAAAAAAAATAATAATGTAAAAATCTGTCAATATGTACAATATACATCGAGGTCCCAAAACTCTAGTTTCACATATGCACTCCAATTCGTTTGATTTTGATCGTGTTTTGTTGATAATTGAATGTATATTAATTTGAAAGTGAACAGAGATTCATAGGAGACTGTATGAGGGGGATATTTACATTTACAACATTTTGTCTCCAAGTTAGGGTTTGGATTTTACTGAGCAATTATACAAGTTAGTATTTTTTGATAATTTACTTTATTAATGTTAGTAACATGTAAAAAACAAGTTAAATTTACTTTATTTAGAGTTAGTGAAAAAAATAAAAATGGAGTAAGTTATGAGAATATACATGTGATAATATACATAACATTTTTGGCTCCCGATTTATGCGATTATGAATGCCAAAATATTGATCTTATTTACACAAAAGTTAGAACTACAATTTGATTGACTAAATGTAATTTATTACTTGAGAACAAAGCTCTATTTTCATCTTTTAGAGTGATGAATCACATATTCGTTAGTTAGCTTTGTAATTTTAAACCTCGCTTTCAAGAATCAATACATTTCTTTCTTTTGGAATAAAATAACTAGATGCATGATGATGGTCGGTGGGATTGTATCATATTCTAAATTTAGTGGAGTTTTGTGTGGGAATGTCTAGTAATTTATCTAAGTATTCTTTTTCAATAGTGAATTTAGAAAGATCATCCCTTGATACTTTATTGTCATTTTCAACTATACAGATTTGATCCTTTTAAAAAACTAATTTCTTTCTGATGAGATTGTTTCTCTTCTTTACTACAATTATTTAAGACTTTATTTTTACTAATTAATTTTTCTACAATGTCATGCAATTCTTTAAAAGTAGTAAATAATTCATCATAAGATAAGTCTGCCTCATTGTCGTCTTTTGTGCTTTTCTCCTCACTAGAATCGTGTTTAGTGACAGATCCAACATGGGCTTCGTCATTACTTGTATCTGAGTTCTCTTGAAATATCATGAAAGACTTTTCCTTTGTACGAATACCTCTTTTTGTAGCCTTGAGAAGTTGACATTCCTATCAGATGTGACATCTTTCATTGTAGTGGTACCAAATACTATTTTTACATCCTTCCTTTTTCTCTTCAATTCATGTTGCCTCTTCAAATAATTCTTGAAGTGGCGATCGATGAAAGCTGCTTCTTCCTCTTTATATTCAGTTGAGGTTGAAGTTTCTAGGTCATTTGAATATGCATCGGCTTCCATTTTCTCTTCCTTCTCAACTTCGTAGGTAAGAAGTTTTCCAGTTACCTCATCCAAATGAAGTGTACCAGTATCATTTGCTTCCATAATCATTGTGATTGCGGTCTTGGACTCAATAGTAAGCGATCTGAGAAGATTCTTAACAAGAATTGCTTACTTTATCTCAACATCCAAATTTTGTAGTGCATTCACAATTTCCATGAAACATGTATACATCTCCTTGTCACTTTCACCTTGTTTCATCCTGAAAAACTCATATATTTGTTATAATAAACTAATTATACTTTATTTCAACTTTGTTGTACTTTCATATTCCATGGTGAGTCCGTTTTAGATTTCTAAGCGTATCAACACACATATACTCTATTTTAATTCTTTGATATTTAATGTGCAGAATAAACTATTCATCGCAATGTAGTTGTTCGTTGCCATCCTTTTCTCCTTGTTTGTGCTGATGGTTCCCTTGTGTTTTTGATATTTACTCTCGATGACATCAAAAATCTCATATCCCATGCTTTTCAAATGAATATGCATGTGTATCTTCCAATAGGAGAAGTTAGTACCATCAAAAAATGGACTTCTTACTGTGGATTGTCATTTGTTGTTGGCAGTAATGGTGGCCATTGCGTAGTTTTCAGTAACATCCTCTGTGTGAATCGTGCTCCTATACCAAATGTGAGTTACTCTGTATTTTTGAACAAAAGTCATGGTCAACAAATAGATAACACATATAACAATCATCACCACATATATAAGCATTCCATCCGTAGAACAAGACTAAGCACAAGAAACAAGTATTTTAACATGAAAATCTTGCTAAGTATAACTATTCCACTATCATGAGTTATTTCTCTACAGATAACTCAATCGTTTACAAGTTCTTTGGATCACATATCAAAGTCTTTTGTATACCTTAGATCAAACACAAATTGTTACAATATAATAGCGAATAATCTTCAAAGCCTCAAATATAAATATGCAATGCGAATAAAGAGGCTAAGAAAATACACGTTGTAATAAAAAAAATGAAATTTAAATTGAGTATGTAGATGACTAGCTCTTAAGATGTGATCTTGAAGTAGAGAGCAAGAGAGATGTCCTCGAATATATCTTTGAGTGAGTGAGAGAGAGAGAGGCTTTCCCTTAGAATGTGTGTTCTCAACCATGTATCTAAGGTCCCATTTATAATGGTTGGGGATGAACTCTCAAAAATATAGACTTTGGAAACAAACCAAAAAAGAACTAATCAAGATTTGATTCACATGATCCATCATACAAGAAAGGTGATCGATCATATCAACTTCATTGATCATGTAGATCAAGGTGATCGGTTATGATACAATTAATGGATGTTTCTATTCGAGTTGTGATTGATCCTAAAAGGTATCTATTTGATCAAGGGTGATAGATTAGGTCGAGTGGGTTGATCGATCAATGATGGTCGATCTGGTCAATTAGGTTTATCTATCAGAGGCAGTTGATATATCGGATCAAGAATGTTGATCGATCCTTGTCTCTTGGACTTAATATGACTACATGTTACACATGAATATATATTTGAGACTTTTTTCATATGCTTAATAAGAAAGTTTTCTTTCTTCTTCTTTACTTTATCATCAACTTTAAACTTGTACATAACTTTTGTACTTTAAACTTAGAGCGGATTTGCCCTAAAATTCGTGGAGCTCAATGTACTCACAAAATTTGTTATCATTAAAACAATGATACAATCTATGAAATCAATATACCAACAATATCCACCTTACAAAAAATCTTATCAGATCACAAGCCTATAGTCATCTCACTATCTTCCCTCAAAGTTGTGAAATCCTCATTTAAATTGGAGGACACTTGGTTCCTCCTTCTCACAATTGTTGTTCTCCTCTTGGATCAATCCTGTTAAGGTATATAACCCCTTCCATCTATGGTAAATTATTATTAAAAAAGGTTAAAGAGAGATATCATGGAATGGAAAATGAAAACTTATCGAATAATAACTTGGGAATAAAAAATGTTAAGAACGTAAATGAGATTTAGGAGAGACTAGACCTAGAACAACTCAATGGTTTTGAGTCAAAATAACTAGATTCAATACATAAGAAGTTTCAAGTACTTCTTGAGAATGAGTTACAATGATTAAATCAACATAGGAAGGTGAGGTGGATTCATGAAGATCGTCAAAAATACAAAATTTCTAAAGATTATGGCCTCTGCTTGATAAAGTATAAACATATCCTTAAACTTTGAGACAATCATGGTGCCTCTTTTAGTCACCTTACTAACATTACAACTTGATTTCTCTCAAAAACTTTACATAGAGCCCAACCATAATCAACAAATCCCCTTCTTCTTATGTTCTTCATTGGCAGAGAAGAAAAAACACCCAAATGATTTTATTACATTTATCGAGGAGGAAGAAGTTGTCAAGGTGATTATGATACTCAATCATAAAAGATGTATGGCTTGGATGGATGTGTTAGCTCTTGTTTAAGTGGGGGAATTATTAGTGCATAAGCATGCATATTTTGGTGATAACAAAATCTGTGTGCAAAGCTTGTAGCTAAGACAAGTGGAGAAAAACTATTTGACAAATAACAAGCTCAAGTAGATGACTTCAAGCTTAAGTGAACAGGAAGCTAAGAAGCATAAAGGAGTTCAATACTAAGTTACTCCAGCTTAAGCTCAAGAATCTATAGCTGAAGAAAAGATGAAGTCTTTTATTGAGACCTACATATTCTAATTATCTTAGAATGTAAAAGACCTCAACTATCATCATATTGCATTTCAGTCCTTTCACTTTGACTTTTAGGTCAAAGAGTCAAGCCGGTCGATCAACCTCTCTACACTAATCAATCAAGATTGTTTCCTAATCGATCAATTTTTAAATTCTAATGGATATATTATGATCAATCAATTTTGATTTCTGATATATCATCTTTTTATTCTGATTCATCAACTAAATCCACATGATCAATAAATTGATTTGGATTGATCAAACTATGTATCTTGATCAATTATATTCCATTTTAGGTAGATTTTTAAGGAGATCTCATATCCGATTTATTCACAACATCTATTTTTCAAAGCCAACAGATATAAAAAGTCTATACTATAAACATGACCCATACCTCACTTGTTCAACATTAAACATGACAAATAAATTCTCTTCTTTCTGCTTTCCACTATATATTTTGAGAGCAAAATCGAAGAGCTATTTTCTACTCATTCTTTACACCTACAGCTTTGGTGTTATGCAGTCAATTCTTAGGTGCGCAATCCTCATTCTATAAAATCATTTTAGTTTTTGTCACAGAACTAGCCAATCCATGAGTATACCATGAAGTTACAAATGTTGTACCCGTGAACCAACCTCCTAAAGCCAAATAAGCGCAAGAAAAGAGCAATTGGTCGGACCAACCCACAAAAACGAAACGGTCCCTACGTAACCAGTTATCCATAATATCGAATAAATCATTTTCTTCTTTGGTAAATCTACCTAGGGCTTATTTTTCATCGTATATTTACTTTCATATTGATATTGTAAGGTTTTTATTACTCGTGTGGGTCAGGTTGAAATCCCAAGTTGGGAGACTCAAGTCGTGATTTTTACCCATGAGGATTTTCATATTAAAATACATGTGTACTTATGAATTGATTGATTACATTGTGATTAAAAGTGATACTAAACACTATGATTATTTGAGTTTATTATTTGTAATGATCTAGGTCATACTGGTTGATCCACCCGTACTCATCAGCAGATGTTCGGAAAAACTAACATTTGGTATCTGATCCTCGTTCATGTAAAGTAAATCAGCCTAGTTCATACATGGCTGGTATTTTAGGATTGTGTTTAGAGGGAAGCTTCGTGGTTCAGTGATGAATCCATAATTCATCATCTTTATTCTTTTATGTTAGCCAAATTCATTAACAAAACATCTGTAAATATGTGCTAAAACTAATAAATTATCTTCAGTATGAGCATGTGATAATGTATAATTAACATTTATTTATCCAAAATAAAAGAATAAAGATGAAAAGAAAAAGAAAGGGAATAAAAAGGAAGACTGTAAGTACGTAATAAGTACAAACTGACGTGAACCTCGAGTTGAGGTCAATGATTGACGTGATCGACAAGGAGGAAAGTAGGGAGAGATAGGGTCCTCATTTCTCAAAAAATTCCCATTATACATATCATCTACTATATATTTTATTCTTCACTATTCATCTGTTGATATCTTTGACTATTTACAAATAAAATGATCTCAAAGTAAGTTATATTCTCAATAAAATTTGTAAATAATAAGGAGTTGTAAATAATAAAATTAATTGTAAAATCAATGTATAAAAATAAAGTAAAAGAAAACTAATCAATAATTGTGTAAATATGTCAAAATAATATATTTATTTGACCTATATAAATAAGTTATAAAAATAAAAAAATATTTTTATATGCCTTAAATTACTTTGTACATAAACAAAAATATAAAATATATTGTACTTTTGCAAAAAAATAATAAAATAAAAATAGATAAATAAAAATATATATATTATACCTATGCATATTAATATATACTTTACATAATATTGTATATACATTATTAAAATTAATAGAAATCACAAAAAAATAGTTTGTAAAATACCTAACATTTGTCATTTTGATCATTTTCTATTTTAACTCCATTTACTATTTTAATTTGATTTTTCTTTTATTTTCGCAAATTAAATTTTCCTATTGGTGATCTCGGGTCCATTGTCTCGGGTCCACCTCCCTCCTCCTAGGTTAAAAAAACCCGACGATGGTAAGCTGGATCTCTTTTATCCGACTTCTTTCGCCCAGGTCTAATCATATTTTGCCTCGAATCTTGTGCTTGATTCTTCGCAAGGATCCACCATCTTCGCAGATACCTAAGACTCCCCAAATCTTCCTTGTTTCACGAGATTTTTCTAGAAGATTCCTAGCACCTTGGAACTATATAAATCATCACTTCAGTCTCATTGTGCCTCTAGATCACTCCTCACCACATTCTTCTTCCATCAAAATGTTTAGGGCAGTGATGGGGCTTTGCTGGTCTAGTTTGGAGCTTAGATTGCAGTCAGTCAGCCGAACCAACTACGTGGCCAGAAAGCTCCGCCATCTTCATCCCCCTCCACCTCTCGCATCGGAGTTGAGGCCATTACCTTACCGAGCACATCGCCTTTCTTCACCTTCCATTTGCAATCACCGGGTACCTTCTTTCCATTTCCATTCCACCTTATTCTTTAAGTAGAGGTAGAAATCCATCTCCAGCATCGAGTTCTTTGAGTGTCAGGTTAGAGGCTTGAATCTCCTCACACTACTGCATCGATATCATAGCTTTTCAACCGTACACCATCTGACGCAACCTGACCCTCCTAGGATTTGACGTGAGAGTTGGATTTAGGTCCCGTCCTCCTTCTTCCATTTTTGTCGGAGGACAAACACCCATCCATGCCACTTATTTTACTATTAATGCCAAATAACTCCAATCAGAGTTTTACCTCCGAGCCCCGCACCCCCTTGTAGGTTCAGGTTCACACAGGAGGGTTAAATCGACCCTCGACTGACCAGCTAAGTAGCCCCAGGTGCAGCACTCTCTAGACCTTCATCGAACTATTCGACGGGACATCGAAGCCTTCCATCTAACACGAATGCATGCCATCATGCTCTTGGGGTCATCAACTGGTTGATCAACCCCCTTAAACATGAGATATTTCAGATCAAGTCCATGCCGGTGCCACCTTCGTTGTTGTTCATCCAGATCTCCACATAGTCGTCGGATCAGAGAGTCTCCTGCTAGATTTGATCCGAAACATTCACTCATGCCCAAAAGTAGGTCCTCCGATCAGATTTGGGACAGATTTAGCATGTAAGTCACCACCTTTCACCTAATAGTTTGATCCAACTAACAGCCGATTTGATCCGTACGCTAACGCCACGTTTCAACACCGTCAGATATTTCCAGTGCCCGTCAGAGTCGTACGTCAGACCCTCGCGTGCACCACACGAGCCGCCTGGTATATTGTGTTTCATTACCTTATTTTCCTTTTATTCCACTTTAGTAGTAATTTTAGAATAAGTAAAAACATTTTTGAAGTACGAACCTCATAGTTTTCATATTTTCACTTTAGCCCATCTAAACTGTATTCACGTGCTAGTACGTATGCTTTTATTGAATTATTTGCTTCTTTTATCCTAAGCTTGCATGTTTTAATGAAATAGCAAATGTTTTTGGAAATTACAAGTATACCCCTCTGTACTTGACTTCATGTACGACACATATTATGTGTAGTATTTTTTGTGCCTCTTGTGCTTATACTATCAATTATTAATCGGCCCTAGGACTTCAATTATTTGTATTAGGTCATTTAAACAAAGTAGTTTTATTTTGTTTCTTTTTTGTTGCAATAAATATTAATTTGGCTCCAAAAATCTTATAAAAATTATGATAAGTGTCTGCTATTGTTGTTCTTCATGTGGAAATTTTATTTTATTATTTGTCATTGTTTTATTATTAAAAACTTAAAAACAATCTAAAAATTTCTTGTTTGCCTTAGAAAATTCATAAAAATGAAATAACTTTAAAAATTCTAAAATATTAGGTTAGCTTTATTTCTTACTATTTTCTTTTCTATATAAATTTCATCTTATTATCTTTTACAAAACTCTAAAATTTTGCAAAACTCTGAAAACACCATAAAAATCATATAAAATATTTTAAAAATTCAAAATTTTGCTAGTTGCCTCTATTTATAGCTATTTAATTATAGTTTTTTATTAAACACTATTTCAAAGATTTTTAGGCCAATTTCCATCTTTAATTTGAAAAAAACTCTTGGTTGTGCACTGTTTGCTATATTTACTATTTTTAATCATTTTTCGAATCATAAAATACACCTAAAAATCCATGAAAAATACAAAATAGTATAAAATTGTCCAAAACATAATTACTAGAATTTTCTGGAAATTTCTAATATATTTGAAAATTTAAAAAGCAGTGCTTGTGTGTCCATTATTCATTTTTTATTTGCTTCACCTTGAAAATTAAAAATATAAAAATGTGAAAAATTAAAAATAATTGAAAACTCAAAATCAGATAACAAAAAATATATAAAAAATCAAAACCCCGTAAAAAAATTAAAAGGATAAAAATTAAAAGGATAGAAATTCACAAAAAACCAAGAGTAGTTTGCTTTGAGTTTCCTCTTTCATTTTTAACTTTTCACTGAATTTAAGATCACTTGCTTAATAACTGTTGCCTCCTTGAGTTCGACTCTGGAAGCTATACCAGGTTAATAAATAATAGCTTAGACCACTTTCTTTTACTTTCTTTATTTTCTTGAATAAACTTTCTCAATTTATAGCCTGATTATTGGAGTGAGAACAACACTGTTAATTTCTTAATTTCTTTAACTTAACCCTAGTCAGCTCATGTGCGAAATCATTCATCCCTCTCTCTTCAACGAGAATAAATACTCCAATCGGAAGACAAATATGATGATCTTCCTCTAGTCATCGAATTTTACAAATGGAGTAAGACAAGAAAGGAATTCAAGTTTAGAGAGAAGATGGAAATCGGCTACACTGCTACCCAACTGGCTCAAATGATGCTCAATTTGAAGGCAATAAATTCTATATATTATACCTTATCCAAAGATGAACTAGATTGAAATTCATATATGAAGACATCCTACGAGATATGGAAGTTACTGAAGACAACTCATGAAGGCACAAAAGATGAAGGAATCTCAATTTATAATTTTACACTTGAGTATGAAACCTTCAAGACGTAGAAAGTGGAAACTAGAAAGGACATGAATGTCTAGTTAACTTCTATTGTGTACCTATTGAGAAAATTGGGAGAACCTTTCTACTTGGAGAACTTCCCAGCAAGATTACCATCTATATATCAGATGACTGAATATACAATGTCACTTTTATCAAAGAGTCCACCAATTTCAGCCAAACCTTGTTGGAGGATTCATAGGTAACCTTCTTGTTTGTGAAATAATAATAAAGTACAAGAAGAAAGGAGAACAAAATGAAAAAATCTAGGTCTTGATGTCAATAAGGAAGCCCAAAAAGGGTCTAATAACAATGAGGATATTGCATTCATGACCCATCAATTCACGTCTTTTCCTAACAAGAAAAGAAGGGAGAAGATAAATGAAGTTTTTCCATTTCGCTACAAAGTGGGGTACATTAGAAATGATTGCTCTGAACTATAAAAGAAGTTCAATTAGGAAAAGAAGCATGAGAAGAAGTCCATACAGAAAACCATGCAAGCGTCATGGGATGATTCAAGCAGCGGTGAAGAAGAAAGTAAAAGCACATGCTTAGGATTTGTTGGAATGATTGAATCCGTGTTAGATTCCGATGAAGAGGTAAGTAAACTTTCATACTGAACTTTATAAAACCTCTCAATATCAGTTTAGAGAAGTTATGAAGCTATAAATGATTAAAAAGATACTAGTAGAGGATAAATATTTTATGCTAAATGACCTAGATGTTTTAATGGAAGAAGATGAGTTGTTAAAAATAATCTTAGTAGTTTTCAAGTTAAAATTAACTTATGTAGAAAAAGATGCTGATGAGCTTAAAAGGAAAATTATTTTTGTGTCTGCTAATTAAAAAGGAAAAGGAAAGATAGAAATTCATGCCTCTAGCTATAAATCTTTCTAGAAAATATAAGGGGTTTAGAAAAAGAAGGAAACATTGCAATCTAACCCTGACTGACTCGAAAAAGGTACCAAATTAAAATCTTTTAGGTGTCGAAGGCCAATGGAAAATAAGACGAAGGAGGCCACATATCTTTTTTCTTAAGTTGATCATGTATATCAAGCATTAGCAATTAGCCATCGTCTCATATATTTAAGGGATCCTTTAAGAAAAGATTAAGGGAATACTCTAGTTTAGAGGGAGCTCAGATTAAAAAGAATGCTTCAAATAAAAAGGGGAGAGATATTATAGTCATTTCTTTAACTAACATTTAGTATTAATTAACTTTTGGTCTCTTTTTAGACCTTTTCATTATGTCAAAAAGGGGGGAATAAGATTTTTACAAAAATTATTTGCTTATACACACATTATTTTTTCAAACACAACAAATATTTGTGTCACAATAAAAAAGGAGAGATTATTTGTTCATGCACAAGTAATAACAAAACCTATGTGCGAAGCTTGTAACTAGGTCAAGAGAAGGAAAGTTACAAAGAACAAGCTCAAGCCGAGGAGCTCAACATTAAATGAAGAAGAAGCTAAGAAACTCAAAGGAGTTCAAAGCCAATGAACTCCAACTCATGCTCAAGGATAACAAGTTGAAGAAGAGGAAGTCTTTTATTGAGTCCCACATCTTGTAATTATCTTAGAATATAAAAGACCAAAAATATCATGCATATTTTACATTTCAATCCTTTAACTTTGACTCTCATATCAAAGAGTGAAGCTAATCGATCAACCTCTCTATATTGATCGACCAACATGATCGATAAACCTTATTTCCTGATAGATCAATTTTTTTTATTCTAATGGCTATATTATGACCAATAAATTTTTATCTATGATCGATCATCTTCTAATTTTTATCAATTGCTTAAATCCACATGATTCATCATTTCATTCTGATCGATCATCTTTTATATCCTTATCAATCATACTCCATTTCAAGAAGAATTTTGAAAGTGATTTCATTCTCGACTTGATTAGGTTGAAAGCACGACTTGGAGGACTGAGGTCGTGAGTTTTATCAAAGATTCATTTCATGTTAAATACCGATGCTCTTGTAGATTGGTTGCTTATCATGTGATTAAAAATATGTAATATTGTGATTGTTTGAGTTTATTATTTGCAGTGATTTCGATCATATTGTTCAATCCACCCTTACCCATCAACTCGTGTTCAGAAAAACCAACAAAGATATATCCTATAATTCCTGAAGAAACATTGAATTATCATTAATATGGACTTTATGAATATGATCATCCAACTATTCACGAATGACTTCAACAATAGGGAGTTTCTTTTCATAAACAATTCTATTATAACATTGCTATTAAAAAAGGGTGACCATAAAAACATTAGTAGATATATACCTATTAGTCTAATAGATGTTCTCATGAGATTCATGTCAAAGGCCCTAGCAAATTGGTGGGTCTTTAAGCTCCAGGAGTTAATCCCCCCTCACAATGTTCCTTTCTTAAAGGTAGAGGAGTGACAAACTCATTTGACATGACATCCAAAATTCTACATTTTGGATGTATAGTAAAACAAAATCTTTAATACTCATGATTGTCCTAAAAAAATTCCTTGATACTCTTAACATGAAAATTATTTGGAAAACATTAGAAATGACTAGATACCTAAAAAGAATTTGACGATGGGATCCTTGCAATCCATGATACCACTACTGTATCATTGAAAATAAATAATACATCTACGAATTTCTTTAAGTCATCATGTGGTGTTAGGAAAGGTAAATTGATTTCTACCCTGCTAATAGAATTTCTGCTTAGGGTGTGATTTTATAGTCTTACATTCATATAGTGTAACATTTATATAGTCCAACATCCCGTGTGTAGAGAGAAAGAAGTTGTTGTAAGTATGATCTTTATCATCATACATCATTATTTTCTTGCATGCATTATGTTTTCCAAATTCTTCCCTCCAATTTATAACATATGTTTTAAAAGAAAATTGTTAGGCATTATCTTCATTTGTGCTCACTTAAAACTCAAGGGGTAACATAATATTTAAAACCAGGAATGATAAGTAAGACAATCAATAATAACTTGGAATGAAATCTACCTTGTACTATGGGATTATAAAACCCTCATTGAACGCAGATACTAAACTCCAAACAGAGAAGGCGAGGAAAAATCCTTAAGGATTAAAGCTCAAAACCCTGGACTTCCATCCTGTCTCTAGATCTGACCTTTGCAGACTTGGGAGCTGCAAGTGGTTGCCTCTGGCCTTTGGTTGTGACAGCCTGATTGTTTCTGTAGAGGTGCAATATTGAACCCGACATTTTGGAAAGATCACCTCTTTGATTTAGAATCTTCTGAAGCTTAACTGGGTGTAAGGAGACTCCCTATGCTTAAAGTACTTATAATATGGTCTTTCACTAACTAACATTTCCAAGATAAATCAAACAAACTCTTACAGCCTTCACGTGTTCAGTTGGTGAAATAACATGGGTTTGATTTGTGTTTGTTTTTGTGTGAGTTTGATGTACATTCAAGTGTAACACCGTGGTACACATCTCCTTTATTAATTTCATGCTATATGTACGCATCCTCTTGAAATCGAAGATGGATGTTGGAGTTATGTTCAGATTGTATGAGCATCTCATTGAATCGCCCAAATATCACGTCTTCTAAGGTTCAACCCATTTCTTTTCCTAGACATCATTGAATTCGAGATGACACCTATCTCAATTCTTGTTTTCATGATCCATTCTTAGGGAGTGATCATTGACAAACCCGGAATTCAACCCCTTTATAGTGTGGAATTAACACTTTCATGTCATTGCAGTTTGCTAGATAATATCCATCAAAATCTGCTTTGATTAATCTATAAATTTCAATGCAAGCGGTCGAATTTATTTTACTTGGACAAGCCTAAGATCGAACTCATGGACACGAGACTCTTAAGTATTTATTTAGACTCTCATTAAGCAAATTATGAGATAAATAAACAATGAGAGAGGTCGAATTTGGAAAAACTCAAAACATGAAAGTTGTAGATCTCTATGAGATCTACAAGTTTTATGTTGACCAAAAACACAAAACAGGTCAAAAAATGGAGAAATATTTTTGTGGGCATTTTTATAGGTATAAAAACACTACAATTTTTGCATTTGTAATTTTTTTGTAATTTTAATTTTTTCCAAGACCAAGATATATACAACATTTAATCTGGTTTTTATTGACATCAATTTATGCTAGGGGTTAATATGGCATAACTATCATATTGAAACCGAGGTTCATCATCCCCTTATAATTAAACTATGCTCGTCCTCGAGCATCTCAGCCCTGAATGAGTTGGATTAACCCCTATTTATGCATGTGAGTACAAGACCTGATCTTTGTTCAAGAATTCTCTGTCCTAACGACCCAAAATTTCAACGTTGAACCAAGCTCTAATCAAGAGGTGTCCAATTTCTCTAATTTTTCAGACTCTCTCTCTATACGTATAAAATATAGATATGACATTAAGTGTTGACTGTGATCACGAGAGTAATCATAACTTCACCTAAGGTCTCAGTCCAAGAAATTCTCCTAAGGACCAAATCCTCAAGACTAGGGAATAAACCAAAGATTGTGTCATCTCTTCTCTCCCTCTCACTAGAACAAAGATCCTCTCAAGTGCTTTATTAACTCAACACTTTTTTTGTTGTTGATCAGTGTGTCCGTCAAGAGAAGTTGGAATAGTATGCATTTGTTTTCCTGGGAATACTTTGGGGTGTGTCTTTTTCAAGTATCTAATATACCTTCTACTCCCAGACTTGTAACATTTATGATGCAGAGCCCTTTTTTGGTGAAAGCCTGACTCTTGGTCCTAATAGCGGTGGTCTAAGTGGACACCTTGAAATGGTTTGGAGCACTCGCCTTTGGTGGAAACTATTTGATTTTTTACTTATAAGTTGTGAGATTTTTCCAACATTTGTATTTCTTTGCATTGTTTTTGGCTAGATCCACTGCTTTTACCAAGAGTTGGCATACACTTTCAACATTTTTTATATTTTATCACACCCCGGCACTTAGGTAAATGTGAAGAGATGAGTACAAGAACCATCTTCTCCTACTGGCTAAATATAATGACACTCAAGTTTCATGAAGCCTTCAATGATTTTATCCCATCCTCGAGCATCATTAGATCAAGTCCAAACTTTAATCCCTCATCCCAATCCCTCAAGTGAAATTTCAACTCCTCTCATCATAACTGCAGTCGTGAGTGTGAGTTGCTGATCATATTCTTAAGGTTAGAGACTAAGCATGCAATATGGCATACCAATCTGACAAACCAGGTAAATATGGATAATTAAGTCGAAGATCCTGATGACTAACGCTGGTTAACTTAAAATCTCAAAACCTCTCAAATCAAGTGTTCTTGAACATCACTAATCCTGTGTGAAAGTGAAAGTCAGGGATTTAAATCAACTCCTTCATACATTTTTATATTTTTCATTTTTTTTTCAAATATAATATTTACAAACACAAGTTAGACTCATTTAAACCTTCTTTTTGAAAAGTTTTCAAAACAGTTTCACATATAAAAGGATTTTCAAAAAAATTCAATTTTTTTTTCAAAATAAGTAAAACTCAATTTTCAAACCATTTTCAAGATATTTTATTCAAAATAATGTAACATAGTAGAGAAAATTTACCAACCTTTGAAAACATTTTATCCAACTTAGTTCGGAAAATTGATACACTAGCCCAAAAAGTTTTTTATTTTTTTTCAAAATTTTTCTCAAAATAAGAGCTATGGCTAAAGTACATATATACAGTATACACATTGTGCCCCGCTTTACTTAACTTTTGTTATGTCCTCATAGCACTAAGTGAGACAAAGCCATAGCTCTAGCTAAGATATAAGAAAGAATACTTGAACTGAGGAGGATGCCCCCCATACTTAGGTTAAAATAACCTAAGTATCAAGGAGAAGGATAAATGAGTAAGGAATTTACGGGGACTCAGGTCCCCCATACTTAGGCTAAGAATAGACCAAGTATAGAGATGGATTAGTGAAGTTGGGGAGACCTAAGGGGAAAAAAGAGGTTAGGATGAATTTACAAGTGAACGAATGAATCTATGGAGATTAATTGAGAACCTAGGGCCTAGGGGAGGGTGTCAATTCAAACAAGGCGCAATCAACCAAGCAACACCCTTGATTCACCAACTCACACACGAAGCCAACAAATGCTGGTCATTTATCTTGTCATTTTTATTGGCGATAAATATAAGTTCCAATTTACGCAAGGCTAAATGATAGGTCAATTAAAAAATAATCCTACGTAAAAGGATATTGCTTTACTAAAACATGATTTTTACTCCATTTTATTGGCCAATTTGCATTATCAGTCCCATTTTTTACCTTTAAGGTTATTACTGATTTAATGAGATCACAAATCAATCAAACATCATCTACCGCTCATTCCCAATTTCCAGTTAATCCTAGGTGATCAATCCAGTATGGATTGTTGAGAAAAAGCAGATGCATTTGATAAAATCATGATCTATACCTAAGAGAAAAAAATCGCAATGCCTTGAGCCATCTTCATTAAAATCAAGATTGAATTAGAACCAAAATGTTGAATTTATGCAAGTAGATGAAAGTCGCACCTACCATACTTCTATTAGCAAGAAAAGAACATATTTAATTTTTGGCTAAGTGAAGCAATGTCTACATGCATCTCAAATTAGTGTGTCCTACATACGGTCAAACACAAAAGATAAAAATGTGAAATAGCTCGAAGAGCCAAGTGCCTGATCCTAAGACGACACTCAAGTGGGACAAGCCCCACATTTACACTCACGAGTCTTGAAACAAAGACCGTTGTAAAGATGAATATTTACATGCATGATTGAATAATTCAAGATACATTAATTCTCTTCAATTTCTCCAAGAATTGCTTTTGTGGCTCCTCGCATGGGGAGCTCCTGCTCCTCGTCTCCTTGATCGCCAAGGGAACCTGCCACAATTAGAAATCATTAGACAGATATTAGAGAATCAAAATAGTGCAAGGGAAATGAACAACGAGACCTACAAGTTAGCAATTATCAATTAATCAAATAATAAAAATATAAATGTCACAAAAGAGGATCTGTGTCCCCGGCAATGATGTTATTTGATAATGTGGAATTAACACTTTCATTAATCTATCAAAAATCACTTTGATTAATCTATCAATTTAAATGCAAGCGGTCAAATTTATTTTACTTGAGCAAGCGCAATGTCGAACTGAGGGATACAAGCCTCTTAGGTATCTATTTAGACTCTCATTAATAAAATTAAGCGATATATAAAGAATGAGAAGGAGGTCAAATTCGGAAAAATACAAAACATAAAAGTTGTATTTTTCGATGAGATCTACAAGTTTCATGTTGACCAAAAATGCAAAAGAGGTCAAACAAAGGGAGAAATATTCTTGTGTGCGTTTTTAAAGGTATAAAAACCCTACAATTTTTGCTTTGTAATTTTAGTTTATTCCAAGACCCAGATATATACAACATCTAATCTGATTTTTATTGACATAAATTTAATCTTGGGGGTTAATATGGGACGATTATCATGATGAAACCAAGGTTCATCAGTCATATCTCGACCAATCATTTTCTCTCTTCAAACACTTCTTATCGAGGAGGACTTATGACTCGATGAAATTGATTTAATTTCAACTACCTAATCAAAATATAATTCTAACTCTTTTGTTGATGGAGGTATTCAAAATTCAATAAAGATTCCTCCAAAGAAGAATTAAGACGAGGAGGAACCTGACGACCCTTTATAGATGATAATTTCTACGGTGATAACTTCTGAGAGCAAAACACATTATTTAGAAAGCATCTAGGACATGTTAATATGGGTACCAATGCACCTATGGATGCATCGTATATACCTAGATAGTTCATATTAAATCCAACTCAACCAATTATCAAATACGATCTGAAGTTGCACTTCTTATATGTGCTACTAAAGTTCAACATGAATGAACATGATGAGCCATATGCATTTCTTAGGTATTTTGAACTAGTCTATGATATCCTTATACATCCTAGGGTTAGCCAAGACTGCATCAGTCTCTCAACCCTACCTTTTGCCTTGGGAGATAATACTAACTACTAGCTAAAGAATCTTGGGGTGCTTATAACCACCTATACACAATTCAAAGACCATTTCCTAAAGAAGTTATATCCTTTGAGTAGAATTAATCAGATGAGGAAACACATCACCAGTTTCTCCCAAATTCCCAATAAACCTTTGTATGATACATGGGAGTGATTCAAGGATATACTATAGAAGTGTTCGTGTCATAATTTGGACGATAACATTATGATCCAAGCGATATATAGTGGATTACACCCTGAGATGCAAAGTCTAGTTAATGCAACATGTGGCGGCAGCTACACATCAAGGGGAACTGATATCGAATGGAAGTCTTTGAATACATGGATGAAATTATCCATTCCCATGTAGTCATCAAGGCCTATACGGAATCCCCTTTTTCACACCTGTCCAAGGAAAGGGGAAAGAATGCTACAATAAATCTAGTTGAGAACATGATACCTATCATGGCAATTATTGCTGATAAGTTGACATCAATTGAGAAGATTCACAAGCGTGTGTCAGAGTTAGAGCACTTGAATAAGCTCCCAAATCATATGGAGGAACTTTTCGAGAGGGTATCTAGGATAAAGATACCTTCCTTGATTACATCTTCTACTTCTGTTCATCATGTACATGATATACAAGAACAACAGGTGTACGGCCCCAGACATAGGTAGAAGACCACTCTTTTGCTCATATTTCACAACATAATCCATCTACCAAGATAGGCACAAAAGAGCCTCTTCTATTGTTAGAGGTGAATGGTGTCTTTTATTCGTAGGTCACTATCGTTAGGTAGGAGGGAGCGAGGGATCGTCATACTTACTAGCATCCTCCTACTTTCGACAACACCAGTTTCACTCCTACACCTCTTCCTACTCAACAACCAAGCCCTAAAGTCTACCACTCCCATTAGCAGTTGTAACAATACCAAGCTAACTTCCTTAATCTTCATACCGATCGGGCCAATAGGGCCCATCCTTTCAGAGATACCCACAACAACAATAGTATTAGGGTTAGCAGTGTCAGTCGTTGCGGTATTCTTCTTCTTCTCAGTTCGGACATCCCAGGTATGACTTAGTTTCACAACAATCTTATCCATTAGTTCCTACAAGCATCTAGCAATAGATTCTCAAGGAGATTCATTCCTACAACAATGAGATTCAGGATATGTGATGTAACATCAACTGCCTACCTTGATGACAGGATGAGAAATATGTCCCTTCTACCTCCATTCTTGTCCAAGTTCATGCGAATCCCATAGGATGAATATGATACAACAACAACTTATTGATCAGTTATATTACTCAGGTTTACCTAACTTTGAGCATGGGATCCTTCTGTTTGATGATATTTATCACATGTTACTCTGAAGTGGAAAGATCATGGTCGTACCTGATCGGGAATGAGACATGGATGAGAATGACTCTAAGGCTCCACCTAAGAGGACCTTAGAGAATGGAGGAGACCTTTATCTTTAGATACATCACCAGACTCTTAATTACTGTCATCCACAAACGAGGAAATCATCAACTAGAGGAGAGAGGAACAAGAGCACCCAAGCACAACATAGATATGTAGAGTGACAAACCAGAAATAAGACCTTTAATTGTGTCATTTTAATGCATTGTAGTCAGCTAACTCAGATTGATCAAAAAAATTATGAATTTGTCAATAAAATCAAAGTAGTTGAATTTATTTTACATGGGAAAGAATAAGGTCGAACTAAGGGACACGAACCTCTTAATCACATATTTAGACTCCAAATATTCAGATTAAGTATTGAATTAGAAATTAATTGGTCAATACATAAAGAGACAGACAATGCAGACACATGAAGACACTTTTTATTTGATGTTTTTATCATGAAATAAAATGCAAGTGATCACAAATACAAATATTCCCTTCCTAGATGAAAATCAATAAGCAATAAATTGTAGTCAACTTCAAGTTCAAATAATGCAACAAGTTCCATTGATACATTAATATAAGGCATGAAAACTCATTACATAACTGACACTTCATGGCTAATATTAGTAATCAAATCTAGAGTACTAAATCATAAATCAAGTCATACCATCAGAAAGATAATAAAACAAGCTTTGAAATACAACTGAAATCAACTAAAATAGAGTTCATATGCTTAAGATATCAACAAAAGTATATAAGGGCATGACAGAAGAAAAACTTCAAAATAGTGAGCAAAACAATACAAATATGCCATCGGAAGGACCTAAATGCAAAGAAAATAAACTGCAAGGCCTTTCCTCTAATTTCCCCACACGTATAGGGGCTACATCATAATTATTTAAATCTGGAGAGGGTCAGTCGCAATTAACCCCACGCACACGTGTTCATCATATGCAGATTTGAAATATTTGCAATTTGAAGAAACCAGTGGGGCACTCCTGCAAAATTCCCCATGCTCACGTGATGTGAGCACGTGAGGCGATTCCTGAAAGTCAATGTAGGCTCGGAGGTAGCTCGGAGGTAGCACGGGTGTTCAAATCCTAAAGGCTCGGAATGGAGGCTCGGTTGTGGTGACATGGTCTCTTATGGACCACCCCATCACGAGAATCAGACGGTGGCTATAAATGCAAGGGGCATGCGACGTGGCTGAATGTGCACGATTAGAAGAGCACCGAGAGGGTGCCATCCAACGACACTTGTACTCTTTGGGTCTCCTTCCTTCGTCGCGGGGGTGGCAGAGCATTTGGGTCTCCGAAGAAGTCATGCGTGCTCAGCCATCGTTTCTCGGGATCAATATAGATCCAAGAACACTCATGGAAGGTTTGAAGCTGTCGTCGAAGCACGAGGAAGAAGCTGGGCTTTCTGGAGGAGTGTGTCGACATCCCTACGCTGGAGGCGAAGTCCATGAGTATAGCTCCGATGGAAATCTGACTAATGATGAATGGAACCTATAGTGGTTAGTTCTAGGCAAAGCGTGGAGGTATGATGTGACGTGAGTGAGATGGACTGGATGGCAGGTCATGTGGAGCGAAAATGGTGGTAGCCTGAGGTTCTTTTCCGGCAAGCTTGGAGAAGAAATGCGGCGAAGTGGTGGGAGGTTATTGAGGACCGAGAGATTGAGTGGTGTATGTGAGGACGGTGGAAGTGAGGCGAGGCTAATGCAATGGTGAGCTGAGGGTAAAGGTGTAAGAAGGAGCCTAATTAATTATGAGAAATTCAAATAAAAAGTAATGAGAGATCAATAAGCCTTAACCAGAACTTTGGCATACGTTGGGTCTAGGATTGAGCTCCTAGGAAGAGCTCAGGTCGTCGCTGAATTCCACCGGCTGCGAAAAGCAGCTCCTCGGCATGGGATGGCTGGAGACATATCCTACCATGGCTATGGGTCTCACTGAAGCTATGGCTGTTATCGTGACCTTAATCTGGCCTCCCCTTATCACAGAATGGTAGAGAGGATCTAGTCCACAGCCCGCGTATAAGTGGATAGGAGAGACTGTGGCTTACAGAGGCTAATTTGAAGAGGAAGCTCAGTGGTGGTCGTCGTGGGTTGAGAGGGCATGCCCGAGCGAAAGAGAGGGAGACATGGGTAGAAAAGTAGTTCACAAGGGTTATGGCTGACCGATCTTGGTCGTGGGGTGGTCAACGAGTGGTGGAGTCGGCTGAGGAGATGGGAGAAATGGAAAGGGGGAGACATGTGCACTTGATGGAAGGCGAGGGAAAGAAGGGGAAGCTGGAGGTAGGAGACGGGGCCTTGATCATTGCATCTTGCGATCCAACAACTGCAAGGAGGGCGCGAAGATGCGGCCCTGATCTAATCGATCAGGGCACGATTGATGGCTATCGATATGACACGTGGCGAGAGGAGATGCAGGAAGAAGTGGACGGTCTAGATGACATCGGGAGATGGATCGTAGGACGGGGAGTGCAGTGTGTATGTGCGGTCAAGATTGAAGATCCAGGAGGGGATCCGATGGCAGAGTGGAGAGAAAACATGTGATCGAGATTGAAGGGGAGGCAGGTGATCAAATGGCGGAGGATGGAGGGCACGTGGTGGAAAGGGAAGAGGGCCACGTGGCTCAACCAGAAGGAACCATGTGGCCCAACCAGATTATTCCGATGAAAATCATGAAAAAGGACGGAGAAGGAGGTCGAATTTGGAAAAACTCAAAACATGAAAGTTCTAGATATTAATGAAATCTAAAAGTTTTATGTTGATAAAAAATGAAAACGAGTGAAACAGCGGGAGAAATATTTTTGTGTCAGTTTTTAAGGGTATAAAAACACTATGATTTTTGGTTTCGTTATTTTTTTGTATTTTAATTTTATTTCAAGACTCAGATATATACAATGATTTATTATGTTTTTATTGACACTAATTTAAGCTAGGAGGTTAATATATGGAAATTAATATGATGAAACCGAGGTTCATCATCTCCTTATACTTAAACTATGCTCGTCCCTGAGCATCTTGACCATGAATGAGGTGGATTAACTTTCGATTGCGCATGTGAGTACATGATCTGATTTGTTCAAGAATTATCGATTTTAGAGATCCAAAATTTCAAAGCTCAACCTAGCCTTAATCAAGAGGTATCCAATTTCTTTAATTTTTCAGACTCTCTTTGTATACATATAAATTAAGGATATGACATTAAGTGTTGATTGTGGTCACGAGAGTAGAGTCACAACTTCACCCAAGGTCCCAGTCCAAGAAATTCTCCTAAGGACCCAATCCTCAACACTAGGGAATAAATCAAATATTGCAATCAATCTACTATCTCTTTAGTTGTCAGAATGAGAAGCATAGGTGGCAGGCTAGTTGATGGAGGGCGTAGGATTGCATCATTTCTTCTCTCCCTCTCATTGGAACAAGGATCCTCTCAAGTGCCTTACTAACTCAACACATTTTTTGTTGTTGATCTGTGCATTCGTTAAGAGAAGTTGGAGTCGTCTGTACTCGTTTTTCTGGAAGTACATCAGGCTGTGCCTTTTTTAGTACAATTATACCTTCTACAACCAAACTTGTAGCATTTACGATGCAAAGACCTTTTTGGTGCATGCCCAACTCCTGGACCTAATAGCGGTGGTCCAAGTGGACACTTCAAAATGGTTGGGAGCGCTTACCTTTGGTGAAAGCTCTTTGATATTTGACTTTGTAGGATGAGAGCTTTTTCAATATTTGTATTTCTTTGCATTGTTTTTGGCTAGCTCTACTGCTTTTACCAAGAGTTGGCATACACTGATTAACATATTTTATTTTATCACACCCTGACACTTAGGTAAATATCAAGAGATTAGCAAAAGAACCATTCCCATACTGGCTAAAAATGCTGGCACTCAGGTTTGATGAAGCCTTAAATGACTTTATTCCATCCTCGAGCATCATTAAATCGTGTCCAAACTCAAAACCCTCTTCCCAGTCCCTCAAGTGAAATTTTAACTCCTCTCATCATAACCGCAGTCATGCTTTTGAAATACTGATCATATTCTTAAAGTTTAGAGACAACACATGGAATACTATGCAAATCTGTCAAACTAGGGAAATGTGGATAATTAGGCCGAAGACCCTGATGATTAAGACTGGTTAACTCAAAATCCCAAGATCTCTCAAACCAAGTGTTCTTGAAGATCACCGATCCTGTGTGAAAGTGAAAGTGTCAGGGATTACTTCGCAAAGGATGAGGATCATGTCTGGGCCATCTATTGGAAGATGGTCAAAAACTGCACTATGATGTCCCAATGCTGAGTCTACAGTCTGGGAAAGCCCCTTCCACATGTTGTGTCCTATCAGAGGATAGCACAGACTGATGCAGGTCCATCCACTTCTTCATCAGTAGCATAAGAAGCAATCTTCAACAACTAACATGGGCATCATCAGCAAGAAGTTAGATCGCATAGAGATCATCGAGAAGAAGTAGTGCCAGGGCATGACGTAGATCAACCAGTTGGTACTGACTCTGAGTGATCTAAAGACCCAGATCATGTGTCTCTAGGAGGTAGAGACGGCTTCTCAGCCTTGTCTAAGGTCATGGGCTGATCCTAGCAGTAGCAGCTCGTCCCAATACTCAGTCCAACACCGCCAGGTTCACCACATCCAGGCGGAGCTGGTCTAGTAGTTGCCCAGCACTACACTCAGCCACCAACATCTCAAAACACTCAGACGGTGGTGTACAGTCAGATTAGCCACGGGCAGTTCTTCCCCAACCCCGTACGTGTAGGAGCTGTTGATGGAAGTCAACGAGATTTGGTATAACCGGCATCAGCCCGGGACCAGGCGAGATCATCCTGGATTCAAATGGTCTACCGGAGGTACCTCGTCCCAACAACATCCTCCATCTCAAGGTGGGCAGACCATCCAACATCAATAGAAGTAACCACAATACTCCCAGCAATCATCGTACCACTACCAGTCGGGTCCTCGTCCCTACCAGCAGGGACAGTAGTGGAGGCAGCAACAATGACCTCAACACTTTACTCGACCTCCTCCTCACCAGTATCAGAGCCATTCTCACTTCCAATGAGGCAATCCATACAGTATTCATGGACCAGTCTATGAGAACCTAGCTCTTGATGATCTAGCCTGCCTACTCTCAGACCATTAGTCATCCTTTAGGCGGGAGATGGATGAGTTCAGGTAGGAGATAAGGGAGATAATAAAGGGCAAGGCTTCCATACACGCTCAGATCGATCCCAACCCGAACAACTTGAAGAGAAAATCTGATAAGTTAGAGTTCACAGAGACCACCACTCCTAGTGATGCATTGGGTGATATTTCTTCCTACATATTTGATGCTAATTTTGTAACACTTAGGAGTGGTAAGATGCCAACCGGCAGTGCCTCGTCTAAGAGACGACCCCATGATAATACAAGAGTGTCAGATGAGGAGGATAGCGATGTTTATGCTGCAGATGATGATGATGGTGTTATTAACAACACCTAGGATGATGATCCCGTCGATGGTACTGAGGTTGTCACTTCTCCATATGCTGTTGGTGGAACTGATTCCACCATTATTCCAGATGTTGAGCCAGAGCGCGGTGCTGATGCCGCGAAGACATATGTCGTGGGTGGTGTTGATGCCACCATTTCTATTCCAGTTGTGTCTCCTCATGTTTTTGTATCTCAGGACTATTCCAAAAAGACCAAAAAAAATAATAAAGGAATGGTTTCTTCATCTACTTCGAGTACATATATGATGCATGATGATAATTGTATGGGCTCCATTCCTTCTCTGTATTAGGATTCTATTCCTACCCCTCTATCTGAGGAGGACCCAACCATCCTCTCCCCTCAAGCACTCTGCTTAACGAAGGGGAATAAAAAAGAAAATCCAAAAAAGACCCAGCAATTAGAGTTAAAACAACAGATGATAGACAGATTTCACATTCAGATGACTTTACAAGAGGCACATAAGCACATCCCTCTCTTCTAAAAGAACTTGAAAGATAAGACTACCATCCGTAAGAAGAGAAGGAACCATCATGTAGAGATCCATTTTCTCACATGTGCCACATGTTTTGCCATCCATAATCGTCTGCCAACCAAGAGGCTAGATGTAGGAGGCCCCTATGTCAGATGCCACATTCACAAGCTGAGATTCGATCGAACTGTAGTAGACATCATCTCTTCCATCAACCTCCTTCCGATATCCTTACTTAACCAATTCAAGTTTGGCCTTCTTCGACAAACAAGGACATTCCTTCAGTTTGCTGATATATCTGTCAAGATGTTGTAGGGGTTATTGAAGGACGTTGTCATCATAATTTAGGGCCTGAAAGTCCCCATGGACTTTGTTATGTTTGTACATGGAGATCCCTGAATCTGTGACAGATACCCCCATCATTTTAGGACGCCCATTCTTGTCTACAGCCAAGGCGGTGTCCGACCATGATAGTGGGAAGGTGTACTTTTGCATCGAGGGAAAGAGTATACAAATAGAGACGATAGATGAGATCAGAGTGTGAGATTTAGCTTGCTCAGATCAGTTTATTGATACAGAGCACATACAGAGGTAGAGAGAGACGTCCACCAGGAGCGCGACTTTGTGATTATTAATGATGAAGCTGCTTGGTTTGAACTCATTTCAAGAGCTCTCCTCTCACCTTAAAATACCACAGATTCATAACTTCCAGCAGATGAGAGTTTGGGTAGTACACTCCTGGTCGATGACACATTCGAGGCTAATGACCGCATTCAATATAACGAAGCAAAGTACATTTCTTGTGATTCATATTCAGATCACTCGGATACAGACATAGATTGGGTTGAGTTTGATGAATTGTTACCTTGTCTGATTCCCACAGAGACAACAACTAGAGTGGTGATCAACCCAGCACAAAGTACAGACACACTAGTAGGGATGTCTTCCCCAGATACTCATGAGTAGACGTTCTAGAAGCCAGATTTGCCAACTCCCAGTTGTCCTGAACTAAAGCCTTTGCCGCAGTCGCTGAAATATAGATTCCTTGCAGATGAGCTAGATGTGTACCCATTCATTATCTCAACGGATTTGACTGGAGAGTAAGAATCTCGTTTGATGGAGGTTCTCGAAAGAAACTTCAAGGAAATAGGATGGAGCATAGCTGATCTCCAGGGGATAAATATGGCCCTATTCTCCCACCATATCTATCTCAAAGAGGATGCTAAGCCATCGCATGAGTTCCAGCGACGGTTAAACCTGAATCTTCGAGAAATGGTCATGAAAGAGATATCTAAATAGTGGAGCACCAATTTTATCTACCTCATCTCCGACTCCAAGTGGGTTATTCCATTGCATGTGGTACCCAAGAAGACATGCATCACTCAAGTTGTGAGTGAGTCTGGAGAGAAGATCACTACTCAGGTACCCACTTCTTGGAGTGTCTGTGTGGACTACAGACGATTGAATCAAGACACCAAGAAGGATCATTTCTCGTTGCCATTTACTGATCAGATTATATAAAGGCTAGCCGGGAAGAGTCATTGTTGGTTCCTTTATAGGTACCCTAGATATCATCAGGTGGACATAGCACCCAAAGACCAGGACAAAAAACATTCACCTGTCGATTTAGGACATATGCTTTCAGACGGATGCCCTTTAATCTATGTAATGCCCCGTCTACATTCCAGAGGTGCATGTTGTCCATTTTCTCAGAGATGGTGGGTCATTGCTTGGAGGTCTTCATGGATGACTTCTCGGTCTACGACGACGGGTTTTATACTTGTCTTGACTTCCTAGACCATATGCTTCAACATTGTATAGAGGTCCATCATGTTCTATCATAGGACAAGAGTCACTTCATGGTGACTCAAGGGACGATGCTTGATCATATCATCTCAAATAGGGGCATGGAGGTTGATCCAACCAAGGTGGATATGATCATGGAACTTAATCCACCATCCAACTTGCACAGTTGTTGTCTTTTCTGGGGCAAATCGATTTCTACAGACATTTTATTCAGGACTTCAGCAGGATTGCCCGACCATATATTGATCTTCTGATGAAAGACACTGAGTTCATTGTAGATGATAAGTGTCTTACGTCTTTTGAGACTCTCAAGAATCTAGTTATTCAGCCGCCTGATTGGTCTCTCCGATTCGAGATCGTGACGGATGCCTTTGATTTTGCCATAGGGACCGTTTTAGGACAGAGGAGGGACGAATCACCATTTTCCATTCACTACGCTAGCCGTACATTAGATGACGCTCAACAAAACTACACACTCACAGAGAAAGAGATGATAGTCGTGGTATTTGCCTTGGATAAGTTTAGATCATATATTCTTGGATCTAAAGTGACTATCTATACCGATCATTTCGCCATCAGGTACCTCTTGGCAAGGAAGGATGCCAAAGCTCTATTGACTAGATGGATCCTTCTACTCTAGGAGTTTGATATTGAGATAAAGAATAAACCTGGCATTAAGAATGTGGTGGCAGATCATCTCTCCTGATTCGAACATCTTGAGAAATATGTGCAGATTGAGCCTATCAGTGAAATCTCCCCAGATGAGAAGATGCTTGATATCGCCTTGCTTTTATGGTACACCGACGTTGTGAACTATCTTGCCACCAAGAAAGTTCCACAAGGTTGGCCCAAAAAGCGACCTGAGTCATTCCTTGCGAAGGCCAGGTCTTACCATTGGGAGGATCCCATCCTTTATGATGAAGGAGGAGATAGAGTATGGTGTCAGTGCGTCCTTAAGAGGAAAACCACATCATCCTCACTTACTGCTACAAGCTTGAGGCAGGAGGACGTCATTATGGGAGGAGAACAATATAGAAAGTGCTCCAATCCGACATATAGTGGCCAACCCTCTTCAAGGATTCTGATTAATTCGTGAAGAGGTGTACTGACTATCAGAGGATGGGAAATTGTGGACAACGTGATATGATGTCGATGTAGCCCATTCACTTCTGTGAGGTCTTTGATGCATGGGGCATTGATTTCATTGGTCCATTACATAAGAGTAAGGGATTAGAGTACATTTTATTGGCTATTGATTATGTGAGTTGTTGGTTTGAGGCAATTCCCGCCCGAACCGCAGATGTTAAGACTGTTTGCAGATTTTTGAGAAAGAATATCATTTCATGAGTAGGGGTGCCTAGAGTTTTGATATCTGACGTGGTGTCTCACTTTATCAAGGACAATGTAAAGGCCCTTTCTAACGAGTTACGCATAAACCATCGAGTAGCCACTCCATCTTATCCTCAGACCAATGGTCTTGCTGAAGTATTGAACATGGAGATGAAGACAATACTGCAGGTGGTAGTCCACCTAGACCGAAAGGATTGGTCATAGTTTTGGGACTCATTCTTGTGGGTATATCAGACTTCTTTCAAGACTCCTTTGGGTTTGTCTCCTTCTCTCTTTTATGGAAAGCCATTCCATTTACTTGTGGAGATTAAGCATAAGTCACTATGGGTTGTCACTAAGATATTATTGGATCAAGAGAGTATATGAGATCAAAGGTAGGCAGAATTGGAAGCCCTGGAGGAGCATAGAGACACGGCCTTTTCGAGTAGCCTAAAAGATAATTAGCGAGTGAAGATATGGCATGATTCTCATATCAACCATAAATAGTTTGAGCAAGATCAGAGAGTATGGTTATTTGATGCTAGGCTTAGATTATTTCCAGGGTTGTTGCATAGCAAGCGGAAGGGACCATACTTGGTCCGAAAAGTGCATAACAATAGTAGTATTGAATATCTGAGATGTCATATGAGTCCACCTTTCGAGTTAACGGTCAACGCTTGAAACCTTATCTAGATCATGATCCGTTGATTGTTAACGTTGCCCCTATTCGTTTTGCATGAGATGTGGACTTTAACACACATTATGTGCATCTCATGCTAGATTATCATTGTCTTCCTCCCTTGTATAGATCCAAATGTCCATATTATACATTATTTAGTCTAATACACCATCTACATCTTTTGATTATGTCATACATAGGGTGTACTTTACCCTAACTATAGAGAGGCATCAGATCATTGATTATTCTTTTGATTCTTCCTACCTCTATTTTGCTGCGTATACTTGGGGATATTTTACCCGAAGTATAAGGGAGGTAGACCCTGTACATTCTAGCCCTCAGGTTTCCCCTTGTGCACAGTCTTCTATACTTAGGATTACTTGATCCTAAGTATAGGGGGATCATTGACTTCTGTTCATTCTATTCTTTTATTTGTCCTTGTAATATAGCCATTCTTTTCACTTCCTGATACTAAGCACTAGTTATGTCTTCTTCATCGCTCTTTGATCACTTTGATAGCTAAGTATAGGGGGTGTCGTATATATTACATATATACTTTAGCATAATTCATACTTTTTGTGTGTGTGTGTTAATAAATAAAATGGCTAAAAACCAAACCTAAAAAATCACAAAAATTAAAAAATTTTCTTGTACATAAAAATTCTTTCTTCCACATACATTTTTGTAAATAGCTATTTATAAGAACTATTTGTCTACAAATGCTTGTAAAAATATTTTGATTGTAAAAAGTTTGTAAATATTTTTATCAAACTTATGTATATAGTGCAAATTTTTTGAAAAATGTTTGAAAAATTAAAGTACACAAAAAACCTTGAGTAAATGTTTGTAAATAGTTTGCAAAACCCCTACATTCATGCATTCAAACATTTTCAAAAAAATTACACATTTTCAAAAAATTTTGCACATTTTCAAAAACTTTGTATAAAAAGTTTTTTGTATATGTTTGTTTATTATTATAAACCATAGTTGACATTAAAACTAAGTCGGAATAAAATTGGAAAATGGAGCTTGGTTAAGACCTTAATCCACCTCATGAAGGATATGGTGAGATCCTTAAGAACATCACGGAAGCGTGAGGATCGCATCATATGCGATCAAGAGCGACTAGTCGCACTAGTTGCTCGCTGCAGCAGAAATTAAAATTTTCATGTGACCAAACCACATGATCCAAGAACACTTCTCGAATGATTTCGTCTAAACCACAAACAAGTAATAGGATTACCTCTTGAAGCGTGGTTATGATCGAGTCTCTAAACGAAGAGACCTCCTGTCTCAAGTCTGATATGAGGAGGAGACGCTTGCGAGCGTGTTGATGAAACACGTGCTTCTCGCAATCCATGTTGAAGATCTAAGACACGGATCTCCTGATATAGACAAACGAGATATGACGTCTTCTTCACGAGCAAGGCACACCGAAGTAGATGGCGATCCACGAGCAAACTATCGGGCAGCATAACGACGACGGCGCGATGATGGAGAATCTCTCTAGGGCATCCATGGTGGACGACCACATGAGAGAGATAGAGAGTGTAGGCATGTAGAGAGAGAAAGAGGGAGAGAGAGACATGTTCTCATTATGTGTAAAGAAGAGCAAAGCGGTGCCCTTCTATTTATAAAATTTTGGGATCCATGGATGTCAATCCATGGGCAACACAAATCCAATAGCTCTCAGTAATTTGTGTTTCTTTTATTGGCCAAGATATTTTTGGTAAAAAATCAACAATAATTAATTTAATTTATATTAAATATATACTGATAAATCAATATGATTTATTCTCAGATTAAATCAATCAAGCATGGAGATTTATGGAATGAAGATTGCCTCCTTCCATAATATGGGATTTGGTGGCAATCTCATGAAATCTCATGAGATTTCATGAGATTACATTATTCCATGAAAATCTCCATAATTTACAACATCACTTGTTGTAAATTATTCTACAAAAATAACTCATAATTATATTGTGAATATTGCAATCTTGCAATTGGAAATTGAGAATCACATTCACAACCCAAAATAAAATGTGAATTACATATTCATTTAATTGTCCAATGTGAATCCAATTTACATCAACATTTAATTAACAAATGTAAATTACAAATAGCTCTTTCTTATATATTATAAATCACATTTATAATATATATGACTAATATGAATATTGCTATCCACATTATTCATATCCATGATAATCAAATCACATTCAATCATCTTGGATCTCAATTCTAATGTGCCCAAATAATATGAATCGCATTCACATTATTCACATCTTTGATAATTAAATCACATTTAATTATCTAAGATAACTCTCCTTATAATATGTATCAAATTCATACTACTCATGATAATTAAATCACATTTAAATATTAATTTTCTCAATGCTTGGATACACATATCAAAGATGAAATTATCCATGAACTCTTTCAAGGATCATGCACTTTCTCTGCGAATACTTGGAGATGAGGACATGGCGATTGTATTGTTCCTCATATAGTGACTTGGATATTGAGATCATATCTCAAATCCAGATCGCAGGCCTCCCATAGATGCTTGATTAAATCAAGACCGCAAATCTAATCTTCTCATTGCATCTGAATCACATTGAGATCGATGTCCAACATTTGGATCAAGATTAGATCACTTCTCTACTGAGAGGAGTCACTAAAATACAGACTCATTTCATCACTCCCTAGGAATGGAAGCATCATGGTTATACAATCGTTTATGATCACATCACCCTCAGGTATTCCCAATACCTGTACATCCTGTATACTGGAAGACTCAGGATAAACTCGAAGTATTAGATCAACTTTATACTGTCTACTTCAGGGTTTTTATCATCAAGTTTCTCATTCAATAATTGGGAGTTGGTATAGATTATATACTTTACATAAGCATATATCATACCTAGGTCTTGATCGTATACTCTCCAAAAGTATATATCAAACCTACAAATTCAATCGAGCTTCCAAAGCGAGATGACCGTACTGGAATTTGATTCTTCCCAATATCTCATTAGTGAGCTCATTCCTTCCGGTTCAGTAAATTAACCTGTATGATCCCTTTGAGAGATCGTATTACTCATATGCCCTTATATGCACACAAACGCGCCGGTGTATAGACCTTGGTTAGGTCATCAACCTATTGTTCTGCCAAATGTACATACTCAGACATATAGTATCACATCTATCTCTGGTCAGAGGATGCGTGCCTGTATCGTGACAGCATACGATATAGGACTTTGGTTATCTCGATCTCGTTAAGTCAACTCTTTGACCTAACTAATCTAACACCTCCAAATCTCTATTCCTATGCAGAGGACCTGCATCAAGAGGTCGGTCAGATATCAGCCTAATTGAGAAAGGATTTCCATCTCCTACTCAGGCTGGAGATTTTCTCTTAACAATAATTTGACAGTGCTCGATGAGTTCCCAATCTAACTCTTTAGATATTCATCCAAGCACCAACCTCTGTGATTCAATTATTGAATCAACAGTTGTATGATCATTAAGATGGCCATGGTACATAACCCTAATTGTACTAAGGTACCTATTATGCAAATTATTTATTCTTCATTTCATATCAGGGAATGATATATGCACTAACATTTATTACATAATGGCTCGTCGTGGGCTCGCATGTCCAATAATCTCCCACTAGACCAAGGAGCCATTAATGGGCTAATCATTTAAACCCGCACTCATGAGACAATCATAGGCTATTAAAAAAATAGCTACGTAAGCTGATTAGTCACTCTGTTCTCAAGAGACTATGCCAAGTCCTTTTACGACACTTACATATCTCCTAGTAACAATGCTCGCGTCTAATGTGAATGTTGCACCTCATGTAACCAATCTCAATCTTGTTAAAGTAGTTATAGTGTCCTGGACACTATTGCTTAAAAATCATTATAACCAGTACTTCCATAATCCTTATCAGAATACCCTTAATCCGGGAGATCACTATCTCTTAAGGTATCCACAGTTAAGACCCTTTTAGATCTCTATCAATAAAGTCTTAAGCTTTTAAAGATAAGACTTTGAGATCATTATCTCAAAAATCTTGTCATCTTTGAAGATATAGTTATTACTGCAATCAAGTGTTTTATCTCCATGGTTGGATTAGTAACAGTTTACTACTCCTACTGCAAGGCAGACATCTGGCTTTTGTACACATCTGGCATACACTCAGCTTCTCGTAACTGATGCACAAGTGCAAGCAGTTCTAGCATTCACTTCCTCAACTCTTTTATGTGCTATCCATTTAGATAGGTCAATACCATATCTTAAGGGAAGGGTTACTTTCTTGGAATTTTCTAGAAATTGGAACATGTCCAAGGTGTACTACAAATGTGACGGTCCCTATACCCTCTTCTCTTTGCTTCTGAACACCTTCAAAACTAGGATCCAAGAGGCATCTTTGAGATCATATCTCAAGATATGGAATAGATAGATTGTAAAACACTTATCATCATCCTTATATCATTTGAAATGATTAGGATATCATCTACATTTCGCATGATCAATACAATGGCACTCCCACTAAGCTTCGCATGGTTCATCAAGATTCTATCTGAAATCATAACATTTAGAATTTCATCAAATCTTATGTTCCAACTACAAGAAGCTTATTTGAGTCCATAATGGATTCTTTAGCTTGCAGACCTTGCTTTCCTCAACCACGAAGCCCTGGGGCTACTTCATGTGAATATCCTCAGAGAGATATTCATAGAGGAATGCAATCTTGACTTATATCTCATACATATCAAAGTTAGCAATAGTATGATGAGTATAAGCATGGTCACTGAAGAGAAAGTCTCATCGCAAGTGATGTCTTCTCTTCGGTATGTAGCTCATGGCTACAAGCCGTGCTTTGAAGGTCTCAACCTTCTCTTCAGGTTCCCTTTCTCTTGAAGATCCATTTACACCTTAGTTCGTTTTATCCATATAGGTGGTTCCTCGATGGTCCATATACAACACTTGTATATGAAGTCTACTTTAGACTTTCATTGCTAAAATCCATCTTCCCATGCTATGATCCTCAGAAGTTTCATCACGTGAAATTCGATCATTGTCAGACTTAACTGACACATGGAATATATCCTCAAGCTCATTTGAAGAGGCATTAGTGTTTCATCTTTAATTGTCCTTTTAGTTTCCAATTTCAAGAGCCTCATTATAATCTCAAGATTAAATGAGTTCCTTTACTTCATTTTCATCTTG
Source organism: Ottelia alismoides (assembly GCA_037367405.1). Lineage (NCBI taxonomy): Eukaryota > Viridiplantae > Streptophyta > Magnoliopsida > Alismatales > Hydrocharitaceae > Ottelia > Ottelia alismoides. Next base: position 425,049 of record JAZKJV010003255.1, on the reverse strand, counting down.
ATTCTCAAGAGTGTCATCCTTTAAGAATTAAATTCTTAGAGATGAGATCTTTTAAGAATCTCAAGGTCATAAAGTAGGTATCCAATACCGTCCTTTATTTCCCTAATTAAGTAGCACTCATTGGTGCTAGATTCTAGCTAACTTGCATGGAACCTAATTAAGGATGTACATTGTAGTCTCTACTACACATATATACTTCGAAACTAAGGGATAGTTATGCTAAAATTCATCATTGATGGAATCATGTCACACATGATCCAATTGTATCTCCCTATAACACTATTGAGTTAAGGTGTGTTAGGCGGATTGAGATAGAAATGATATTCATATCTCCATAAGGTATTCTTTTCATATAATTGGTACATGCTACCTATATTAGATCAAATTCATTTTATCTTCCTTCAAACTTTGGTTCTAAACCAAAATTATGAAATCTTTGAACATTTCAAAGGTTTATTAGGTGAAGAGAAGAAATCTCATATCATACATAATCATCAATAGATATCACATATCCATAATGTTTACTATGATATAGATGATCCGCATACATGAATATGTATAAGATCCTGAATACCTGGACATCTTACACCTTTACCAAGAGAAGGGTGTATTGGACATTCTTCGAATACAATATTCACAAGTTTGTAAGATTTGAAATTTTAGACATTCTAAAGTTTCATTCTTACTTGTCTATTGATCAAATCAACAGGCAAATGTCCAAAGCTTGATGACAGATCATTGTCAAATGATCTTTATCCTCTTATTTATCTTTAAAGGTTTAATTTCATTATTAGAAATGTTAATGAACGATTCATTAATTTTCTAATTCAGTAGAGTCCTGTGGACGTTAGATTACTTTCTGAAATATACCCATCATAACTCTTTATGATAGGTCCATTCCAGAATTCATGTTTATTTCCATCACTTATAAACAAATAATGAGTGTATTCTAATGTCTAGGTCATAGAGACATTCTCTAAGACCAAGGGCTCTCGTAATGAAATTATGAAATCTATTGATCCAATGGAAATTGTTGCAACAATTGCATCAATTCCAACATGGATGACCATTAAACCTTAAGATCAAATTTCTAATCTTCTAATATATATGCAACTAATTGCAAGTGTCATTAGAAGATTGAGATACAATTATTGTACTTTATCTTATCAAATAAGAAAGTCAGTTTCAATGATTTATGTAGATTATGTTGATGTACTATCCGAGTCCTTTTCTCAGGATTCTAGATAGATTTAATAATCATATTATCAACACATCATCTTATTGCAGTATTGGCATTCATCCAACTCTTTAGATGTCACATGGAAGTCATAGAAGTAAAATCAACTCTTTTGACTTTCCTTCCCACATGGGTCAGACCCATGCTTCCACTGCACTCCCTTCATCTATAAACAATCATTGCTTAAGACTAAGGATATATTATGCTAAATTCAAATTAATTCAATGTAAGATCATTTCAACATTTATACATGCTTCATTCAATTCATACAATATGAATATTGTGAAGCTTCATGAATGACTAGATTATAAACAATAGAATGATGACATTCATCATGTCTACATCCATCTAGACTCTTAAAACATTGGTTCAGGTAGGTATTCAAACATTTTGAATACATTATCTCTTATAGAGCCATCATTCTGCATGATGCAGTGAACCATGTCATTAATGATAAATGTCAAGAGCACATATTTATGCCAGAATATCTTCATTGATTTTATAATGATTATTTGACAATTGCGATCATCATCGACATGTCACTTCCAAATTACATCCGATGAGAGATCGAGACTATAGAGACATACAAACCCTACGGTTGTATTCCTATTATTTGTTTAATTGTCATTCCTCATTTTTATGAGGAAACTTACACATTGCAACCACATACATTATGTGTCCAACAGGAAGTACAATATCTGGATGATGAGTTCAATTCATGATATTTTACTGGTTATTATTGAGTATAGAATTGAGTGGGTTAATGAAGGATTATCTGAAATACGAAATTTGCATAAGTGTATATATTTAGATATGTACATATTTTACTTTGATTTAGGAGTTTTTATATCAAAGTTATCTTGCCTTGTCAATAATGAAAGTTCATTCTCTTAATCACTTTCAATGTAAGGGATATACTTACCATTATATCTCAGCAAGATCTAGGATCTCCTTCCTTATCTTTGTTACATCCCAATAATATGAGAATCTATAACTCCGATAAAAATAAGCGGGAACACATTCCGCCTTGCAAGTCCATCTTGCATTCCCAATTCGATCTTTAACACCCGGGCCCATCACCCCTAAGGCGATGTTGACCCATCATTAATTGAACCAACCGTCAACAGGAATAGTACTCACTATGCGCAATACATATCGCCCCAATAATATGATGATCCGACATTGGGGTCACTACGCCTACAACCTAACTCTTTCGAGAAGCAAAGAGCCCGATCCAGATTCGCTTGCATACAGGAGCTGTCACTTCAGACAGGCGTCTCCTACATACAATCATTAGCGACGGAACCCTTCGCCTTGATGGGAGACCATGGATGTCACTTATGTGATCCTTTATATCATATTCAAATTCTAATTAATCATTATTTATCATATTCATTATGATCAATTCTTCCAAGGGAAATAACACATCTATTTATAATAGAGTGTCTTAATTTTAATTGGATTCCAATTAATCTAATCATATTAAATTAATGATCCAATTACTATGCAACAAACAATCTTTATTGTTACTTGAATTATGATATTATCTCAAATACATATTATTTCGAATTTTAATAATTAGAAATACATCATGATTTCTTAAGCATTATACTAACGCTACCCGCTGTCATGGTCAGTACGACAGACCGCACACGGTGCAACCTGCTACCCCAACTCTCCTCGACTAGATACCATATCCAACTCAGGAAAAGGATAATGCAAAATAGATCACTTTGTACTTGAGATGATCATCGGTTCTTCAACCGAAATTATACCATATAATAATCAAAACAACTTTGATTAACATTATAATGAGATTTGCTAAACAAATCCCAAGTCCTATTCAAGCAACATGTTTGTCGGAATGTAGATCATGTAGATCATGTGGTTAAGGCAATGTCATTTAAGGCAATGTCATTTAATCAAATATTGAAGGCAATGTCATTTAATCCAATTAGTGATCTAGATCACATCTAATCAAATATTGGTTAAGGCAATTTCATTTGAGGAAATAATTATCATAAAATATTTCACAAATATTTATGCACAATTATTCTTGGAAATAAAACAATTTATTTTCACTAATTGATTAAATACAATCACTAGGTTCTTCATTAGGAAAGTAATTCCAGCAGTGACCCTCACTTACTAAAAATACCATATCTCAATCAATTTAAATCCAAATTAAGCAAAGTAAGTTCCAAAAGTTTGCTAATTTGATTTAAAACATAATCTTAGTGATTTTCACACATTTTAAGGGTTTCAAATCTGCAATTAAAATCTTAATTACGTCATGATCCGCAGTCCCCGGAACAGTGGATACATGATCACTAAAATGATCATAACTTGGGCATACAGAATCCAAATTACGTAAACTCAAATCCTACAGTTTCCTTATTTAATGGGAAAACAAAATACAATTACTATTTTCGTGTTTAAATAATTTAAACAGTATCGAAAAATAATCTCAAAACAGAGATGCGAAAATGAAATGTAAGAAAACTTTCGCAAGCCCTAATGAACCCAAGTCGTCCTCGGTTCGTGGATCCCATCCAAAACCTTCAACCTGGCACTGATACCACTTGAAGGATATGGTGAGATCCTTAAGCGCATCATGGAAGTGTGAGGATCGCATCATATGAAATCGGGAGAGACTAGTCGCACTAGTTGCTCAATGCAGCGGAAATTAAAATTTTCATGTGACGAAACCACATCATCCAAGAACACTTCTCGGATGATTTTTTCTAAACCACAAATAAGCAATAGGATTACCTCTTGAAGCATGGTTGTGATCGAGTCTCTAAATGAAGAGACCTCCTGTCTCAAGTTCGACCCGACGGAGGAGACGCTTGCGAGCGTGTTGATGAAACACGTGCTTCTTGCAATCCATGTTGAAGATCCAAGCCACGGATATCCTGATCTCAACAAACGAGATACGACGTCTTCTTCAAGAGCAAGGCACGTCGAAGTAGACGGAGATCTACGAGCAAACCATCGGGCAACATAATGACGACGTCGCAGTGATGGAGAATCTCTCTAGGGCATCCATGGTGGACGGCCATATGAGAGAGATAGAGAGAGTAGGCATGTAGGAGAGAAGAGAGAGAGAGACTTATGTTCTCATTATGTGTAAAGAAGAGCAATGGGGTGCCCTTCTATTTATAATATTTTGGGATCCATGGATCTCAATCCATTTGCAACACAAATGATTTGTGTTTCTTTTAATGGCCAAAATTTTGTTGGTAAAAAAACAACAACAATTAACTTAATTTAGATTAAATATATATTGATAAATCATTATGATTTATTCTCAAATTAAATCAACCAGGCATGGAGATTTATGGAATGAAGATTGCCTCCTTCCATAATATGGGATTTGGTGGCAATCTCATGTAATTTCAGGAGATATCATGAGATTACATTATTCCATGGAAATCTCCAAGATTTAAAACAACACTTGTTGTAAATTATTCTACAAACATAATTCATAATTATTTTGTGAATATTACAATCTTGCCATTGGAAAATTGTGAATCACATTCTCAATCCAAAATAAAATGTGAATTACATTTCCAATTAATTGTCCAATGTGAATCCAATCATCATCAACATTTAATTAACAAATGTAAATTACAAATAGCTCTCTCTTATATATTATAAATCACAATTATAATTTATATAACTAATATGGATATTGCTATCCACATTATTCATATCCATGATAATTAAATCACATTCAATCATCTTGGATCTCCATTCTAATGTGCCCAAATAATACGAATCACATTCACATTATTCACATCTTCGATAATTAAATCACATTTAATTACCTAAGATAACACTTCTTATATTATGGATCAAATTCATATAACTCATGATAATTAAATCACAATTAATTATCAACTTTCTCAATGCTTGGATACACATATAACCAATGAAATTATCCATGAACTCTTTCAAGGATAATGCACTTCCTTCGAATACTTGGAGATAAAGACATGGCAATTGTATTGTTCCACGTATAGTGACTTGGATATCGAGATCATATCTCAAATCCAGATCACGGGCCTCCCATAGATGCTTGATTAAATCAAGACCGCAAATATAATCTTCTCATTGCATCTGAATCACATTCAGATCAATGTCCAGCATTTGGACCAAGATTAGATCACTTCTCTACTGAGAGGAGTCACTAAAATCCAGACCCGATTCATCACTCCCTATGAATGGAAGTGTCTTGGTTATACAATCGTTTATGATCACATCACCCTCAGGAATTTCCAATACATGTACATCTTGCATACTGAAAGACTCAGAATAAACCCAAAGTATTAGATCAACTTTATACTGTACACTTTAGGGCTTTTATCAGTAAGTTTCTCATTTGATCATTGGGAGTTGGTATCGATCATATACTTTCCAAAAGCATATATCATACCTAGGTCTTGATCATATACCTTCCAAAAGTATATATCAAACCTACAAATTCTATCAAGCTTCCAAAGCGAGACGACCGTGCACGGAATTTGATTCTTCCCAATATGTCAAGAGTGGGCTCATGTCTTCCAGTTCAGTAAATGAACCTTTATGATCCCTTTGAGAGGTCGTATTACTCATATGCCCTTATATGTACACCAACGTGCCAGTGTATAGACCTTGGTTAGGTCAAACAACCTATTAGTCTGCCAAATGTACATACTCAGACATATAGTAACACATATGTCTCTGGTCAGAGGATGCGTGCATGTATCGTGACAGCATACGATATAGGACTTTGGTTATCTCGATCTCGTTAAGTCAAATCTTTGACCTAACTAATCTGACACCTCTGAATCTCTATTCCTATGCACAGGACCTGCATCATGAGGTCGGTCATATATCAACCTAATTGAAAAAGGATTGCCATCTCCTACTGAGGCTGGAGATCATCTCTTAACAATCATTTGACGGTGCTTGATAAGTCCTCAATCTAGCTCTTTAGATATTCATCCAAGCACCAGCCTCTATGATTCAATTATTGAATCAACAGCTGTATGATCATTAAGATGGTCATGGTACATAGCCTAATTGTACTAAGGGACCTATTATGCAAAGTATTTATTCTTCATTTCAGATCAGGAAATGATATGTGCGATTAGATTTATTACATAATGGCTCACCGTGGGCCCGCATGTCCAACACCTCATTCTCAGGAACCTTGTAGGATTTGGTGTTAAGACTTTTTCAGGTCCATTAGTGACTTAATTCTTTGAGTCCACTAGGCTATGTTCACATGTCATCTTGATGAGCTTAAGTAGAATACTTAACAACGCATGCATGACTCTCACAGATAATGGCTTTACTTGGACCAACACCTTACACATGGCTATCCACGGATGAGATGGTAAGGAGGTAGAATCCTCTGGCTTGGAAGAGCATACGAGGGTGGTACTCATCTTCCTTTAGGGAGGGATGTGCCCCTCAACTTGGTCTGACGATGTTGAGGTCTGAAGACATGAGTTGCAGGTTGCAATAATGTTTCAAAAGAGGGATATTCTACTGGCTAAAGGAGAACATGTCCTTATGTATATGCTGCACCATGTAGATATGTTGTACATATGCACATAAAAAAAGTGCAAAATCAAGAAAAACTCCAAAAAAGTGGACATGTTTGATTGAAAATAAAATGCCTGTCGAAGTGTATATAGCTAAACAAAGCAAAGTTTATGTATTACACGTTCTCAACTCACGGAGCTTGCAGCGAGAGACTTAGCAACACTGGTTGGGCTCTCAAGGATACGTGGCTGCACTGGGGACGGTCCATTCTCTTCTTTCCCGCTCTTCTTGAACCTGTTGCACTTGAACTTAAAAGGGAATATCCTCCTCCTCGAGGAAAGAGCTGCTAGACTGAGGAATTAGAGTTACATTGTTGAGGGAGGATGTTTCTTTGTCATTTCTCAGGTGGGGAACTACATATCACTTACACAGTGCATAGAAAGATACATAGTCATTAGAGTTTGTGTATGTAGACTTGTTCTGATCTGGATTATTGAGGAGTCTTGACCATAGAATGGTGGAAATTATAGGTTGTTATGTCTTAAACCTAGATCTCAATAAGGTTCCAACAAACTAATAATCCAAAGGTCTGACTGAGCTCCATAATTCAATATAATGAAGATAAGTTTAACAGTCAACCTTGATTTTCCTTCTTTTTCATTTCTTTATTTTTACACTTCTTTTTCAAATAAGTGTTTACTAAGGGACTAGAATTGGAAAAGTATAGGGGGTGATGAATCCCTGATTCTCACTCCATGTTCTTTTATTTTATCTATTTATCTTGGCAAAATAGCATGTAAATACCTATAAATACAATAGCATAGCATTCAACTTGCATTTGTTAATATTGCACAATTAGCATATTTTTGTGCAAAAATAAAAGAATAAAGGAAAAGAAAAAGGAAGGAGGTATTTGGAATAAATACAGAGTGACCCGAACCCCAAGAGAAGGTCAAGTCTTGACCTGATCACACAATAAAATAAGTAGAGAGAGAAAGGGTCTACTTTGTGTTGTACATATTACTCATATTTGTAAATAATTTTTTGATAAAATAAAAGCACATTATTATTTTTACCTCCTTGTAGATATTTCTAATAATAATATAAAAATAAAATAAAAATTAGAAAAAAACAAAAATAAAAATAAAATTCCACTTTCATTGTACAAAGTACACACATGTAACAACATTCACTATTTATTCTATACATGTAAATAACTGCTAAAATTAAAATAAAGATTATTTTATACTCCTAAAATTACGCTAAAAATAAATAAAATGTAAAATTGAGGTATTTATGTAAAAATAACAAAATAAATAATTGTACAAAATGCATAGGTATATTATACCAATACAATAATACTATATTTTTTATACATACCAATTTATTTCTCATAAAAATAACTAAAAATCATAAAACAATTCTGTAAAAAATAACAAACAATTTTAATTTTATTCAATTTTTAATTTGGATTCATTTGTTACTTTCATCTAATTTTCTTTATTGTTCTTCTCTATTTTTGTCTTGTAGCGGGTTTTGTCTTATTCCTGCACTTATTTGAATGGGCCACCTCGAATTGTTGACCGAGGTCGACTGGTCCCCATAGAGCCCCTTTCTCGTCGAATCAGGTTTTTCACCAATTTATCCCAACTTTAGCCACCCGATTCGACCTCCATTTCACCCAAACTCCTGCTCCGAATCAACATGGTGGATCCCTAATCCATGCCTGATACCTATCTCTGGGATCCACACCTCGGTTCACGGGCCATGCCGCCTTCTTCCCGGACCCTCACGCCTATATATCCTATGCACTCCTCGTCCTTTTCCTCCATCTTTGGCTGCACTACCACCGCCTCCGTACAGACCGCCTTTTACAGTGTGACAACGAGCGAGAGGGAGGGCGAGGCACCACTTTTGTAGCGTGAATCCCCCAGGTCTAACGAGGAAAACCTCAGCTCCGTCGCAAGCAAAAGAGCATCTGGTTGCACCGATCATCGAGGCCAATACCACCGTAGACCCCCGTCTGCATTCCCAGCACACTCCGACCATCTTTAGGTATTTAATTTCCCGGACCCTCACGCCTATATATCCTATGCACCCCTCGTCCTTTTTCTCCATCTTTGGCTGCACTACCACCTCCTCCGTACCAGTCTGCCTTTTACAGTGTGACAACGAGTGAGAGGGAGGGCGAGGCACCACTTTTGTAGCATGAATCCCCCAGGTGTAACGAGGAAAACCTCAGCTGTCGCAAGCAGAAGAGCCTCTGGTTGCACCGATCATCGAGGCCAAGACCACCGTAGACCCCCGTCTGCATCCCCAGCACACTCCGACCATCTTTAGGTACTTAATTTCATGTTCATATTCCATTGAATCAATCATTTCTTTGCCAAACAGAGTCACCTTGACCATCCCCTATTTTCCATATCTCCACCGCAATACGACGACCTCCATATGCCTTGCACCGATTTCCCCTCGCTTCTACATCACACAACGCAACTCCCCTCTCTATTACAATCACCGGATTGGAGTAGAGTTACAGATCCTTTCCCTCACTCACGCACGACCTGATCCATCCACCTTCTGCCTTTGTTTTTGATCATGGTGTGCTCTAACCCTCGATGGAGCTACTCCTCCAAGCAAGACCCTTATCCTTAAGGGTAGAAGCACAAGTAGACCACATCTGGAGGTCAGGAGTACCACTAATAACTCCAGGTTAACCGTGCACCCCCAGGACCCTCCACTCGGTCCTGGACCCTTCTTAGCTACCCAATAGCTGTAGAGCACCTTTGTCGACTTCTTCCACATCTCAACAGCTTGTGAGGATGCTTGAGCCACGCATCAGAGCTGATTGAAACTTGCCAGAGGCAAGTTCTTCCCCGATCATCCGGACGTCACCTCAACCGTCTTTTCGAGGCGAGCGTCATTCTAATCTTGATCGTTCATCTACAGGAAGGTCTCCGTCATCATATCCATATGAGGATCCCATCTCTGCCATCCATCGTTGAAGCGGTATACTTGCATCCTAGTCATCCGATCATAAGTGGAGAACCATCGGTCGTTGGATCATTCCCAATAAGGGGTAATTTGTCCTTAGGCCCCTCTCCATTTTTCTTTTTTCTTATTTAGTCCTATAAATATTTGTCCTAGTTTAAAATATTCTAGTTATTTTGCATGTGGACCTTGATTGTTTTTTATATTTGCATTTTAGTCATGTTTGTGTGAACGCACATGGCATATCACGTGCTTTTCTGGTGTATTTGCATATTAGGCCCTGGACTTCATCTTTGCTATGTTTTAATTAAAGTTTTCTGATATTTGCATTTATACCCCTATGCATGGTTTATTGAGCATGTGCGTGAATACCCCCTAGACATTTTGCATCTTTGGACTTGAGTTTCTTGTTTGTGATATTAATTGTCCTCTAAACTTCCTGTTAATTGTAATTTAATCCCTACAAACCTTGTGTCTTGTTTTTAATTAAATAACTACCAAATTAATTCCAAAATTTATGTAGAAATTATTGTTAGCTCTTTCTAACATGAGATATTTATTGTGGTATTTGGATTAATTTCATCAAGTCTTTTATTTTCGAAAAAACCCAAAAATCTAACTATTTTTTTATAAAATACATAAAAATTATAAAAATAGTTTAAAAATTTAAAAAAATCGTGCTTCTTTGTGTGTGCTTTACTTCTAATACCAGTTTTGTTTAAAAAATCATCAAAAAACCTTAAAAATCTCAAAACTCTAAAACACTAATAAAAATATAAAAAAATCTAAAAAAAGTCAGAAAAATACAATTTCAAGTTATGTGTATTGTTGTTTAGATCTATTTTCTCATAAGATTCACAACCAAGACATTATAACAATTTTAAATATTTTTAAGTTAAAATTTTGTCCTAGATGTGCATTATTTTGCTATTTAGTTCTTTTTTGGATTTTTATAAAATCATATAAAAATTAGAAAAACCCCATAAAATCACAAAAAAGACCATAATATTTGAAAAACATAAATATATTGTTATTCCTTATTTTTTAGCATTTGAGTCTTTAATAGAAATTACAAAGGCTTGTTTTGTGTCTTATTTGCTTCTTTGCTTGATTTCCCCTTAACTAAAAACCATAAATTTTGCAAAATTTAAATTAACAAAAATATGTATTTTATATTCTGATTTCGACTACTTCGTTGGCTTACTCATGCTCCTTGAGTTTGACCCTGGTCAGTATACCAGATTAAAATAAATAGCGAGGACCATTTACATTATTTTTGTGCTTTGATTGCTTGATTTGAGTGGTTTCTATATTTTTCTTGATTGACCGAATTCGTTGGTTAAGGAGAATGACACTTGATTATTTTCCTCCCTAGTTGGTTAGGGTTTTCATGTCATCATCAAGCCTGAAGCATCACAATCTTCGCATAGATTTCTTGGCTAAAGAATCCCGTGTTAGCAATGTGAGCCCGAGGTGAACCATTCCTGCAATAAATGTTATTGTAATTAATGATTTATCCATAAAAGTTATTGATTATGTTTCACTCCCTTTCTGATATTGAATGAATGAATGCACTATAAGATCCCTCTGTACAATATGGGTTATGTACCATGGCCAACTTGATAATCATACAGCTGTTGATTCATTGATTGAATCATAGAGGCTGATGCTTGGATGAATATCTAAGGAGTTAGATAGAGGACTCATCAAGCATCATCAATGATTAACAAGTAGTGATCTCCAGTCTGAGTAGGAGATGGCAATCCTATCTCATTAGACTGATATCTGATCGACCTCTTGATGCAGGTCCTCTGCATGGGAATATTGATTCGGAGGTATCAGATTAGTTGAGTCAATGAGTTGACTTAACGAGATCGAGATAACCAAAGATCTATGATGAATACTGTCACATCACATGCAAACATCCTCTGACCAGAGACATATGTATTGCTATATGTCTAAGTATGTACATTTGGCAGACCAATAGGTTGATGACCTAACCAAGGTCTATATACCGGCGAGCTGGTGTGCATGTAAGGGCATATGAGTAATATGATCTCTCAAAGGGATCGTACTGGTTCACTTGTGAACCGGGAGACATGAGCTCACTCATGAGGTATTGGGATTGACCAAATTCCATGCATGGTCATCATGCTTTAGAAGCATGATATGAATTTGAAGGTAAGATATATGATTTGTGAAAGCATATGATCTATACCATATCTCAAGGACCAAGATTGAGAAACTCGATGATCAGACTATGAAGATGACAGTGTAAAAATTATCTCTATCTTCATAATGATCATAAGTCTTCCAGTATGCTAGATGTGCATGTATTAGGAATACCTAAAGGGTGATTTGATCATATACGATTGTATAGCCATGATGCTTCCATTCCGAGGGAGTGATGAAACAGGTTCGGATTTTAGTGACTTCTCTCATTAGAGAAGTGACCTAATCTTAGTCCATGAACTGGATATTGATCTGAATGAGATTCAGATGCAATGAGAAGATTAAGTTTACGGTCTTGATTTGATCAAGCATCAGTGGGAGGTCCATGGGATCTGGATTTGAGATATGATCTCAACATCCAAGTCACTATACGTGGAACAATACAATCGCCCTGTCCTTATCTCCAAGTATCTGAGGAGAAATAGCATTGTTCTTAAATGGTTTAAGAACAATTCCATAAGATCTAAGCAAGGAGAAGTTGATAATTAAATGTGATTTAATTATCATGATGTATGAGAAATTATCCAATATGATTAAATGTGATTTAATTATTATGGATAAGAATAATGTGGATAGTAATATCCAATTATTCATAATATGTTATAAATGTGATTTTTAATATATTAGAGAGAGTTAAATATAATTTATAATAGTAGATTAATTATTGATGTGTATTGGATACACATTGTCTAATTAATTGAAAATGTAAATTTCATTTTGTTTTGGGTTGTGAATATGATTCACAATATTCCAATGTCGAGATTGCAATATTCCCAAAATTAATTAAGAATTATTTTTGGTGAATAAAATACCAACAAATAATTGTTGGAAAATAAGTTGAGAGAAAAACAAGGAGATGTGCAATCTCATGGGAATCCATGAGATTGCCCTCCCCATATGGGAAGGAGGTGGCGGCACCAATTCCTTTATGGAATTGGTGGCCGTCCACTCTCCCTAATGGAGAAGGTGGATCTCATTTGTTTTTCCACTCTTTATTTGGTTGGTTTAATTTGGTATTAATATATATTTGATTTATCAAATGTATTTAATCAAAATTAAATCACAAGTTGTTGGTTTTACCAACAACAATCTTGATCATTGGATTGACATAAATCAATCTCATCCATTGATTTTATATGTCTCATGGATTGAGATCCATGGATCCCAAAACCCTATAAATAGAGAGGCATACCATTCTCTCTCTTTACACATGCTATTGTAGCACACAATTCTCTCTCTCTCTCTCTCTCTTTCTCATACTCGACAGCCCTCTCTCTCCCTCTCTTCTTGGTGGCCATCCGCCGTAGTGGAGAGAATCGTCAACGCCCGCGCCATCGTGCTGCCGCTTCGACACTGTGCGGTTCTTCGTCTACTTGGAGTGCTTCACTCACGAAGGAGACGTTTGATCTCGCGCAACGAGATCAGGAGCAACCGTGCTTGGATCATCTTGGATTGCGAGGACACCGCGACTCATCTCCGCGCTCGCAAGCCGTTACTCCGACGATCGGACTTGAGACAGGAGGTCTCTTTTCGTAGAGACTTGATCAACCACGCTTTAAGAGGTATTGCATTATACATGCAGTGGTTATAGATGAAACGATTTGAGAACGGTTCTCGGATCATGTGGTTTCATCGGATAAATTTTTTTAAATTCCGTTTCACCGAACAACTAGTACGACTAGTCGTTCTTCATCGTATCCGATACGACGATCACGCTTCCGTGATGCGCTTGAGGATTTCTCCATATCCTTTAAGTGGTATCAGAGCCAGGTTGACGGTTTCGAATATGATTCGAAAAACCGAGGACGACTTGGGTTCGTTTAGGTCACGAAAGTTTTCATCGCATTTGATTTTGCAGATCTGTTTAGTAGATAAATTCGGCACTGTTTAAATTGTTTAAACACGAATTTGATTTTGTTTCCCATTAAATAAGGAAACCATAGGAACTGAGTTTGCGTAAATCTGATTTCGTATGCTCTAGATATGGTAGTTTTAATGAACATGTATGCACTGTTGCAGGAACAATAGATTTTAACATGATTAAATAGTTAATTACTGTTATCATCTGCCTCGAAATGCATACAACTTCATTTAGGTTCTGTCCTAAATCAAGTTAGCAATCTATGAAATTTGAGTTTGCTTAATTTGGATTTAAATTGATTGAGATATGTTAAATTTAGTGAGTAGGGGTCCTTACTGAAATTACATTCCTAATCTAGAACCAAGTGATTGTCAATTAGTGAAATTAAATTGTTAATTTCGTGAAATAATCTTGAAAAATATTTGTGAAATATTGAAACATGATTATTTGCCTAATTGACTTGTCCCCAACCAATTAATTGATTAGATTTGATCTAAATCATAATTGGAAACCACAATCTTCAAACTTGATGCTTGAATAGGATTTGGGAATTTGTGTAGCAAATTTCCTTATAATCAAAAATGTTTTGATTATTACTATATGGTACAATTTCGGTTGAAGAACCGATGATCATCTCAAGTACAAATTAATCAATTTGGCGTTATCCTTTCCCGAGGTGGATATGGTGTCTAGTCGGGGATCGTTGGGGTAGCGGGGTGCAACGTATGCGGTCCGTCCCACTCCCATCGGTAGTGGCCATGACAGCGGGTAGGGCCAGGATAATGTCCGAGGGATTAAGATGTATTTTTCTAATTATTAAAATTCGAATTAATACGTATTTTGAGATATTACCATATATATTCAAGTAAAATAATCAAGTTTGACTGATTGAATTGGATTGATAATTTATTTAATATGATTAAATTGATAATGTACAATTAAAATACTCTAATATGATTAGAGTTTATAATTCCCTTGGAAGAATCAATTATGTGAATGTGATTCACGATAATTAATTAAAATTTGAATATGAGGTGGAGGATCACATAAGTGACATCCATGGTCTCCCGTCAAGGCGAAGAGTTTCGTCGCCAGGGATTGCATGTGGGAGACGCCTGTCCGAAGTGACAGCTCCTGTGTGCAAGCGCATCTGGATCAGACTCTTTGCTTCTCGAAAGAGTAAGGCCGTATGCGTAGTGACCCCAATATCGGATCCTCATATTATTGGGGCGATATTGGATTGCGCATAGCGAGTACTATTCCTGTTGACGGTTGGTTCAATTAACGACGGGTCAACATCGCCTTAGGGGTGATGGGCTCGGGTGTTAAAGACCGAATTGGGAAATGCAAGTTGGACTTGCAAAGCGGAATGTGTTCCCGCTTCTCTTTATAGGAGTCGCAGATTCTCATATTATTGGGATGTGACAATGATAAAGAGGAGATCCCAATTCTTGCTAGAGGTATAGCGGTAAGTATACCTCTTACTTTGAAAGTGATTAAGGGAATGAACTTTCAAAGTCGACAACGCAAGAATAATTTGATTTAAAATACCTTAATTAAATGTTATAAATTTGAATATATTTTCATATTCTAATATAGTGCATTCTTAATTTCAGAAAATGAAGTCTTTGAACCCACTTAGTAGGCTTCTTGAGTCAACCAATTGATCGGCCCAAATTACTCGGATTGGATCCGTAATTTGGAGCTTGTTCTCTCTGCTGAGCGCATAAGTTATGTGATCTCCGAGGACAAGCATGAGAACCCTAAGTCCAAGGAAGAAAAAACATTTAATGACAAGTATGATGAAGATCATGTCTTGGCTAGGTGCTATATCATAGGTTCTCTCTCCAATGTTCTGCAGAAGCAACATGTGGAGATGAGTACCTATCAGGAGATAATGCAGAATCTTAAGGATATGTTTGGTGACATTAACCGCACTCAGCGGTACAATGTTATGAAAGACCTCATTCGCTTTAGAATGCAGGAAGGGACTTCGGTCTGTAAACATGTACTCAAAATGTTTGGGTACTTGTCGGAGCTGGAGACTCTTGGGGCAACGATGGATGCAGACATGCAAGCTGACTTTATTCTGCTGTCATTGCCCAAATCTTTCAATAACATTGTAGTGTCATTACACATGAATAAGCTGGAATCGACAAGTGTTGCTCTCCTTGCTGCATTAAAGTCTGCAGAAGACGTAATGAAGAAGGATGGTCCCACTGGCAGTGCAATGGTTGCACAGGTCAAAGGGAAGCACGGTCGGAAGCATGGTTCTCGGAAGGGCCCCGCCCAGAAGAGAAAGAAGAAGGGACAAAGTGTTGGCTCTTCTTCCAATGCATCCACTCTCATGGCGTCGAAGAAGACCGACGTCTGTCACCACTGCAAGAAGCCGGGGCACTGGAAGCGTAATTGTCCAGAATACCTGAAGTCCTCAGACAAAGGTAAAGCCCCAGCAGGTATGAAATCTACTTTTATCATTGAAACCAGCTTTCTCCTAGGACGAGAAGGAAGTTGGGTTTTAGATTCTGGTGCTTCTGTTCATGTATGCAATTTGTTGCATTTGTTTCAGGAAACTAGGAATCTTGAAGAAGGGGAGATAGTCATCTAGATGGGATCTGATGCAAGTGTTGCAGCAGCAGCCATCGGGACTTGTAGACTATTATTATCTAGTGGAAGAGTCCTTATACTTAAAGAATGTCTTTATGTACCCGAAGTCAAAAGAAACTTGATATCTGTATCTAAGCTTGTTAGAAGCGGATATTCTTTCCTTTTCTGTAATAAATTAGTCATAAGTCGTTATGATAAATATATTGCGGATGGTGTTTTGACTTCTAGTGGACTCTATGAGTTGTGCATTGATAAATGTATCATGAATGTGACAACCACTAATAAAAACCCTAAAAGATCCAGAGAGGATAAAAATATCTCAAATGAGATATGGCATCAAAGGCTTGGTCATTTATCTATTGATAGGATCAATAGATTGATAAAGGATGGACCTCTAGATTTTCTACAGTTTCAACCTTTGCCCACTTGCAAAAATTGCATTCAGGGTAAAATGACTAGGACGCCTTTCCGTAACAAGGTTACCAGATGCGAAGGTATTATTGACCTAATACATACCGATGTATGTGGTCCCTTCAGTACCGCGACTCGAAATGGATATCGATATTATTTGACGTTTATTGATGACCATTCGCGATACGGGTTATCTTCCAACTACGTCATGAGTCTGAAACCTTTGAAAAGTCAAAGAATTCAAGGCTTTGGTTGATAACCAAACCGATAGGAAGATTAAACGGATTCGATCTGATCGAGGGGACGAGTACCTGTCAGATGAATTCAAGGAATACCTTAAGGAGAATGGAATTGTTTCCAATCTCACTCCTCCTGGATTTCCCCAACTAAATGGTGTTGCTGAAAGACGCAACAGGACCATCATGGACATGGTCCGTTCAATGGTGAGTAAAGCAAATTTACCTCTTAGTTTCTGGCGATATGTAGTAGAGACTGCAATATATATCATGAATAAGATTCCTAGCAGATCCGTGCCTAAGACTCCTCATGAGCTATGATATGGAACCAAACCTAGTGTTAATAACTTGAGGGTTTGGGGTTGCTTGGTCTATGCGAAGAACGTGGACGCAAGTAAAATGGAAACTCGCTCTCGTGAGTGTTACTTCATTGGGTATGTTAAAGATGGTATTGGATACCAGCTTTATGACCCTGAGACCCAAAAGGTTTTTGTTTCTGGAGATGTAAAATTTCTGGAGAATGATTTCCTTAAAGGTCAAGACAATAATGAAGTAGAGGAACTCATTGAATTCTCTGAGGATTCTGAGCTTCCTAGACCAGAAACGGAAGAGATAAATAAAGATGAAACACCCATACCTCTTCGAAGGAGTTCGAGGGTGGTTGCACCACCTGAAAGGTATGGATTCCATGTGTCAAGTGAAATTGACAATGATCCTACTTCATTTGATGAAGCACTCACGGATCAAGACATGGATAGATGGATGCTAGCAATGAAGTCAGAAATTGACTCCATGCATAAGAATGGTGTATGGACCCTAGAGGATCCACCTAAAGGGGTAAAACCCATTGGGTGTAAATGGATCTTCAAGAGAAAGAGGGGAGCTGATGGGAAAGTAGAGACTTTCAAAGCACAGCTCGTAGCCAAGGGCTACACATAGAGAGAAGGCATCGACTACGATGAGACATTCTCTCCTGTGGCTATGCTTAAATCCATCAGGGCATTGCTGGCTATAGCTGCATATCTTGACTACGACATCTGGCAGATGGACGTCAAGACGGCTTTCCTCAATGGATATCTCGAGGAGGATATCTACAGGGAGCAGCCCCAGGGCTTCATGACTGAGGATGGTAAAGTATGCAAGCTGAAGAAATCCATCTATGGACTCAAGCAAGCTTCTCGTAGTTGGAACATCAGATTTGACGAAACCATAAAGAGTTATGATTTTGTGCAGAATCCTGATGAACCTTGTGTATACAAGAAGCTTAGTGGGAGCGCCATTGTGTTCATCGTGCTTTATGTAGATGACATCCTTATCATCGGGAATGATACAGGGATGATGACCAGTGTAAAGATTTGGCTGTCCCATACCTTTGAGATGAAAGATCTTGGAGAAGCCTCTTATATCTTGGGTCTGAAGTTATTCAGAAACCGAGAGAAGAGGATATTGGGATTGTTACAACATGGATACAATAAGAAGATTCTTGAACGATTCCGTATGGATAGTTCTAAGAAAGGATTCCTACCCTTAAGACATGGTATCCACCTGTCTAAAGGAATGGATCCTCAAACTGTTGAGGAAAAGAAGGCCATGGCTGGATGTCCTTATGCATCAGCTGTAGGAAGCTTAATGTATGCCATGATTTGTACAAGGCCAGATATCTGCCATGTAGTGGGAGTGGTAAGTCGTTACCAATCCTGCTATGGAGAGCAACACTGGAATGCAGTAAAGAACATATTCAAATATCTAAGACGGACGCAAGATTACATCTTGGTCTATGGAGATGGTGATCTCCAAGTCTTGGGATATACAGATTCTGCTTCCAATCGGATGTAGATGATCGAAAGTCGACATCGGGGTTTGTGTTCTTGTTGAATGGTGGTGCTGTGAGCTAGAGAAGCAAGAAGCAGGACACTACTGCAGATTCAACAACGGAAGCCGAATACATTGCCGCATCAGATGCTGCAAAGGAGGCGGTGTGGTTGCGGAAGTTCGTGCTGGAGCTTGGCGTAGTTTCCTCTGATACTCCAATCCTGTTACTCTGCGATAACACGGGAGCCATTGCCCAGACAAAGGAACCCAGATGCCATCAAAAGAGCAAGCACGTGGAAAGGAAATACCACATCATTCGGGAGATACAAAAGCGTGGTGACATCATCATCACCAAGGTGGCCTCTGGCGACAACGTTGCTGATCCTCTTACCAAACCTCTGACACAGAAGGTTTTCGACCAGCATGTAATGAGTATGGGTTTAAAGATTGTACCTGAATGGTTCTGAGGGCTAGTGGGAGATTGTTAACAATGTGAGCCCGAGGCGAACCATTCCTACAATAAATGTTATTGTAATTAATGATTTATCAATAAAAGTTATTGATTATGTTTCACTCCCTTTCTGATATTGAATGAATGAATGCACTATAAGGTCCCTCTGTACAATATGGGTTATGTACCATGGCCAACTTGATAATCATACATCTGTTGATTCATTGATTGAATCATAGAGGCTGATGCTTGGATGAATATCTAAGGAGTTAGATAGAGGACTCATCAAGCATCATCAATGATTAACAAGTAGTGATCTCCAGTCTGAGTAGGAGATGGCAATCCTATCTCATTAGAACGATATCTGATCGACCTCTTGATGCAGGTCCTCCGCATGGGAATATTGATTCGGAGGTATCAGATTAGTTGAGTCAATGAGTTGACTTAAAGAGATCGAGATAACCAAAGACCTTTGATGAATACTGTCACATCACAGGCAAACATCCTCTGACCAGAGACAGATGTATTGCTATATGTCTGAGTATGTACATTTGGCAGACCAATAGGTTGATGACCTAACCAAGGTCTATATACCGACGAGCTGGTGTGCATGTAAGGGCATATGAGTAATATGATCTCTCAAAGGGATCATACAGGTTCACTTGTGAACCAGGAGACATGAGCTCACTCATGAGGTATTGGGATTGAACAAATTCCATGCATGGTCATCATGCTTTAGAAGCATGATATGGATTTGAAGGTAAGATATATGCTTTGTGAAAGCATATGATCTATACCATATCCCAGGGATCAAGATTGAGAAACTTGATGATCAGACTATGAAGATGATAGTGTAAAAATGATCTATATCTTCATAATGATCATAAGTCTTCCAGTATGCAGGATGTGCAGGTATTAGGAATACCTGAAGGGTGATTTGATCATATACGATTGTATAACCATGACGCTTCCATTCCGAGGGAGTGATGAAACAGGTTTGGATTTTAGTGACTCCTCTCATTAGAGAAGTGACCTAATCTTAGTCCATGAACTGGACATTGATCTGAATGAGATTCAGATGCAATGAGAAGATTAAGTCTACGGTCTTGATTTGATCAAGCATCAGTGGGAGGTCCATGGGATCTGGATTTGAGATATGATCTCAATATCCAAGTCACTATACGTGGAACAATACAAGCGCCGTGTCCTTATCTCCAAGTATCTGAGGAGAAATAGCATTGTTCTTAAATGGTTTAAGAACAATTCCATAAAATCTAAGCAAGGAGAAGTTGATAATTAAATGTGATTTAATTATCATGATGTATGAGAAATTATCCAATATGATTAAATGTGATTTAATTATTATTGATAATAATAATGTGGATAGTAATATCCAATTATTCATAATATGTTATAAATGTGATTTATAATATAGTATAGAGAGTTAAATATAATTTATATTAGCAGATTAATTATGGATGTGTATTGGATACACATTGTCTAATTAATTGAAAATGTAAATTACATTTTGTTTTGGGTTGTGAATATGATTCACAATATTCCAATGTCAAGATTGCAATATTCCCAAAATTAATTGAGAATTATTTTTGGTGAATAAAATACCAACAAATAATTGTTGGAAAATAAGTTGAGAGAAAAACAAGGAGATGTGCAATCTCATGGGAATCCATGAGATTTCCCTCCCCATATGGGATGGAGGTGGCGGCACCAATTCCTTTATGGAATTGGTGGCCGTCCACTCCCCCTAATGGGGAAGGTGGATCTCATTTGTTTTTCCACTCGTTATTTGGTTGGTTTAATTTGATATTATTATATATTTGATTTATTAAATATATTTAATCAAAATTAAATCACAAGTTGTTGGTTTTACCAACAACAATCTTGACCATTGGATTGACATAAATCAATCTCATCCATTGATTTTATATGTCCCATGGATTGAGATCCATGGATCCCAAAACCCTATAAATAGAGAGGCATACCATGCTCTCTCTTTACACATGCTATTGTAGCACACAATTCTCTCTCTCTCTCTCTCTCTCTCTTTCTCATACTCGACAACCCTCTCTCTCCCTCTCTTCTTGGTGGCCGTCCACCTTGGTGGAGAGAATCGTCAACGCCCGTGCCATCGTGTTGCCGCTTCGACTCTCTGCGGTTCTTCGTCTACTTGGAGTGCTTCACTCATGAAGGAGACGTTTGATCTCGTGCGACAAGATATGGAGCAACCGTGCTTGGATAATCTTGGATTGCGAGGACACCGCGACTCGTCTCCGCGCTCGCAAGTCGTTACTCCGACGATCGGACTTGAGACAGGAGGTCTCTTTTCGTAGAGACTTGATCAACCACGCTTCAAGAGGCATTGCATTATACTTGCTGTGGTTATAGATGAAACGATTTGAGAATGGTTCTCAGATCATGTGGTTTCATCGGATAAAATTTTTTAAATTCCGCTGCACCGAACAACTAGTACAACTAGTCGTTCTTCGTCGTATCCGATACGACAATCACGCTTCCGTGATGCGCTTGAGGATTTCTCCATATCCTTCATCCCGCTCAAACAACCTCGAGTTTTGGTCTATAACTTGACATTCTTGGACACGGATCTCATCGGTGTTACACTCATCTTGGCACTCGATCTGGGCCTCTAACTCTCACTGGAGGTTCAGAGAGGCTGGGGTGTAATTCCGTAATGTGGCGAACAATCCGAGCAAGGGAGTGGTCAAGAGAGCTTTAAAGATGAAAAGATGGAAGTTGGCGTAGGTTTTGAGGTGGCTTCATCCATCATTCCAGAGCACCATGGAGGTTTCCAGCAGATCCGGAGGTTGTCGCAAAAGAGGGAGTGGTTAGAGAAAGAGGTTGCCAGTAGCGGTTTGTTGGAAATAATTGGAGGTGGTTGGTGTAATTAGGAGGAGATGGCCAGTTTGGATGAGGTAGGAAATGACTGGAGCTTGATGAAATCCAGGGACCGTTGGATCATAAGATCCAACGGTCCAGAATTGGGTATGAATGGAAGGTTAGGATGCGCCAGATTAATACGATCAAAAAGTTTATATACGGGATATGATGAATGGTTGACATTTGTTTATCAGGAGACTATAGGATAGTGCATATATGAAACATAATGCACAAAAAGATGCGGGCCACATGGCGTAATCTGAAGATGCCACGTGGACCAATCAGAATTAAGTTAAATCGTAGAATCAATGTAAATTCTAAAATAAATAGTTAGAGAGCGATTTAGAAAAAGTGAAGAACATGAAAGTTGTAGATCACGATGAGATCTAAAACTTTAAGGAGAAGTCAAATAGATCAGAGGTCATTTGCACATAGTTAGAAATTAAATACTATTAAAATCTATACAAAATTATTTCCTTTAATTTTTCTTTTTCTTATTTTTTTATTTTATGTTATTTTATTTATGTGCACTTTTATTTAATATTTATTCTATTTTTATTAAGAAATAAATACATAAAATATTACAACATATTAATATTTAATAATTAGTGTTAATTATATGCACCAAAGTAGTTGCTAATTAATGTTAATTAGTTATTGAATCATGTTATTAATTTAAGCAAAGGAGATAAATATGATCAATTAAGCTGATGAATGTGGGATTTATTAAGTGTTAGACAAAAGAATGTGCGATACGAACAACTAGATCTATACAACCGTAGGAAAAAGTGATAATCAGGCATGAGATGTAAATGATGTGAGTCAAAGACCGCATCTCATGCAAAATGAATAGGGGCAACATCAACGATAAACGGATAATGATCTAGATAGGCTTCAGGTGCTGACTATTAACTGGAAAGGTGGATTCAGACAACATCTCAGATATGTCAATACTACCATTGTTGTGCACCTTTTGGAGCAAGTATGGTCCCTTCCATATGATATATAACTTCCCTGGAAATAATCTCAGCCCAACATGAAATAACCATACTCTTCGGTTTAGATCAAATTTCATATGGCTGATTTCACTCCCTCCTTATACTGTAGGCTACTCGAAAAGGTTATATCTCTACGCTCCTCCAAGGCTGCCAACTATGCCTTCCTCTTATTTCCTATGCTCTCTAGGTCCAATAATAACTCAGTGGCAGCCCATAGTGACTTGTGATTTATCTCCACAGGTAAATGGCATGGCTTGCCAGAAACGAGACGAAAGGTAGATGTACCCCACAGTGTCTTGAAGGAAGTCCCATTGGCCAACAAGACCGAGTCCAAAAGTTGTGACCAATCCTTTCGGTCTGGGCGGACGACCTTCTGCAATATCGTCTTGATCTCCCTGTTCGATACTTCAGCAAGACCATTGGTCTGAGGGTGATATGGAGTGGCAACTCGATGATCTATGCTGAACTCATTAGCAAGGACCTTTACCTTATCATTGATAAAGTGAGACCCCCATAAGATATCAAAACTCTATGCACCCCGAACCATGAAGTGATATTCTTCCTCGAAAATCGGCAAACAATATTAGCATCTATAGTTCGGGCAGGAATGGCCTCAACCAAACGACTCACATAATCTACAACAAGTAGAATGTACTCGAATCCCTGACTCTTAGGGATTGGGCACATGAAATCAATACCCTATGCATTAAAAACGTCACCGAAGTGAATGGGCTACATCAGCATCATGTCACGTTATCCACAAGTGCTCGTCGTCTGACAGTCAGTACACCTTTTCATGAGCTCATCAAAATCCTTGAAGAGGGTAGGCCACCACAAGTCGGATTAGAGCACTTTATGAGTTGTCCACCTCCTAGAATGATGTCCTCCCACCTCTAGTTTGTGGAAGTATGTGAGGAAGCTATGGTGCTCCTCCTGAGGAATGCATCGACGTAAGACACTATCCCCACCTTCGTGATAAAGGATGGGATCCTCTCAATGGTACGACTGGGCCTTTGCAAGGAAGGTCTCGAGTTGTTTTCTGGGCCAACCATGTGGAACTTTCTTGGCAACAAGATAGTTCACAATGTCGATGTATCACGTGAGCGGGGCGATAGAAATGATCACCTCATCTTGGCAGGTCTCTGTAATAGGTGCCACATGATCTGATTCCTCAAGGTTCTCTAATGAAGAGAGATGATTCGCCACAACATTCTTGACTCTAAGCTTATCATTAAAACTCCTGGAGTAGAAGGATCCATCTGATCAATCTCGCTTTGGAATCATTCTTTGCCATGAGGTGCCTATGTTGGTATGATCAGTGTAAATAGTCACTCTAGATCCGAGAATATAAGATTTGAATTTATCCATGGCAAAGATTACGACTAGCATTTCCTTTCTCTGATAGTGTAGTTCTGCTGAGCATTATCCAAAGTACGGCTAGCGTAGTGAATGGCATAATGTAATCCATCCCTCCTCTGTCTCAGTACAACCCCTATGGAAAAATCGGAAGCATTCGTCATCATCTCGAATGAGAGAGACCAATCAGGCGACTGAAGGATAGGATCCTCAATAACTAATCCTTTGAGAGTTTCGAAAGACGCTAGACAATTATCATCTACAATGAACTTAGTGCCTTTCGTCAGCAGATCAGTAAGCTATTGGGCAATCCGACTGAAATCCTGAATGAATCGTCGGTAGAAACCGACATGCCCCAGAAAAGACTGCAACTGCTGCAAATTAGATGGTGGGTTGAGTTTCATGATGATATCCACCTTGGCCGGATCAATCTCCATGTCCCTGTGGAGATGATATGATCAAGCACCGTCCCCTGAATCACTATGAAGGGACTCTTCTCCCAAGATAGAACAAGATGGACCTCTATGCAGCGTTGAAGCATATGGTCTTGGCAGTCAAGACATGCATCAAACCCATCATCATAGATCGATAAATCATCCATGAAGACCTCCAAGTAGTCACCCACCATGTTTAAGAAGACGGACAACATGCACCTTTGGAATGTAACCGGGGCATTACATAGACCAAAGGGCATCTGTTTGAAAGCATAAGTCCCAAACAGACATGTGAATGTCATTTTATCCTGGTCTTAGGGAACTAAGGCTACCTGATTATATTCAGAGTACCCGTCAAGAAAGCATTAGTGTCTCTTCCCGACTAGCCTCTCTATAATATGATTAATAAAAGACAACAGGAAATGATCCTTCTTGGTGGCCTGATTAATTCATCTATAGTCCACACAGACCCTCCAAGAAGTGGGTACCTGGGTGGCGATCTCCTCTCTAGACTCACTCACAATTGTAGTGATGCTCGTCTTCTTGGGCACCGTATGTAATGGACTAACCCACTTGGAGTCGGAGATGGGGTAGATAAAATTGGTGCTCCACCATTATGATATCTCTTTCATGACAACATCTCAAAGGTTCGGGTTCAGTCGTCACTGGAACTCACGCAATGGCTTAGCGTCCTCTTTGAGATAAATATGGTGGGAGAACAATGCCAGACTTATCCCTTGGATATCAGCTATACTTCATCCAATCGCCTTGCGATTCCTTACAATAACCTCCATTAAATGGGATTCTTGCTCTCCAGTCAAATCTGTTGAGATAATGACTGGGTACATTTCTGGCTTACCTGCAAGGAATCTATACCTCAGCGACTGAGGCAAGGGCTTCAACTATGGGTAGTTGGGAGTTGGCAAATCTGGCAACTGGAATGTCTGCATGGAAGAAACCAAATCTGCACAGGAGAACTCTTGTTGTGCTTGAAACTCTAGTGAAGATGTCACTGGTGGTGTTTCTGTAATTGGTGTTGGCTCAGTCTCCGCCCTAGTTGTCGGCTCTGTGGAAATCAGATACAATAAAAGCTCATCAAAATCATCCCAATCTATGTCTTAATCCGAGGGATCTGAATCAGAATCACATGAAACATACTCTACTTTGCTCTCCATGGAGCGATCATCATCCTCGAATGTGTCCTCTGCCAAGAAGGTGCTCTCTGAACTCTCATCAGCTAGAATATGTGAATCTACAATGTCTGAAGGTGCAACAAGAGCTCACGAAACGAGGTCAGAAAAAACTGCTTTATCATCTGTGATCACAAAATCACATTACTGGTGGACATATCGCTCTGCATCTATCATCTATTCTACATTGTTGAACTGCTCAGAGCAAGCTGAATCTCACACTCTGGTCTCGTTGATCGTCTCTATTTGTACACTTTCACCTTCGACACGAAAGAATACCTTCCCGCTATCATGATCGAATGCCGCCTTGGCTGTGGCTAGGAATAGACATCCTAGTATGATAGGGATATGTGTTACATACTCAGCGATCTCCATGTCCAATACAACAATGTTCACGAGGAATTTCAAGCTCTGAATTGTGATGACTACGTCCTTCAACAACCCTTTTGGCCTCTTGATAAATCTATCAGCAAACTGAAGGATTGTCTTGATCTGACGAAGAGGGCTAAACTCGAATCGATCAAGTAAGGCTGCTAGAAAAAGGTTGATGAAATAGTCGATGTCTAATGGAGTCTGATCAAACCGCTTCTCATGAATATGGCATCTGACATATGGAGCTCCTCATCGGGCCACTTGGCTGGAAAATGGTTCTGAATCGTGAAGCAAGTGGCACGGGTGAGCACATGGATCTCTGCATTATGGTTCCTTCTCTTCTGATGGTGGTGTTCTCTCTTAAGTTCTTATGGAAGAGAGGGATGTGCTCAGTGTCTCCTATAGAGTCAATTGGATCTAGATTTGTCAATAATCTACAAGTTGAACTCTAGGTGTTGTCTTTTTTTGGGATTTTCTTGTTTTATCCCCCTTCGCTAAATAGAGTGCTTGAGGTAAGGGGATAGTTGGGCCCTCCTCATATTGAGGGTTAGGAATAGGTTCCTTTGTCCGAGAAGGAATGAAGTCCATACTAAGATCATCATGCAGTACATATGGACCCGAAAAAGATGAAGAAACCTTTCCTTTAGTCATTTTTGGTCTTTTTCATTTTTTCTATTTTTTTGGTTTTTCTTAAAATTGTCCTGAGATACATCAATAGAAGGAAGCACAACTAGTAAAAAACTGGTGGCATCAACATCATCCATGGCATCAGTCTTTGTGGCATCATCATCGCGCTCTACCTTAGCATAAAGTGAACTGGTGGCATCAATACCACCTACTACATCAGGAAAAATGACGGCCTCGGTATCATCGACTAGATCATTATACTTGGTGGCATTAGCACCACTGTCATCTACATCATTAGTAGCATCAGCACCGCTATCCTCCTCATATAACGCTCCTGAGTGTCCATATGGTCGTCATTTAAACGAGGTGTCGTCGACTGGCATCCTACTGCTCCTAAGTGTCACAAAATCAACATAAAATATGTAGGAAGAAATATCACCCAAGGAATCACTAGGAGTGGCAGTCTCCGTGAACTATATGTGCTCAAACTTCCTCTTCAGATTGTTAGGATTTAGCTCAATTGGAGAAGGTATGGATGCCTTTACCGTTATGATATCCCTCATCTCCTGTCGAAACTTGTCCATCTTTTGTCAGAAAGATACCTTCTAGTCTGAAAGTAGGCAGGCGAGATTGTCGAGGGATGGGTTCGCATGGATTGGTCCATGAGAACTGGACGGATTGCCTTGCTAGAAATGAGGTTGTTGTTGGTAGTGGTGAGGGAGAGGTTGAGGGAACTGACGAGGCTATTGCTGCCTCCCTTGCTGTCCATGATGGTTGGGATGGGGACCCGGCTGGTAGTGCTGCAATAGCTGGGAGTACTGGGGTTATTGTTGTCGTTGGCTGCTCCGTTCGACTTAAGCTAGAGGCTGCTATCGGGATGAGGTGCCTCTGGTAGACTACCTGAATATGAGATGAGAATGACAGATCTCGGGTTGCTGCCAGTCACTCCAAATCCCATTGACTTCCATCAACGGCTCCTGCTCGTACGGGGAAGGGGGAAGAACTACCAGGGGCTGATCCTACTAGTACCCCACCATCTGAGTGCCCTGAGATGGCGGTGGCTGGAAGTAGTGCCACAACGGTTGAACCGGCTCTACCTGGATGTGGTGAAGTGCTCGAAAGAGGTATAGTTGTTGTGATCAGCCTGTGACATGAGATAGGGCAGAAGAGTCATCTATGCCTCATGGAGACACATGATATGGGTCTTCAGGTCACTAAGAGACTGTGCCAACTGATCAATCTGTGTGAGGCCCTGGGACTGCTTCATCTCTATGATCTCAATGCGGTCTAACTTCTCGCTGACAATCCTCATGTCAGATATTGAACACTCTATCTGTGTTGTTGCTGATGAAGTAAGACCTGCATCGACCCGTACTATCCTCTGATAGGACACGACATGTGGAAGGGGCTTCCCCTCCGTGTATGCTCGGGTCTGGGACATCAACTTATAGTTTTCTACCATCTTCTCATCGATGGTATAGACCTGGTTCTTATCCTTGGTGAAATAGGATCCCCACGTGAGGCATTGACAAGCCCCTGCAGCTCCGATGTCGGTCCACAAAAGAAATATGGACAAGATTGGGCTTGGAAATCTCATGGTGTGAACACCAATCGATGATCTCTTTAAAGAGATCCTAAGTCTCATGAAACTTCTCGTTAGGGATCATAGTGAAGTTGTTGATCAGAGCTCTAGCTGCATTGGTCCGGCCGAGTGGATAGTACTTGTTCAAGTACTTGGTCCGGAGCTCCTCACAAGTGGTAACATATCTCCCCAAATGCTTGAGCCAGTAGGTTGCTCTATCGATCAGGGAGAAAGGGAATACCATCATCTTGATGATGTCCTCATCCACGAATCTGTCAGGACAATGCTATAGATCATCTCAAACTCCTACAGTTGCAGATGCAGCTCCTCGGTGGTTAGTACATGGAACTTGGGCAGTAACTGGATTGTCTGAGAGTGAAGCTCAAAGCCGCCCAGAGTCTTTGGAAGCTAGATCCAGCAGTGGGTAAGGGTTGCACCAGGGTTGTGCAACTGTCTAATCATTGAAGCGGGTATGGTTGGCTCCTGTGGATCCTCTGGTTGACCGTCATATCCTCCTCCAGTTGTTGGTATATCTCAACTGGTTAGTCTTGGCTGTGGTTCCCCTTTGTCTGCTTGCATTTGTGCCAACTCACTGCACACCCATGCCATGTGAATGTTTATTGATTTCTAATTTGTCTCGGCATCGTCTCCAAGAACGCTAGGAGTGTGTTGTTTATGGCATACTAATCAAGAACATAAGTGGAACCCTAGGGCTGCTCATCGGTGCGTCCCTCACTGTTGGCCATCTCGCGGGTCTCTACAAAGGCAAAAAACCCCAACTCAGGTACCATCAAATGGATAAATAACTATGCTTGCCTCTGCTCTGACACCTCAGGACTGGAAGAAGGGTGGTCGAGGGGGAACATGGTGGTATCGAACTCATGTTCAGAGAGCAGATCTAGGCTCCCTAAAACCTCCCTATATGAATGAGGCGGAGTTCTCGAAAGCAGTGCTACCAAAGGAAGCCTAAGGGATCTCCTGCCCATCATCGTGATGTAGGGATGAGTATGGATGAGATCTGGAATACAGGTCAAATCCCTAATTCACCTATTGAACATGAGAGCTGGTGACTATAAAGGTTCGGTCATTAATCTTGTCAATTTTATTTTAGGTGGTCAATCAGTCTATCAGAGCGATGAAACGAGATGTTAGGAACCTGATCCTCCTTGAAGACTGGCCCAATCCCACAGTTAGTTTTTCCAAACCAATATGAATCACAGTCTGTTTACTGGCTATCGGATCAATTCAATCTGCTAAGGAAGTCCCGGACTGCTTACTGGCTAACCGTAGAAGTCCTCACTGGAGAACAACTATCCACAAGACCAGTAGTCTAAAAGAAGTTCAGGTATGACTCTAGCCTAGGGTATGGATCACTCTCTCGCTACAAACAAACCAACTAATGAGGGGGTGACTCTTCAAAAAACAAAGTTTTTTAATTGAGGTGGATTTTAGGGTCAGATTTGCATTAGCATGCCTAATTTTTTATTTTCACCTTTTTAGATACTTTTTCAAATAAAGACAACGCCTAATGATTTTTTCTATTTCCTTTGGTTATTTTGAATCCAAAAACAGTGGGGGGAAGCCAAAAAGCCGATGTGTGATCAAACACAATGATGCATTCAAAGATAGAAATGCATACCTGTCGCCAACACTCTACATGTAGGGTGATCCACGCATGAATTTAAAGACTGAAAATAAACTAGAAATATGATGCACGAAGAAATAGCCTTAAACAAGCAATTTCTAATGATTGTGAAGAATATTAGCTAGCAAATCGAATCTTGCCCCTTCCTTTACCCCTAGATACATGCAGTTGAGTGACAGCTTCCCGAAGGTCCCTTTTGATTGAATCTTGGTGGCCTGAAGTCACAGCTCAACCACATAGCCGGAGAGCTCCGATGCGTTCAAGCCTCCCCGTCCGTCGCAGTGAGGTTGAGGCCACGACCCCGACTCCCACCTCCGCCAGACTTTGCTGAGTTCACCAGTACCCTCGGGTATCATATATATCCACTCCACTTATCGCTTCGATTCACTCTTTCATTTCACTGCTACCGCCATCCATCTTCTCTGACCAACCGATCGAAGCCCCATCTCGCATCCCTATCCATATCGATCGAACAACCACCACTTGCTTCGCTTTCTCATGCAACTTGTCTCCTTGAATCTTACTCATTGGAGAATGATCAAGTTAGGTCTCTTTCCCCTACCTACGCTGGAGACCCAAATATCATCCTCCCATCGCTTCTTCCCTTTTTATATGCAATAACCTTGACCGGAGCCCCGCCCCCGAGATGCTCTACCAGTTGCAGGTCCAAAACGCATGCAGGGAACCCATTTTGAGCCTTTGGTTGCTCTACTAGAGCATCTCTAGGACCCCCTCCACCATCATGCTCATCCGACTGATAGATCCTTCATCAGAGTTGCTTGTTCGAAGAGGACTACTTCTACGATCCTGCAGGAGCCCTCAAATCGTTCATTGGAGTCTCGGATACCAACTGAGGCTTGGATGAAAGTCGTCGGGGCCTTGTTCTTGCAAGTTGGCTTCTTGCCGTTGGATGAGCTCCACTCCTGCTAGATTACATCAAAGCCACTGACCAGATCAACTTTTGGGCCATGGATCTGGCGCCCCCTTACCGATCTGCACTGTATGACCATGCCTTTTTTAGAAGCGTCAGATCCATACTGTAGCAGTGCATCACAACCACATAGAGCCGTCATTCCTTAGAGTAACAAATATAAGGCTGCCAGTTGATCTGCGTCGTACGTCCGTGCCCCGCTAGTGCTCACCTCGTGTCCCCACAAGCACAACACACACCTTGTAACGATATATTTCACATTTACCCGCTTGTTGTTTTGCATTTACTATGGACTCTTGTAAATATTTATTGCAGTTTATTTTATTTTGGACAATTTGCAGTTTGGACCCCATGCATTTATGTATTTGCATTTAGGTCATGTTTGTGTGAACTCACATGTAGTCCCACATGCCTTTTCAAGTTATTTGCATGATACACCATGTACTTTATGGATGTTATGATGTGAATGGTGAGCATTTGAATTTTGCATTTATACCCCTACGAGTTTGATTCACGTCTTGCACACTAGTTTGCTTGGATATTTTGCAAAGTAGGCCTTGCACTTTTAATCTATGTTGTTATTTGGCCATAAAATTCGTTTTAATTGCAAATAAATCCCTATATACTTCCTATCCTGTATTTGATTAAATAAGCAATTAATCAGTCTAAAAAATCCCTAAAAATTATTGTTAGCTCCTATTGACATGTAATATTTATATAATTTTTGTGGAATGATTTTTAAAAATAAAAAAACCCATAAAAAGTGTTATGTCTATTTAAAAAATATATATCTATAAATTCGAAAAATTGCCTTAAAAATTCTATAAATTTTTTGCTTGTAAGTTTTTGTGTGCATTATCTTCAATACCAGTTGTGTTTCAAAAATCATCATAAAAACCCTAAAAATTATTATTAGCTCCTTTTGGTATGTAATATTTATCGTAATTTTTATAGAATTATTTAGTTGCATTTAGTATTTTCCAAAAATAAAAACCCAAGTGTCATGTATATTTAAAAAATATATACAATAATTCTAAAAATTGCCTTAAAAAATCTATAAAAAATTCTGCTTGTGAGTTTTTGTGTGCTTTGTCTTCAATACCAGTTATGTTTCAAAAATCATCATAAAAACCATACAAATTACTATTAGCTCATATTGACACGTAATATTTATCGTATTTTTTTTGGAATGATTTAGTTGCATTTAATATTCTCTAAAAATAAAAAACCATAACAAGTGTTATGTCTATTTTAAAAACATATATAAAAATTCGAAAAATTTCGTTAAAATTTCTATAAAAGTTTTTGCTTGTGAGTTTTTGTATGCTTTGTCTTCAATACTAGTTGTGTTTCGAAAATCATCATAAAACCTCTGAAAAATCATTAAAATTTTGATGAAAAATAAAAAAATATCATTTTAGTTCCTATTTGTAGGTTTTTCTATCTAATTTAACATAAAATTTCTCCTCAGGACTTTAAGGCACTTTAAGTCATTTTAATTTGCAATTTTGTCCAGATTGTGCACTATTTACAATTTTATACTTTGTTTGATTTTTATAAATTATAAAAATATCAGAAAATAACCAAAAAGACATAAAAATTTCAAAAACCCAATAATATTTTTATATGAATTTTGAGGCATTTTTAGTCTTAAATAAAAATTCAAAAAGCTTGTTGTGTGCCTTGATTTTTTAATTGCTTGATTTTGCCTCTTTATTAAAAATATTAAAAATTTAAAAAATAAAAAAAACAAAAATATGTTGTTGCATCTCTGAATTTTGGCTACTTTGTAGCTTTACTCACGCTTCTTATGTTCGACCCTGGTAGCTATACCATGTAAAAATAAATAGTGAAGATCGCTTACATTTTATATGCTTGATTGTTTTATCTATTGATTTATTGACTGGTTTTTTTTCTTCTTGATTGATTTCACCATGTTACTCGGGTCGTAGCGACCCTTGATTATTTACTTTCCAAACTCAAGTCGTGAGGCGTGTCATCAGAATGGCGGCGTTGCTAGGGAGCATAACTCAGTAGTCGTTTTTCAAAATTTGACTCTATTTGATATAATTGTTTTCTAACAGAGTATCTGTTTGTCTTTTCATGTGAGGAACCTCCCGAGGATGCTTCGGCTTGTTGTTGGAGTACCCGCATCAAAGGAGTAGCAGGAAAGGAGGAGAGAGTAGTTATTTCATTTAGAGCAGTTTATTTTCAGCCGATACTTGTTATTGTTATAATTTGGACTTCTAGTTATCTTAGACACTTGACTCATATTGGGGTCTGTTTTGCCGAGCACCGGTGTGCTCGGGGGACCTCACCATATTTTTTGCGGTTTTGTTTTGATCGCATTTTCTTTCTATTTTATTGATGAATATTTGGCCCCTAGACTTAGGATTTTGATTGATTGTGACGTAATTAGCTAAGGACCAACCCGTAAGTGCTTTCACGTACCTATAGATTGTAATTGGACATTGCTAATAATTAATAAGAAAAAGTGAGTTTAATCGAATTTGAGACCATGCGCTGTGAGGAGTCACATACAACACTAGCAGGATCCGTTGTGGCGGGCACCGAGTGACTCCCAAGGTCGGAATCCAGACTCGATTCGATTAGCTAGATATTATTCTTTAAATTCACTAGAAATTGCTGTCTAAGATTAATTTCGTCATGTATCATA
Source organism: Ottelia alismoides (assembly GCA_037367405.1). Taxonomy (NCBI): domain Eukaryota; kingdom Viridiplantae; phylum Streptophyta; class Magnoliopsida; order Alismatales; family Hydrocharitaceae; genus Ottelia; species Ottelia alismoides. Next base: position 390,948 of record JAZKJV010003255.1, on the reverse strand, counting down.
TAGCTAGTTTATTTTCAATCTTTAAATTTATACGCAGATTACCCTCCATATAGAGTGTTGGCGATAGGTGTGCATTTCTATCTTTGAATGCATCATTGTGTTTGATCGCACATCAGCTTTTTTCGAATTCCTCCCACTGTTTTTGGATTCAAAATAACCAAAGCAAATTGAAAAATTCATTAGGCATTGTTTTTATTAGAAAAAAATACCTACAAAATTGGAAATAAAAAATAAAAAAATTAGGACTGCTAATGCAAACTTGAACCTAAAATCCACCTCATTTAAAAATCTTTGTTTTAGGAAGAGTCTCCCCTTCATTGGTTGGTTTGTTTGTAACGAGAGAGTGATCCATACCCTAGGATAGAGCCATACCTGAACTTCTTTCAGACTACTGGTCTTGTGGATTGTTGTTCTCCAGTGAGGACTTCTCTGGGTATCTAGTAAGCGGTCCAGGACTTCCTTAGTAGATTGAATTGATCGGGTAGCCTGTAATTGATCCGTGAATCATACTGGTTGGGAAAAACTAACTGTGGGATTGGGCCAGTCTCCTAGGAGCATTGGGTTCTTAACAGCTCGCTTAATCGCTTTGATAGACTGATTGATCACCTAAAATAAAATTGATAATATTAATGACCGAACAATTATGGCCATCAGCCCTCACGTTCAGTAAGTAAATTAGGGTTTGACTTATTATCTTGGTTGTAATCTAGATCTCATCCCCACTCATCCCTACATCATGATGATGGGCAGGAGATCTCTTAGGCTGCCTTTGGTCGCACTGCTTTCGAGCACTCCGCCTCATTCATAAAGGGAGGTTTCGGGGAGCCTAGACCTGCTCTCCAAACAAGAGTTCGATACCAACATGTTCCCCATCACCCACCCTTCTTCCAATCCTGAGGTGTCAGAGTAGAGGCCATCACAAATATTTTTCCATTTGATGGCACCTGAGTAGGGGTCTTTTGCCTTCGTAGAGACCCGTAAGATGGCCAGCAGTGAGGGACGCATCGATGAGCAGCCCCGGGGTTCGACTTATGTTCTTGACCATGGTAGAGCTGTGCAGAGAGCTGGCACAAATCCGAGCAAACAGAGGGGAGACATAGCCAAGACCAGCCATTAGAGAAATATAAGTAGCTAGAGGAGGAAATGGCAGACGACTAGAGGATCCACAGGAGCCAGCCAGATCCGCTCGGACGATCAGACAATTACACAACACTGGTGCAACCCTTACCCACCGTTGGATCCAGCTTTCAGTGATTCTGGGTGACTTCAAGATTTGCTCTCAGACAATCCAGTTACTACCCAAGTTCCATGTGCTAGACACTGACGTGCCACATCTGCATCTGCAGGAGTTTGCGATGATCTATAGCACTGTCCATGACGGATTCATTGACAAGGACACCATCAAGATGATTTCATTCCCTTTCTCCCTGGTCGACAGAGCAGCCTAATTGCTCAAACATTTGGGGAGACATTTTACCAGTTGGGAGCATCTCTGAACCGAGTAATTGAACAAGTACTATCCACTCGACCGGAATAATGCATCCATAGCTCTGATCAACAACTTTACTGTGGTCGCCCAACAAGCAGTATCATGAGGCATAGGATAGTTTTAGAGAGCTCATCGACCATTGTCCACACCATGATATTTCCAAGCCAAATCTTGTCCATATTTCTTTTGTGGACTGACACCAGAGCTGTAGGGACTTCTCAATGCCTCATGTGGGATTCCTATTTCACCAAGGATGAGGACCATGTCTGGACCATCTATGAGGAGATGGTAGAAAACTATACGGTGATGTCCCAGACCCGAGCCTACACACAGAGGAAGCCCCTTCCATAGGTCGTGTCCTATCATAGGATAGCACGGGTCAATGAGGTTTCTTCTTCATCAGCAGTAGCACAGGCAGAGTCTTCAACAACTGACATGTGGATTTTCAGTGAGAAGTTGGATCGCATTGAGATCGTAAAGAAGAAGCAGTGTCAGGGCCTCACGTAGATTAATCAGTTGACACAGTCTCTTAGTGACATGAAGACCCAAATCATGTGCTTCAAAAATACCCAGAAAATTACCGAAAACATTTTTAAATTTTAAAAACCCAATAACATTTTATATGAATATTTAAGCATTTTTAATCTTAAATAAAATTTAAAAAGCTTGTTGTGTGCCTTGCTTTTTTTATTGCTTTATTTTCCCCTTTATTAAAAATATAAAAATTTGAAAAATTCAAAAGTTACCAAAAATATGTTTTTACATCTCTGGATTTTGACTACTTTGTAGATTTACTCGTGCTCCTTATGTTCGATCATGGTAGCTATACCATGTAAAAATAAATAGTAAAGATCGCTTACATTTTGTGTGCTTGATTGCTTTATCTCTTGAGTTGTTGAGTGGTTTTTCTTCTTCTTTATTAATTTGGCCTTGTGATCCAGGTCGTTGCAATCCTTGATTATTTACTTTCCTAACCCGAGTCATGAGGCGTGTCATCAGAATGACACCGTTGCTATGGAGCACAACTTAGTAGTCGCTTTTCTAATTTTTCCCCTATTTTATATAATTATTTTCTAACACACTTTTTGTTTCTCTTTTTGTGCAAGGAACCACTCGAGGACGCTTCAGCTTGTTGTTGGAGTACTGGCACCTGAGGAGGAGTAGGAAAGGAGGAGAGAATAGTTATAGAATTTAGAGCAGTTTATTTTTAGCAGAAACTTGTTATTGTAATAATTTAGACTTCTTGTACTCTCGGACACTTGACTCATATCAAGGTCTGTTTCCTCGAGCACCGGTGTGCTCGGGAGACCTCACCAGATTTTTCGTGGTTTCATTTTCATCGCATTTTTTTCTATTTTATTCATGATGTTTTGGCTCCTAGACTCAGGATTTTGATTGATTGTGACATAATTAGCTGAGGATCAATCCCTAAGTGCTTGCCTGTAACTATAGATCATAATTGGACCTTGCTAATAATTAATAAGAAAAAGTTATTTTAATCGAATTTGAGATCACGTGCCATGAGGAGTCACATAAAGCGCTAGCAAGACCCGTTATGGTGGGCACCGAGTGACTCCCAAGACTGGACTACGGACTGTAGAGGCGGGTGAAGACATTATATAGGGTGCCCATGGGTCTAGAAGAATCAACGAGGGGAGCGCAACCCTAAGGTGATCCGATCCTCCCTAAGGATCCGTGAGAATCACGGATCCTAGAAGAGGAATTGGGTGGTGGAGTCGAGGAGAAAGGGGGCCACACCCAATCAGGAAAAATAGGAGAAGAATCTTTGGCATGAAGGGAATCAGGTCAGGTCAGCTGGGAGGAGAGTTTTGACGTGGCCTAATGAGAATTCACAATTCAAAAAAATACAAGAAAGCTCAAAAATTTTAAATGAATTTAAAATAAAAATGTATAAAATAAAAGCAAACTATTTTTTTTTATTTTTTATTATTTTTAAGAAAAATAAATAAATGTATATACAATATATAGTATTATATACACACATAATACTATGTATTATGTATAATAATTTTAAATATTTTAAAATTACACAAATAATCTAATTTTATATTTTATTTATTTACAACATTTTTTTCAGAGTATAAACAAATTTTTATTTTATTTTTAGAAATTATTTAGATGTATAGAATAAATAGTGAATGTGATATATACGTATTTGTTTTGAACAATTAATGCATGATTTCCTTTTTATTTTATTTTAATTTTTATGATTTTATTTTGTTTTTATATTGTTTCTATAAATATATACAAGGGAGTAAAAATAATTATTTAATTTTATTTTGTTAAAAATAATTATATACAAATATAGGTCATATACACAACACAAACTAAACTCTATCTCTCTTTACTTATTTTATTTTGCGATCGGGTCAAGGATGACCTTCTATTGGGGTTTGGGTGACTCTGTATTTATTCTAAATACCTCCTTCCTTTTTCTTTTCCTTTATTCTTTTATTTTTGCTCAAAAACACGCTAATTATGCACTATTAACATAGGCATGCAATTTGCTAAGTTATAGTTTTTTACACGTATTTACATGATGCTTTGTCAAGATAAGTTGCTAAAATAAAAGAATAAAGAGTGAGAATCAGGGATTCATCAGCTACCACCTTCTTTGCCCCACATGGCCTGCCATCTAGTCTATCTCACTCGCATCGCTCTTGATGCTCATCCAACGATGCACAATTAGCCACATTGCAAGCCTTGTGCATTTACAACCACCGTCCGATCTCCATGATCGGGTGGTCCACAGGAGTCCACGTCACCACCATCGAGCCTCTATTCTGAGCCTCCAGGCTTGTAGCGCCCGAGTCACCTCTGAGCCAGCTCTGAGCCTGCATCAACTTTTGAGACTCGCCTCACGTGCTCATATCACGTAAGTGTGGGGAATTTTGCAGGAGTGACCCACCGGTTTCTTCAAATTACAAATAGGTCCAATCTGCATGTGATGAACATGCGTGCCTGTGGTTAATTGCATCGACCCCCTATGGATTTTAATAATTACAATTTAGCCTGCACATGTGTGGGAAAATTATAGAGAAGGACTCGCAGTTTATTTTATTTGCATTTAGTTCCTTATAGGGGTCTGTTTGTATTATTTTTCCTAATTATTTTTAGGTTTTTATTATGTTTATGCCCTTAGATACTTTTGTTAATAACTTGATCATCCTAGCTCTATTTTAGTTGATTTTAGTTGCATTTCAAAGCTTGTTTTATTATCTTTCTGATGGTATGACTTGATTTCTTATTTGACACTATATTTTGATGATTAATATTAGTCATGAAGTGTCTGTTACGTAATGAGTTTTCATGCCTTGTATTAATGTATCAATGGAACTTGTTTCATCATTAGAACCTGAAGTTGACTACATTTTATTGCTCATTGATTTTCAGCTAGGATGGGCATATTTGTATTTGTCCTCACTTGTATTTTATTGCATGATAAAAACATCAAATAAAAATTGTTTGCATGTATCTGCATTGTCTGTCTTTGTGTGTATTCTCATTAATTTCTAATTCAACACTTAATCTAAATATTAGGAGTCTAAATATGAGCTTACAAGGCTCGTGCCCCTGAGCAATGCAATAGATGCAAATACAAACAAAATATAATTTTTTTGAAATTTTCAAAAATGTTTGTAATTTTTATATATTTTCTAATGCTAACAATGAAGAAAATGCATGTTTTTAAATTTTTATAAATAATAAAATACAATAAAAATACAAAAAATATGGTTTTAAAGAGCAATGCAACAGAATCTTATGCTATTTATTTAGGATTCTTTATAGATTTTTATACGCATGCAACAAATACAAGAAACAAAGAAAACTACACTACTAACAAGGGCATTTTTGTAATAATCAAAAAGTCCAGGGCCCAATTCGTAATTTTTTGGAAAATTATAACTAATTAAAAATATTTCAAGACCAAATATAAATCACCAGAAACCCAGGGTTACTTTTGCAAAATGGACAAACCCGCAAGCGACTATCACGTATGGATTAGGGTCCTAATCGCTAATACGAAAAACCTGAGGGCTGGAATGCAAAATTTTCCAAAGCTTATAACTAAAATAAGAAGTTTATGAACTTAAACGAAATATGCGAACCCACATGGTGTCCTCTGCAAAATGGCCAGGGACCTCATGCGTGCAAACATGTGAGGTGACGTGGCCGGGGACCCAAATGTATAAACAGACAGTTAAGGGGGTGTTTCGTAAATATTGCACAAAACTATAACTGCAGATAAAAGTTTTAGTAATAAATAGAAACAAAAAATTGCACTGGGGTGAAATAGTAAAATACCCAAGGCATTACAGGAGGTGACGGCTCGGATGGATTCTCTGTGACACTTGTCGGCCTTCTAACAGCCGATGACGGTTCGCAATCAACGGCCGCGATTAAAACGTCGATGAAGACTTGACATCATTGGCTCGCGAGATCCGATGGCTGTCGATGACCTAGGCACAGTTTCTTGATCTAACGACGGGGACGAGCGTAGGACGAACATGGATGAAGGCTCGCAACGACGAGCTTCCTCCGACGATGGCTCCCCCCTCTGGCATGCTATGAAGCTTCAAAAAGGGCCCAAGAGCTCCATGGGAGTTCCCTCTGGTGGCTGGATGCTCCAAAAGGCTTCGTCGGATATCGAGGAGCGAACAAAAGGGTGTCGGTGCTATGGTGCTCCAACAACCTCGGCCTGCTTGCAAAATGAGCTCCATGTTCCTTTGTTGTTTTTGGACCTACAAGAAGAGTCACGAGGGTCACGGGCAAACTATTGCGACCCTCCAGTGGACAAAAAAAGGTGGAATAGGTTGTCGAATCGAAGAAATGTGGATCGTGGGAGCAAGCTCCGGCGAGGTGATGGCGACGATATTTGGCTTGGTGAATCGAAATCAAAGGGTGTGGATCTACTCGTAGGGCTACGGTTTATAAAATAACACGAGAAAAATAAAGAAAAACTGACCTCGAGGGCTATTACGCCTGAGATAAATGCCTCGCGGTAGGGCTCGTCGGAGATGGGGAGGAGCCTCTCCTTAACCACGCTTTGACATCTCCTTCCTTTACGGAGTAGACCCTGTCACCGTCTCCAGTCTGGAGTGTGAGGAAGAAGATGCAAAGAAAGGTCAAAGAGGGTTTGAATCGTCAAGGGAAGCTCGAGTGGATTTTGAAGAAGTGGACCGAAGGGGCAAAAAGAACGTTGACATGTGATCGATGCAGCGATCCAAAACCCAATGAAAACCTTGGGCATGAATCACCATTCATCATGGAAGAAATGTCATGAAGAGTGTATTGTGGAATTATGTAAGGACGTGCCTCGGAAAAATCATGAAAACGTGCGAAAAATGCACTTCTGACAAACTGGTAGGTGCAAGTGAGAGAGTTGACCGCAAGTCAACTCTCCGGCCCTCCTGGTTGGTCCACATGGAACAACCAGGAAAAAGCCTAGAAATTGATTTCTAAATTGTTTTAAAAATAATAAATGATTTAATTAATTTTAGGTTATTATAGGAAAAATATTTATTATTTTATGAGTTATTTTATTATGATTTTTATTTATTTTTTCGAGGTATCAAATTACAAGTTCCCTTTTAAGGGCTATATAGGAATATTCATCTATATATTTTAATATTTTATTTTTATTTTGTATATTTAGTTTTTTTAATTTGGTTTATTATGTTATATATTTACAACTTAATTTTATATACTTAAATTATATTTTTATTTTATTTTTTTTGATGTATTATGTATAATTAAATAAATAGAACTATTATTTGTATAGGTATAGATTTAGGTATTTCATCTATGTATTGTATACAATCATTTTATTTTTGTGTTTTCTTATTGTATTCCTCTCTTAGTACACACAATATTATAAGTAATATTTATAAAATTATAAAATATAAAATTATTAAAATAATAAATAATAAATAAAATGAGTATTTTTAATCAGGTAAAGTATACAAGAAGGGTCCAAAACTCAACATTTAAACCGTAACTCCGAAAATATGAAACCACCTTCATTAAATGGCTTACTAAAAGTTATATATAAGTAAAGGTGATTTGATACATTTCGAGTTTTTATTTGAGAGATATAGGTTTGGGAAGTTGAGATTTTGGAATCTTATTCATAGTATAACTTTTTATCTGTACATTATTTTTGTATGAAATTAATCTTGTATTTTTCTATATTTATTTATCTACAACTTTCATGCTCAAAATTTCATTATTTGAAGTATAAAAAGTAGAACTAAAAACATGTCCTAAAATGAAATAAAGAATGAATTAAATAAAAATGAATTTTTATTAGTTTTTGGTCCTTATCCCCCCCTACTTTATTCTTTGTAGACCTAGTCATAGAGATGCCTAGATCTCGAGGTTTCGGGTCATAAAAAATTTACAATATTTTATTATTTTTCTTTTCTTTTCTTTGTTCTATAATTTTGTCTTTAAAAACCGTATTTTATATAATATTTACACAATGATGCATGAATGATAAAATTCCTAAATTAACGCTATTTACACGCATTTACAAGGGTTTTAAGGCCAAAATGATAGAATAATGATGTAAAACGGAGATTCACCATCTCCCTATACTTGCCTTTGCTAGTCCCTAATAAACACTTATGCAATAAGTGCAGAAAAGAAAACCAAAGGAAATAAAAGAAGAAATTTGGATTTAGTTTAATAATCTAACTTGTCTTCACAAAATCAAAGTTTGGAGCTCGAGTCGGATCTTTGGAATTTTAGTGCGAGCAGAACCTTAATGAGAACCGGATTTGAAATCCAACAGCCTTCGAGAATCCCAAAACTTTACTCAAGTCTCATCAATAGCCAGGTCAGAATACTTCGACTCGTACGCAAACCTTTATGACTATGAATCTGAATCGTACAGTGTAAGTGATGGTGTCTTTCCCCAACTGAAATGACAAAGAGACTGACTTGTCAAGTATAACAACCCAATGATTCCCCCAATCCAGTGACTCATTCCTCGAGGAGTGGGGTGTTCCCTTCTATGTTCAAGTGGCAACCAGCACAAGAGGAGGAGGTGAAGAGAAGAATGGACGACACCCAGTGTAGCTACCTATCCTAGGATCCAAGACCAGTGTAGTCAACTCATGCAGGTGCAGGACTCACGTGATTTGACTTTGAAGCTCAATCTTGCTTATTGACTATACAAATATATAAACTCCGGAAGACATTTTATTTTTGTACAGGCTTGTCCACCTTTTTTGGATTTGTTGTGCATTTATTTAAAAATACTATATACAACAGCATTTACATAAGGAGTTTTTCCTCTTGAGCCAGTAGACTATCCCTCTTTTGAAGCTTTATTGCAACTCACACTCTCTTGTCCTCAAAACTCATCATTACCGGAAGGTTGGGGTGTACTTCCCTCCCAAAGAGGAGGAGAAATGTTTCGACTTGTGTGTGTCTCATACCGAGAAATCCAACCCAATCACCACTCCAACTAAGTTGAGCCATGTGAAAGGTACATGTGTCCAAGTTAGGTCATTATCGACAAGAGTCGTGAGTGTGCTCTGAAATACTCTGGCAATGAAGAATCTTTTGAACCATGTTCGTGATCCTCAAAGAATTAAGTCAACTAGACCTGAAGTACCTCAATTCCAGCTCCAATAAGGTTCCTATTATTAGGTATATTTGAAGGTCCAACCAAGATCCAATCTTCATATTTTACTTAGACTTGTTCAATTACCAGACTCAATCCGAAAAATGCTCATGCTATGCAAATGCTATGCAGAATGCATAAAATATTTGTGTGAAGCAATTTTCAAGATTTTAAACTTTTTATGGATTTTTGAAAAAGATGATGCATGTGTATTTTTAGGGTTTTTTTTCAAAAAGATTTTTCAAATGTTTTTGGCATTTTCAATTTTGCAAATCTTTTTGCGATTTTTTTGAAAACAAAAGGTTTTGACTAAAAATTATATACAAATATTTACACAGGAGTGCATCTTATATTTACATTGAATTTAGATTGATGAATTCACAAGGGGTAAGTGCTCAATCTTTTAGATATATATATAAAGAATTTTAGGTGAGACATTTATATTCCTCAAACTTATTTGCAATCATTGTACAAATAAATTTGAAAAAACTACAATCCAAAATAATTTTTACACACACTTTTTACAAACAAGTACACACATGTGAAAGTCATTTTGCAAAGATTTTCCAAACAGTATATATAGATTTTTCCATATTCTTCAACCATTTTTCAAACCATTTGCAGATCATTTTTCAAACATTTGATTTCACACAAAGAAAATATTTTTTCAAACAAAATGTTTTACGAAGGTTGAAAACATGTAATAAAACATTTTCCAAAATAGTTTTCAAAAGATTTTTCAAAAGATTTTCCAACTATTTTTTTTATCATTTTGCAAAAAATATTTTCAACATTTTGCAAAAAATATTTTCACATGATTTATTTATCAGTAAGTACAAAAAGAGTTTGAGGAATATTATATCTTTTTATTAAGATTTTAATAGTGTACTTAGCAATAATTCTTATTAAAAATACGAAAGTACGAGTTATGGCTAAAATATACACGGAGTATATATGACCCCCTATACTTAGCTTGAGCTATGTCCTCATAGATCTGAGAGAAAAGAGAAGACATAACTCGTATTGAGTATAAAGAAGTCTAAAGAATAACGAACGGATGAATGAACGAATGAGAAGTTGACCATCCCCCCTATACTTAGGATCAAATAAGTCTAAGTATAGCTCATTGTACACAAAATAGGGAGGGTCAAGGGTGGGAATGAATAGATCGTACTCAGATTGTCTCCACTATACTTAGGGTAAGATATACCTAAGTATAAACAAGAAGAGGAGACAATGGAGAGGATCAAACAATAGAAGATCTCGGGGTGCACACTGCCCTATATTTAGGACAAAGTACGTCCTAAGTATAGAAGAATGACAAAAAAGGGGCGACACCTTTTCGGTAGATAAGGAAAATAGGAAAGGAAAAGAAGAATAGAAGAAAAGAGATCTGAAGACGGATAAATATAGAGAAGGATGTACCTATCACTCTCCCTATACTTAGGGTAAAAGAAGCCCCAAGTATAGGAAACAACATGAGTGATGAAACAGAACGAAGAATGAACACTCGGCTCATCCACCCCACTATAGTTAGGAGATGGTACGTCCTAAGCAAGGCACACACGAGAATGCAGTTGATGAGCAAAACGGAGGAGGGACATAGAAGAAGAAAAGCGAATACACAATAAAGTGGATGTACAAAGGATCAAGAAGGTCGAAAGCAAACCTTCTTTGGGGACCGCTGAGGAATGGATCTGGTATGGTGTAGGTTGACAATCGGGGTCCTCAGATGACATTAACCAATCAGGGTCAACAAGGTGGAGTTCCTCAGTTGCCCTAGGGTGTGAAGGCACATACGAGTGTGTTAAAGAAGTACGAGTAGGTCCGTCCTTGGGAGTCTCACTGATATCAAATTGAAAAGGGACAAAGTCATCATCGGAAGAAGTGTAATCAGTGTCGTCCTACGAGATCTCATCCAGGTCAAAAACAACAGGAACAAACTCATCAGTGGAAGTAATCGAACTATGTTTGTCCTAAAAAATATCAACTGGATCAACTTTCTTATCGAAAGGCCCGAATTCCCGAATAAAAGCAACCAAATCAAATTCGGCCTTAGTCTCATATGAATCCAAGTGAACAGGAATAGACTCATTAGTGAAAGTAGTCAAATCATGTTCGTCTTGTCTAGTCTCTGAATCTGCCCTCCGCTCAATGGTGTCGATTGTGTAAATCACACGGATGTCATCAACACAACGCCAAGTCCCATAAGAAGGAATTCTGAGGTCCATGCTTTCCATGTCTTCCCCAATGGGGAGGAATTCTTGGGTCTTGGTAGAATCCAATAAGCAAAAAAATTATCTGATAGTTTGTGGCTCCCCCAGGGATCCAGATACTCAGCAATACACTTTCACAGCATACAATTCTACATTCGAAATACCAAGTTGTAACAATCATGCAGGAGAACAGTAGAGAACGAAAAACTGCATTTTTTTCATTCCATTCATACCTCATGTCAACAAAAGGATTATACAATGCAGTAGAAATGTAGCTACATGTATGGATACATCATCTTGTCTTTCAAAAATAACTACATGTACAAAAACTTAAAGATAAGTACCACATTGAACCACAAAAGAGCGGTTTTGCAACAAGTCAACTACAACCGCTTACTGCTACGGATGTTGTTCCTGCAAACCTGCCAAATTCACACAAATAGGTTTTTTTAGCAAAGCACCCAATACAGATATAAAACAACTAGAAAGGTAAACAACAAGTGTACAAGAAGACAGTTATGAGAACCCACAACTATAAACAACTTCCCCGTTACCATTATCCACTAAGAAATGTCACATCGCAAAGAACTACCATCCCACGTAAAGAGACTTATAACAACTTGACTTATAGTTTCAATCCGCATATGAATATTTATTGTACACAAATTGTAACTTATAAGAGAGTAGGACCACACTAGAAAAATAATCCAAGTCCACATTCCATCAATAGAGTTTTCGAATGAACGGTACGGTCTGTGATTCAATATATTTATCCTGGATTTATCGCTAGTGATCACATAGTTCACGACATTTTTTTTAATGAACTCAGTGCCTTACCTCACAAAGGTGCATCCGGGTACTTACACGTGGGGCCAACATCTATAAGTACCTAGAAATCACGTCGGTAAGGAAAAATGAGCTTGGACGGTATTTTAATGCTGCTTATGATCACCACTCACATCCCCTGTTAGTAACACTTATTCTCAAGATGAGTCACATAGAGCCTGTAGGCCTCATCACCATGCGGAGATCACACAGAACTCTAAGCGAAGCACAAAGCACAACGCGCAAATCACTCGACGCCATGGCGGAAAAATCACTAAGACGTCAAAAGGATCACTAAGTAGTGCACACAACACCTGGTAAACTAAAGCAGCATTAATCTCACAACCGGGTTATTTAGGGTTGTCCAAGACTCTATCCGAGTTTCCAAAGAGGCATGCTTCTCTTTGGAGGTTTATGTCTTTTTTTTTCAATAAACATAATACTCGAAAAGATTCATATGAGATCACCTAGGCACTAAGCCATCTTGAGTCGAATAGTCGTATTACCACGATTATTTATTATTTTAATGAGATTATATACATAATCGAGCAACTAATTCAAGCTAATGTACAAAGAGAATCCAAGCCACTACGGGCCTTTAAACCACCAAGATAAGCTACATGTCCCTTCCGTGTGCCAAAAAGCACCTAAACTTGAGACTGCAAGGTAGCCCACCTACCATGTTTATCTGCCAATGATTGCTTCCCGGATACATAAAAAGATAAATATATAATATACCACAACGATGTACAGATTGTAGCACACATTCAACACAGATCTATAAGATTCTTCTAGGATCAAAACTTAATGCACAAATAAGGCCACTATGAGCTCTAAACTGGACAATAATAGACCTTGATACAATATCGTATATAATAACCATTTCGATATTGTTAATGTCATGTCATGTCTGCTTATAGCAGTGCCATATCTTGTGTTGTTCCGAATTCCCTGTCTCCAATAATTTCCTTCAGATAGTTGTTCACAGTAATATTTGGACAGCTTTTTGTATCTTACCTCACCTAAAGTGGATATACCATAACATTAATAAATAATATGGAAACTTAATCGTGAAATTCTAAAATGCTATCCCATCAAAGCTCTCAGCCATACAGGCAGGGGACACTTGCAGAAGAAGCAATTGTAACAAGGTATACCAATCAAAAAGTTAAGTATAGAGAAGACTCGCATTACTTTGAAATGTTTAGATTCTGCAACTCGTTACATGTATTATGCAGTTGATGAACTGTAGAAGCCCGAAATGGGACAGTGATTCGGACAACCCAGTTAATTCGATTACAATATCATAAATATAATGATAAAACAAGTTTGGAAAAATGAATACAAACCAGGAACTATATCAGAACTGGGCAAATGAATAACATGGGAAATCATATGTTAACATTTCTTTCAAATATGTAACACTTTGGTTTGTAGGCTCGCAGATGATATATGATGCCAATATATGATCAAGAGTATTGTCCCTCCAATTTAGAGAAAAATATCCCAAACATCTCCACATATTACCCCTCAATAGTAATTCGGTTGTCATGAATATGCACCATTTCATGTGGGATGGAAAAGACCAGGCATAAAGGATTGGGTAACTGTCTATCCAAGGATCCTTCTTCGAAAACTAGATATGGTCTCAAAGCTTACACCAAATTTGATGGATTTTCTCACCTGTACAATTGTTATCAAGTGTGAAAGCTAGCCGTTACTTGGTGAAAGTGCATTGCCAAAACTTAAGAAAAAGCACAAAGCTGAACTATGCAAGACCAACTCGAGATCGGTTGTTGAAATCCATCGTATCCATCCTAAGTTTTCCATCGTAAGACATGCATTGCATACAAGAAATACAAATTGCGCCCACTACCCATAACATTATTCAAAAGCAACCAAATTCGAGACCACGATCCAGTCACAATTATGTACCAAACCTGACCACGCTCACGTCCTTGACTCCTGCCATATGAATGTGTGATCCACATGCATGATCTCTATTATGAAACCTAAACCCAACACATAGGAAATAAAAACGCGGAAAATTGCAGCAAGAGGAGATGATCCGTACCTTGCGAGGTGAGGAACAAGTCCCCCACTACAAGATCTTCGCGTCGGTACCTTCGGCTTTGAGATCCTACGACCTCCGGCGGCCTTGGCGGCGCTCTGGTGAGCTTTTGGGCGGAGTTCCGGCTGCTGGAAGGTGGGGAATGAGGTCTGGTTGACCTAGACCTAGCCATGTTCCTCTTTATACCCGTGTTTGGTTAATCGGGTCCGGATTCGGATCCGGGTCCGGTTACCGACCAGCGAACATAAAACGTGCATAACTTCCTTGTCCAATATCGGATTTGGATGTTCTTGAACTCGTTGGAAAGATCTCGACGAGCACTACGTGATGGACTCTAATTTGAATTTTTTGGAGCTCTGTGTAAGTACATATTTCGCAATTAATCCCAGACTTCAGAGTTTTTTGCAATTTAGTCCCTGTTCGGGGTTTCGGGGTTTTACATCATAAAAATCTCAGAGGAAGTCTCGTCCTCGAGACTTGATGTGTGATACTACTAGTCTCGTTCTTGTGTTGTTTATAAAAATCTCAAATAAAAGGATGAAACTCATAAAAATCTCAAAGAGAGCCAAACTCGGGGTTTCGGACTTCTATACTAGTGAGCAAGCGAGGCAGCTTATCCCTAATATAGGTCCGTGGATTTCGAACACAAAACAAGAACGTAACGCAAGATTAAAGAAATTGTGAAATAAAATTCTATATATAATAACCATACATCGGACAACTAAAACGGAGGCAGGGACCTGCTCTTGACTATGGCATTCACACTACAAGAAAAAGTGCCTATAGCGACACAAAATTTACAAAGATGCCAACGAATAAAACGTCATCAAAGTATTCCACGACGAATTTGAGATTCGTCGCCATAATCGTTGTTATACAAGCCGTTGTTAAATTTCCAACAACGAATTGTCAATCGTCGCTAAGTTAAAATAGCAAGGAATAATAATTGTCAGTAAATAAGTAACAACGAATAATAACAAAAAGAATTCACTGCAATACAACATATAGCAACGGTTAAAATTGTTGGTAAATTTAAATGTTGTGTGAAGTCTATTTCACAAATCCAAAACTTAATCAACAATCACGTCTCCTCTTACACTACAAGCTAACAAAATGATACTAAAATTCAATTTTAAAAATAATAGGGCCACGCAATGCGTGTACCTCAAGCAGTGAGCCTTCTTGTTCACTTAAGTTGTCAAGGCAAGCATATTCCAAAGTTGGTCCAACTATTTATAAGCGAACTAAGTGGTCAGGCTTCCCAACTTCAACGATATGGTACTAAACCTTCGCTGCCTTTCCCATAAATTTATGCTCCCCTCGCCGCTTTCATGTCAATATATATAACTTTTAGATGGATATAAAATCGGATCACCATACACTAATCAATGGATCATCTTTGGTCTTTTTAATATACTGTTTGGTTTTAACGATGCAATATCTGTATACATGATGTCTATAAAATTTATTCAAAGATTTTTGATGTGAGTGGATCTATTAAAATCGTTGAGATGATTCAATGAACTCCTTGTTCGACTGGGCTAAAAATGCTACTAAATTAATATAACAAATTAAACATTTGCCTGGATTTATTGCAATAGATTAACTTCTATATGATTCTTTAATACATACAAGGATAATAATCCCCTAGATGATTATTTTATACACATTAAGATTATTTTGCAATGGACACATCACATGCACAACTCGCATGTTTTGACAATTACACAATATATGATATGATTGTTATTATATATTTACTTGGACAATGATTTATTCGTTGTTATACTTTCTAGGGAACAATGATTTTTTGCGTTGTTAAAAGATTTCACAACGAATCAAGACATCCGTCGTTATCACTTAGTATTTATTGACGAATGGGTTAAATCGTTGCTATATGTTACAATATTTTAATTTAATGACACAAATTAGTAATCGTTGTTACATAAGTGTCACCTAAAGTCCTATTTGTTGTAGTGTCAACTGCCCTCGTTGTGCCTGCGAATATCCAGGTTCTGCTGCACTATATGTCTGATGAGGGGTACCTGAACCAGTAGCACGCTGGGGACACTATGCTATGAAATGACCTTGCTGACGACAATGGAAGCACTCTCTTGGTGAGAATGATCCTCCAGAAACCATATTCTCCCCTCGCGAGTTGTGGCTCTGTTGGTGTATGGGAGGTCGGGAAGATGCACCATGGCTAGCCAAAGCTTGCCCAAAAGTGTGACACGAAGTAGAACCTGTGGTAGTTTGGGCTGCTGCAAATGGATGGAAACGATGATTTCTGCGAGAACGGAGAGAATCTCGATGTGATGTTTTTTTGTATTGTTCAGTATGGGACTGTGTCCGTCCTACAGGCTGTCTCTTCTGAGTTGCCTCCCACCTTGTTACCTTTGCTGTCACCTCCTTGATAGAGGTGAGGTCCAAGGTAGACAATCGGTCGTGTACTTCTTCTCTCATACCACGGATGAATTTCTGCAAATTCTCTCGTGGGTAGGCTGTAGTGGCAGGAGAGTGGCGTGCAAGTTCCATATAGCGGATCAGATACTCTTGAGCTGTCATGAAACCCTGTTTCATCTCTGCAACTCTCTCCTTTGCTCTTCAACCCAATGGTCTGAATATAACTCTTCGCGAAACTCGTCCACGAATACATCCCAAGTAATCGGTTGTGTAAGGTGCTCCATTCCACCATCTCTCTGTATATCCATCAAATGAAAATTCCGCAAAAGTAAGCCAACTATCTGCTGGAGCATGGACAATCCGTAAAACCTTTGACACGTGCTCCATCCACAACTCCGCGTCAACAGATGTAGTGGTGCCAAGGAATTGTGGTACCTGGGATCTCTGGTAGGCAGCGTAAGTAGTATTATGCTTCTGCAAAGCGTCTAGATCCTCATCTTGTTCTGAATCTAGTGATAGCATAGGATGTACGCTGGACTCCTCCCCTGAAGGTCTGTAGGAGGGGTCAGATTGCTCTTGGAGCCTCTGCTCTAGCTGCTCCTGGCATTGCTAGATGCCCTGAACGGCCTGAACTAGTAGGGCCAACTGCTGCACCACATCAGGGTCTACTTGTGGCGGCATGGTCCTGCACGATAACCATAACATTAATATTTTTGTACCTTTGAGAGATATGTGGACATGTAACTAAATCTATTAATCTCCTGGGACTCGTGTAGGCTCAAGATCTATACAATATCCGTATTTGAATACCACATAAGAATCATATTTGTGAAGTATATGGGAGTATCGTTGCTCTGATACCATGCTGTGGCGCCCCCATGGATCCAGATACTCAGCAATACACTTTCACAACATACAATTCTACATTCGAAATACAAGTTGTAACAACCATGCAGGATAACAGTAGAGAAAGAAAAACTGCATTTTTTCATTCCATTCATACCTCATGTATACAAAAAGATTATACAATGTAGTAGAAATGTAGCTACATGTATGGATACATCATCTTGTCTCTCAAAAATAACTACATGTACAAAAACTTAAAGAGAAGGACCACATTGTACCACAAAAGAGCGGTGTTGCAACAAGTCAACCACAACCGCTTACTGCCGCGGCTGCTGCTCCTGCAAACTTGTCGAATTTACGCAAATCGGTTTATGAGCAAAGCGCCCAATACCATTATAAAGGTAAACAACAAGTGTACAAGAAGACAATTATGAGAACCCACGACTATAAACAACTTCCCGGTTACCATTATCCACTAAAAAATGAAACCTCGCAAAGAACTATCATCCGACGTAAAGAGACTTATAACAACTTGATTTATAGTTTCAATCCGCATATGAATATGTATTGTACACAAATTGTAACTTATAAGAGAGTAGGACCACACTAGAAAAATAATCCAAGTCCACATTCCATCAATAGAGTTTTCGAATGAACGGTACGGTCTGATGCAATACGTTTATTTTGGATTTATCGCTATTGATCACATAGTTCACGGCATTTTATTTTATGAACTCGGTGCCTTTCCTCACAAAGGTGCATCCGGGGTACTTAGACGTGGGGACAACACCTATAAGTACCTAGAAATCACATCGATAAGGAAAAATGAGCTTGGACGATAGTTTAATGCTGCTTACAATCACCACTCACGCCCTCCGTTAGTAACACACATTCTCAAGAGGAGTCACATAGAGCCCGTAGGCCTCATCTCCATGCGGAGATCACACGGAACTCTAAGCGCAACACAAAGCACAAGGCGGAAACCACTCGACGCCATGGAGGAAAAATCACTAAGACGCCAAAAGGATCACTAAGTAGTGCACACAATACCTGGTGAACTAAAGCAACATTAATCTCACGACCGGGTTATTTACGGTTGTCCAAGACTCTATCCGAGTTCCCAAAGAGGCATGCTTCTCTTTGGAGGTTTATGTCTTTTTTTTTCAATAAACATAATACTCGAAAAGATTCATATGAGATCACCTAGGCACTAAGCCATCTTGAGTCGAATAGTCGTATTACCACGATTATTTATTATTTTAATGACATTATATACATAATCGAGCAACTAATTCAAGCTAATGTACAAAGAGAATCCAAGCCACTACGGGCCTTTAAACCACCAAGATAAGCTACATGTCCCTTCCGTGTGCCAAAAAGCACCTAAACTTGAGACTGCAAGGTAGCCCACCTACCAGGTTTATCTGCCAATGATTGCTTCCCGGATACATAAAAAGATAAATATATAATATACCACAACGATGTACAGATTGTAGCACACATTCAACACAGATCTATAAGGTTCTTCTAGGATCAAAACTTAATGCACAAATAAGGCCACTATGAGCTCTAAACTGGACAATAATAGACCTTGATACAATATCGTATATAATAACCAGTTCGACATTGTTAATGTCATGGCTACTTATAGCAGTGCCATATCTTGTGTGGTTCCGAATTCCCCGTCTCCAATAATTTCCTTCAGATAGTTGTCTATCCCATCAAATCTCTCAGCCATACACGCAGGGGACACTGTTGCAGAAGATGCAATTGTTACAAGGTATACCAATCAAAAAGTTAAGTATAGAGAAGACTCACATTACTTTGAAATGTTTAGATTCTGCAACACGTTACATGTATTATACAATTGATGAACTGTAGAAGCCCGAAATGGGACAGTGATTCGGACAACCTAGTTAATTCGATTACAGTATCATAAATATAACGATTAAACAAGTTTGGAAAAATGAATCCAAATCAGGAACTATATCAGAACTGGGCAAATGAATAACATGGGGAATCATATGTTAACATTTCTTTCAAATATGTATCAATTTGATTTGTAGGCTCGCAGATGATATATGATGCCAATATATGATCAAGAGTATTTTCCCTCCAATTTAGAGAAAAATATCCAAAACATCTCCACATATTACCCCTCAATAGTAATTCGTTGTCATGAATATGCACCATTTCATGTGGGATGGAAAAGACCATGCATAAAGGATTGGGTAACCGTATATCCAAGGCTCCTTCTTCGAAAACTCGATATGATCTCATAAATTACATCAAATTTGATGGATTTCCTCACCTGTACAATTGTTATCAAGTGTGAAATCTAGCCGTTACATGGTGAAAGTGCATTGCTAAAACTTAAGAAAAACCACAAAGCTGAACTATTCAGGACCAACTCGAGATCGGTTGTTAAAATCCTTCGTAGAAAATTGTAATCCATCCTAAGTTTTCCATCGTAAGACATGCATTGCATACAAGAGATACAAACTGCGCCCACTACCCATAACCTTATTCAAAACAACCAAATTCGAGACAACGATCCAGTCACAATCATGTACCAAACCTGACAACGCTCACATCCTCGACTCCTGCCATATGAATGTGTGATCCACATGCATGATCTCTATGACGAAACCTAAACCCAACACATAGAAAATAAAAACGTGGAAAACGGCAGCAAGAGGGGATGATCCGTACCTTGCAGAGGTGAGGAACAAGTCCCCCACGACAAGATCTTCGCGTTGGTACCTTCGGCTTTGAGATCCAACGGCCTACGGCGGCCTTGGCGGCGCTCCGGTGAACTCTTGGGCGGAGCTCCGGTGACTGGAATGTGGGGAATGAGGTCTGGTCGACCTAGACCTAGACATGTTCCTCTTTATACTCTAGTTTGGTTAATCGGGTCCGGATTTGGATCCGGGTCCGGTTACCGACCAACGATCGTAAAATGTGCATAACTTCCTCGTCCCATAGCGGATTTCGACGTTCTTGGACTCGTTGGAAAGATCTCGATGAGCACTATGTGATGGACTTCTAATTTGAATTTTTTGGAACTCTATGTAAGTACAGATTTTGCAATTAATCCCAGACTTCAAAACATTTTGCAATTTAGTCCCTGTTCGGGGTTTTACATCATAAAAATCTCAAAGGAAGTCTCGTCCTCGAGACTTAATGTGTGATCCTACTAGTGTAGTTCTTGTGTTGTTTATAAAAATCTCTAAGAAAAGGATGAAACTCATAAAAATCTCAAAGAGAGCCAAACTTGGGATTTCAGACTTATATACTAGTGAGCAAGCGAGGTAACTTATCCCTAATATCGGTCCGTGGTTTCCGAACCCAAAACAAGTATGTAAGGCAAGGTTGAAGAAATTGTGAAATAAAACTCTATATATAATAACCATACCACGGACAACTAAAACGGAGGCAGGGGCCTGCTCTAGACTAATGGCGTTCAACTGCCCTCGTTGTGCCTATGAATATCCGGGTTCTGCTGCACTATATGTATGATGAGGGGTACCTGAACCACTAGCAAGCTGGGGACACTGTGTTATGAAATGACCAGGATGACAGCAATGGAAACACACTCGTGGTGAGAACGATCCTCCAAAAACCATATTGTCCCCTCGTGAGTTGTGGCTCTGTTGGTGTATGGGAGGTCGGGAAGATGATGCACCATGGCTAGCCAAAGCTTGCCCCAAAGTGTGAGACGAAGTAGAACCTGTGGTAGTTGGAGCTGATGTAAATGGACGGAAATTATGATTTCTGTGAGAACGGAGAGAATCTCGATGTGATGTTCTTTTGTATTGTTCAGTATGGGACTATGTCCGTCCTACAGGCTGTCTCTTCTGAGTAGCCTCCCACCTTGTTACCTTTATTGTCACCTCCTTGATATAGGTGAGGTCCAAGGTAGACAATCGGTCTTGTACTTCTTCTCTCATGCCACAGATGAATTTATGCAAATTCTCTCGTGGGTAGGCTGTAGTGGCAGGAGAGTGGCGTGCAAGTTCCATATAGCGGATCAGATACTCTTGAGCTGTCTTGGAACCTTGTTTCAACTCTGCAACTCTCTCCTTCGCTCTTCAACCCAATGGTCTGGATAGAACTCTTCGCGAAACTCGTCCATGAATACATCCCAAGTAATCAATTGTGTAAGGTGCTCCACTCCACCATCTCTCAGCATATCCAACCAATGAAAATTCCGCAAAAGTAAGCCAACTATCTGCAGGAGCGTGGACCATCCGTAAAACCTTCGACCCATGCTCCATCTACAACTCTGCATCAACAGATGTAGTGGTGCCAAGGAATTGTGGTACCTGGGATCTCTGGTACGCAGTGTAAGTAGTATGATGCTTCTGCAAAGCATCCAGGTCCCCATCTTGTTCTGAATCTAGTGATGGCATCGGATGTACGCTGGACTCCTCCCCTGAAGGTCTGTAGGAGGGGTCAGATTGCTCTTGGACCTTTGCTCTGGCTGCTCCTGGCATTGTCGGATGCCCTGAACGGCCTGAACTAGCAGGGCCAACTGCTGCGCCACATCAGGGTCGACTCGTGGTGGCATGGTCCTGCACGAGAACCATAACATTAATATTTTTGTACCTTTGAGAGATATTTGGACACGTAACTAAATGTACTAATCTCCTGGTACTCGTGTAGGCTCAAGATCCATACACTGTCTGTATTTCGAATACCACATAAGAATCATATTTGTGAAGTATATTGGAGTATCGTTGCTCTGATAGCATGTTGTGGCATCCCTAGGGATCCAGATACTCAGCAATACACTTTCACAACATACAATTCTACATTCGAAATACCAAGTTGTAACAGCCATGCAGAAGAACAATAGAGAAAGAAAAACTACATTTTTTTCATTCCATTCATACCTCATGTCCACAAAAAGATTATACAATGCAGTAGAAATGTAGCTACATGTATGGATACATCATATTGTCTCTCAAAAATAACATGTACAAAAACTTAAATAGAAGGAACACATTGTACCACAAAAGAGCGGTGTTGCAACAAGTCAACTACAACCGCTTACTGCTGCGGCTACTGCTCCTGCAAACCTGCCGAATTCACGCAAATATGTTTATGAGCAAAGCATCCAATACGGATATAAAATAACTAGAAAGGTAAACACCCAGTCTGGTGGTGTTGACGTCTTAGGATGGGATGTTGTGGGTTGCAATAAAGCTTCAAAAGTGGGATAGTCTACTGGCTCAAGGAGAAAAACTCCTTATGTACATGCTGCACCTTGTATATAGTTCAAAATTTTTTGACAAAACTCTAAAAAGGTGGACAGGGCAGATTGAAAATAAAACCTGCCGGAGTATGTATATTTACAAGAAGCTTGCAGCTGGATGACTTGGCTACACTGGTCAAGCATCCTGGGATAGGTAGCTACACTAGCTACCTTCCATTCTTCTCTCCACCCCCTCTTCTTGAGATGGTCTTACTTGAACTTAGAAGGGAATACCCCGCTCCTCGAGGAAAGAGTTACTGGATCATAGAATTAGAGTTACCTTGTTAGAGGAGCCTGGTTCTTTGCCATTTCTGATGTGGAGAGCTATATTTCACTTACACAGTACAAGTAAGAATCATAGTCATCAGAAATGTGCGAATGAGGATTTGTTCTGACCTGACTGTTGAGGCGTCTTGAATAGAAGACTTGTAAAATTAAGTTAGTTAGGTCTTTAATTCAAATCTCAAAAAGGTTCTGCCACACGATTAATCTAAAGGTTGAGTCAAGCTCCATTTTCACGTTTTATTCATGCCCTTGGTATGGAACCCAAAATCATTGCACTTTTGCATTTCATCTTAGGTTCTCGGTGATGAGCAAGGTTTAAGTATAGAGGGTTGATGAATATGTGATTCATCACTCTAAAAGTTTAAAATAGAGCTTTGTTCCCAAGAAATTTGTTGCATACTTACGCTTATATTACATAATTAGCATTCATGCATACATAAATGATATCTGCATTGTAGCATTCATGGTTAGATTAAATAAGAATCCCAATTCACTTGTAAAAATCATCTATAAATACCATATTTGTATCTATTTTGTACTAACTTCAAATCTAATAAAATCAAATCTATAGTGTATATATTACTAATACTAATTAACAAAAATATCGAAAAAATACTAACTTGTAAAATTGACTAATAAAATCTGAATCCATGTTTGATACTAGGAGCCTTATACTGCGCATATCTCTCTCATATAGTGTACGATTTAGGTCTACTCACTTAAAGTAGTATACATTCAAAGACCTTCAAAACATGACCGATTTCATTAAAATCGGAGATCGTATGTGAAACTTGAGTTTTGGGCCCATATTTTATATTGTACTTATTTGTACTTGTACTCTTGTGTTCTCTCTCTTCATTTGACCTCGTATCCGTTTTTGGTCGATGAAACTTGTAGATCTGAGCGAAATCTACAACTTTCATGTTTTGAGTTTTTCCAAATTCAGTCATTTCCCCCCTCACAATTCACTTTCTTTGTCGTAATAATCTAATTGGGCCACGTGGTGCCATCTGGTTGCGCCACGCAGCCCAGTCCCTTGCACGCCACTGATGAATCCATGATTCATTAACTTTTCTGTCGTATTTTGTCTTAAAACCCTTAACAAGTGCATGTAAATATTCATTAATTCCCATCTTTTAACAAATCCTCATTCATATATAAATATTCACTTTTAACCATAAAAAACATGTAAATAAATAAAGAACAAGAAAAAAGAACAAAAGGGCAGATTGGATATATGTATATATGTACAATATGACTTAAAATATAAATATAACAGAAAGGTATATTTATATAACGTAAACCTCGAGACCAAGTCAGCATGGATTGGTCGACAAGCCAACAAGTAGGGGGAGATAAGGAAAGAAAATCCTAAAATTAAATTAAACCCCACTCTATATATATTCATCACTATTCATAAAATAAATAAAAACTTCAAAGATTTTTCATTAATTCATATGTACATATTTTTCACCAAACTCTTTTCCTAAGTATTAGTAAATATATATATATATATAAATAAGTTAAAAATATTACCCTGTATATATGCCAAGAAATCCTACTTGTAAATTGTCCAAATCTCAACTTCCGAACATCGTAACTTCTTCATACGAACTCCAATTTCACTCTACTCACCTTTAAAGTTCATAAAAAAATAATCTCTAATTAATAAAGGTGGTTTCATCGAATTCGGAGTCCGTTTGCAAAAAGTCTGTTTTGGGACCAAAAGACAACGAGGTTTCTGGGCTATTTATTTTATATAACACACACTATTTATAGTTCTCTTGATTTTATAATTGCTAAATATTTTCATGATCTTTATTTTTTCACCTTAATTTATTTCATAATTTTTGGAGCTTATTTATTATTTTAATAAAATAAAAACCTTAAATAATAGGCAAAAATGAACTAACTAGATACTACCCATATTTATTAAAATATGTAAATTAATTTATTAAAATCTACAAAAAATTCACACATGCCTTATTTATTGTTCTAATAATTTAAAAAATATAAAATTATTTTTAATTATTTATTTATTAAATTAAAAATCTAAAACCTATTTATATATACATATTTATTCATATAATATTTATATTTTGAATAATATTTATTATTTATAAAGTAATTATTGCAAAAATTAGATAATTAAATTATTTACATTTCTTGTATTTAAACCTATTTAAAATAACCTTAATTACTTATTATTATTGATTTTAGAAGTATTTAACAAGAACTGACCAACCAGGTGCTGACACTTTTCAGCACCTTGGTAATCTTTTTCAAGAAGCTGTTCAGCCGTCTTATTCTGACCGGTCGACTTCACCTAATTATCCAGCTCTCTTCTTCACACCTTCAAGCGATCTAAGCCACTGATCTTCTTCCCCTAACAACCTACTCCATCGCTAGCCATTAGATCTTTCTTGGGGAACACGAATTTGATCTATAAAAACCCTCAAAGATCGTCAGTTCAAACCAACTTCCCAACTATCCAGGAACCTCAGTTCCAGTAGCCGACCCCCCAACTTCTTCCCTCTATCCCGGCCAACCTAGGAAGTGAGAGCTCCTCATCTTGGGCGCGCGTGGAAGGAGGGAGATCGGAGGAGGAGTTCCAAGGCTCGTCTCAGCCTTGCATCGCAGCTCGCGCTGCGTTTCGCTCCGGCCAAGGTCGCTCGTCGAGCACTCATTCCAGGTAATATACCTTGACTCTCCACAGACCTACTCACTCATCTTCTCAGTTTTCTTTCTCGATCGCCGAGCCATGATTAGCATGGCTAATTACTGTGATTAGATCGCTTAATCCTTTATCTTACACACCCCAATCAAATTCCAATTCAAACCGCTTCGATTATATTCAAATCGCGAAGCCATTCCATCGCCATTCTCACACACCTTGCAATAATTATGGAAACTAAAATTTTCTTCACTTTTCGATCTTGCAAAACTTTAATCAATTGGCCGATTCCTCGAGAATGGAGCACACGACATTGTTGTTTGCATATCCGTCTTCAAAAAGGAGCAAAAGCTATGCATCTGGGAGCTTTCATCTTCACGAAAAGCAATTTCAAAGATGGCGTGACCACCTGAGCTTTAGACGCCATTATAGAGGGCCGTCACCTTCATCGCGCCTTCACCGCCGCTCGTAGCCGCCTCCGCCAGCCACCTACTGCGGGAGAGCTCGAAGGGTGGAGGAGCCACCCCTCTGGCCCTGCCGGAGAGCCAAAGCCATCACCGTTTGCTCGAAAGAAATCGAAGAAGACGCGTCGTTCGCCAGAACCCCAACAACCTCAAGAATAGTTCTAAAGCCCCAGGTGTACAGGCATGCGACACGTGTCGCGCACGCAACCGTCGGATCGCACCATCCAACTTCTAATCTCAGCCGTCAGAAGTGAAGCGGTGGAGAAATTGCATACTTAATCTAGCGTTCTTCAAGAACTTTAATTCCGCTCTGAGTTTTTCAGAAACTACATTTAGGTCCCTCCACATGGACCTAAATGTAAAAACTTTTATTTTTCTCACAAAACAGTCCCTGTGAGGACCTATTTGCAGAACAAATTTAGTAGTTTTCTTGCGCTTATACCCCTGGGCTGTAGGGGATATTTGGACCTCTTTTCGACCTTATTTTTCAGAGATTTTCTTGGGGTAGTTATACAACTACCCCCACGAGGTTTTTATTATTTTTCGTGTATTTTTATACGTATTTTTCTCGTGTTTTAACTCGTCGAAAACTGACCGCGTTTTGTTTTGATTTCGTGTGCTGGTTCGAGCCCGCTGCTCGACTCGTTCAACCTACTATATTGTATCATCTACATATATTCCACCTACTATATAATAAATAAATCCTTTGGAAAATATTAAAATCAAATAAAAAATAAAAATAAAAATAAAATAAAAAATGTCATGTTACTTTGATCACTTTTAGAAGAGATAAAATAAAATCGCAAAAATATTCCTTAAAAAATCAAAGTCTTTTATTCTGCCTCCTTGAGTTAGACCCAGGCACACTTACCTGGATAAATAAATAGTGTAGGTTTTCCTCTGAAAACATAATTTGTTTGATAGACTGAGATCTCTTCGTGGCTTTTTCTACACCGACATCTTTACTCTCTAAAAAGTCGCGATCTGATTTTAGCCACATCAGCCACGAACCCATCATCTTCAGTCGTGGGATGGATTTCTGGCACTCCAATCTGCACCATCCAATCCCACATCCGTTTATAGCCTTTCGACCGTTCTCAGATCTCATTAAGGCCATCCACGAGCGATGTGCTCTCAGCCGACCACATGTCGCATCCACATCCGACTGATTGTAGCCTTGACGCTTCCTTCCCCGTCTCTTATTTCCTCTGCATTCCTAGATGCCCGATCAATATTCTCCTTTCATCATGGTCATTCATCTCTGCCCGCACCTACTCTCACCACGTAGTACCGCCCATCACCCTTCGATCGCACCGACCTTATCTAATCCAGACCTTTCACTAGATCCCCACTCTTGGCTATTGGACCATAATATCAAATGGCCAAGACCCATTTGTCTACCTCCAAACTCCCTCTCCCACATCGCCCCACCTCACCAACTATCTCCACTCTTCCCATTATGCACATTCTCTCAGCCATGAGCTCCACCTCTCGACGACCCCACGACCTACTCCACTCAACCGTCTTCCTTGCGAATCATCACTCACCCCACGAAGGCCTCTCTCTCGCCCCATATTCCCCACGCAAATCACGTCGGTCATCCTCAGCAACCACTCACATCTCTCTTAAATACGCCACCTCCGCTCACCTCACAACCCATACGCCCTAGCAAGAGAGACCCTGGAGCTCTACACCTCCGATCTATGACATGGATTTGGTAAGAAGTCGAGCAACGACAGAGGATTTCTCTCCAACAAGATCCACAGCGAACCTTCACTGTCCAACATCTTCATCGTCAAGGTTCTTGAGCTCAGTCACCTGCCAGCCCTAGAGCGATAATTGGCGGCTCCAATTAGAGCCCCAATTCCCAGGTAAACATCTTCATCTTCTTCAATCCTCCTATTCTTCCCTTCGATCTTCTCTGACTTTATTAGGCTTCTTCGCTCAATCTCACCTACCACCTACCATTGATCGAGCTTGACCTCGAAGCTACAATCTCTACATATCTCTCTGTTTATCTCCATGAACCATCGCGACCTCCGATCTCGTGCTCCCCCCTCACGGTGGAGGAGCACGTCGGTCAGTCACCCGCTTCGCCCCACAAGGCCTCAACCCCCTCCCCCCCATCCACGAGTGCCCACGCGCCATGATTTGGTGAATCTCTAACGTTGCAGGTGCCTCCTTCTTAAATGACTGGACTTGTCTCCAGAGCTTCTTCAAGCTGCTTCATCTCTGACATAGCGGCGTCGAAGGCCTCTTCCAGGACGTGCAACATCCTCCTCGAACCTCCAGGTTCATCGACGTTCACTCAGGAGGATTTGGGGAGGTCTCTTTGGTCAGAGCTAGGGAGGCGGAGCTACAACGTCCTCGTCAGAGCTCTGAAGTCACTGCCACCAAGGCATCAGAGGAAGAGGAACATAAGCAATATTGTCGTTGGATTCATCCCCAAGTGATCATCCAATCGCCATAATTCATCCATGTATCCTCTAACGAACGTACAATCATCGTTGGATCCTTAAGATCTGACGGTCCACCTGTGGCCACATTGCCTGCTCCTTGCCTCTTCTCCGACCCTTTAGGCTCGGAGCGTTCGAGCCTTTAGAAGAAGTGCCACAAGTCAGCCAATCCTGCCTCCGGTCCCGAGCCTTTAGTTGAAGCACCCGAACCACACATGAGCCTCCAGCGTTGTCCGAGCCACCATCTGAGCCTCACATATCACGTGACCCACGTGCAAACTTTGGATAAATTGCATTCGGGGCCCTACTAGTTTTGGAAATAGCATTACACTCCCCGCCAGCACATCACGTGAGGTGCACGTAGTCCAATGGAGAATTGCAATCATACCCTCATTATTAAAGGTAATTGCATTTTCGTTCCTGTAAGCATGTTTCTGTTTTAAGAAATTTATTTCAGTTTTGCATTGCATTTACACCCTTGTGTTTGCACATTTAATTAAACACTCATTTAGCATCGTTTATTAATTCAAAAATTTCATATCGTGGAGAAACTTATGCTCTATTATTGTGAAGACTTGTTATATTTTTGGGAGTTTCAAGTAATATAATATAATTCTTTCTTGTAAATCGTATATTTGCCAACTTTTTGCCTTTAATTGCGTATTAAATTAATTATTGTTCCAAAAATCACCAAAATTCATTATTGCTCTTATTTAGTAGTTCTACATTGTTCCCAAAATTCACATCATTTGCATGCATAAAGATGCCTTCATAAATTAATTGGTATTTTGCTTAATTGATTTTTAATATGTTCAAAATTATTCATTTTTGAGGTCTAGTATTTTTCCTAGAATTTTCTTACAAAGACGTATCTAGGATAATTTTTATATCTGAAAATGATTTAAATTGATATTTGTTAAAAATTAATTTTATGAAAACCACCCTGCAGTCATTTTTAATTCATTGTAAATTCATATAGAGTCGAAAAAATCCAAAAAATTGCAGTAGCTTCATTTCATTGCATTTAACATTTGGGCCAGATTTCATATTTTTTGGACTTAACTAGACTATACTTTACATTTTTACCCTTGGAAATTGGCATGAATTGCGTTGCATTTCTTTATTTTAAAAAACATACCACAAAAATATGCTCCTGAAAACCTAACATCGGAATTGACTTCGAATTAGTCTAAGGAAAAGGTTGCCTCCCTGTGTTCGACCTTGGGATTGCCCAAGTAAAATAAAATAAAATTGCCGCTTGCGTTTAATTGACACATTAACCACAATGGTTTTGATAAGTCCGATTTTACCTGACTACAACGAACATCACTAAATTTAATCGTTAATCCAGTTGAATTAAGAAGGGTAATATGGGGTTTTTCACAGGTCGATCTCCTGACTCCTCGTCTTCTAATGTTCCTTTTGACCACCCAATAAACCAGGACCACTCTTGTCCCACTTTCGCCGTTATGAATGAAAGTCGATTATAGTTCATATCCTTTTTCTTTCACAACACTCTGGGATTGACCTTAACCACAGAATTCATCTTGGTAGCTGGGAACCAATTTCAAAGTGGTCTAATTGGGATTCTCTCATCATGCAAGTAGAAGCAAATCCAATCCCTGGATCCCAATATAGAATTCATCTCCTCAAACTCAGACCCTGAAATGGCACCTCAAGGAAGAGGAAAGGGTTAGCAGCCATACCAGCCTAGGCAAGGAGAGATGCCTGATAAGAATCAGGTGAATGCACAGTTGATGGCATCGATCCAAGCTATCCAGCAGCAGCTGATAGAGCAAACCTTAGCCCAGACTGCATTCCAGGAAATGTTGAATGATGTGATTAACAGACCTCAGGGAGGAGGAGGCAGAAATGGAGGAGGGGGTGGTGGACCGACAGATGATGAGGAAGATCCAGAACAAGGGAGGCCTAAACCTACACTGAAAGAAATATATAATCCTAGAGACAGACAGATGACCGAGTGGATTCTCATTCCATCGGTGCACGCTCACTTTGAGATGAACAACATAAATTCCCTCACCATGAGATTCCGAGGACCAGCATGGTCCAACACTTTTTTGGGAGCTTGAACATAGAGAGTCAAAGGCTCGTAGACGCAGCCTGTTGGGGCTCACATTTCAACAAGGATGAAGACATCGTTTAGTAGATCTCTGAGGAGATGGTCGAAGGAGAGGCTGCCCTCTCTTCATCCAGGGTATATCAAAAGCAGCCCCAGATCCGCCAGAAGAAAGTACACATGGGAGTGTCCAGAGAGGTGGAGAGAGATGAGAGCTCCAACCTTAGCATTATCGGGGGCCATCTCTCGAAGATAGATATCTTTGAGAAGCGAACACAATACCTTGAGAAACGTTCAGTGATCGAGAAGAGGATGCAGAACCTTGATAAACTGGATCAGATCACCAAGAAGTTGGAACTACTGGTGGTCACCATCAACTATGTCTAGTGGGCAACACCATCCCCAAACGCTCCAGCTGAAAAGAAGGACGATCCAACACCGTCGCATCAGCCTCATCCGAGCCAGAAGCCACCGGTAGTCTAGCATGTATACTACGTGCAGGCTCTTGACTAGTGTCACTTGTAGTAGCATATGATTTTCTACCAGCCAGACTTCTTTTCAGCAGCCAATCCAACCTTCCCATCACCACCCCGATTCGAGAAGTCAATAGGGTTTGGAGTAATGAAGCACAGTCGGCCTGTCCTACCGGACACCCTCAGGGCCATCTTCCATCCAATAGGTAGTATCAACAGCCTTAGGCTAGTCGTTTTGGGCAGTCCTCACAACCGTCGCCACCGTATCATTAGCCTCCCCAGTACGCCGACCAATGGAGGCAGAATCAACACTATCAACAACTTTAGTACCATCAGCCACCGCCATACCACCAGTATGTGGCTGCCCCTTCTTAGCATTATCAATAGTATCTTCCTCCCTCCTACAATAAGTTTCAACTTCCTCCACCACCAGCAGTCATTGCCTCGGCTCCGAACACTCAACAACAGCGTGGTATGCATGCTGAATCTTCTGAGGTGAATCATGTGAACCCGACCCTGGATTGCTCGGACCAACTTGTCAAAGGCCTAGTAGATATGACCAGGAAATTGGATGACCTGACCACCACGAAAACCACCATTCCAGTGCAGGTCAAAGCTAACCCCAACAACTCCAAGAGAAAGGAGCATGTAGATTGTGTTGTCCCGTCTATGCCTGCAGAGTCAGATGATTGTAATATTGTTTTATTTAATGTTGTCACTCTCAGGAGCAGTAGGGCCCTGCCTACATCTGCCACCACCAAGGGGAAGAATAAAGCTTCAGGTGAATCACCATCTTCTGCATCAATCGTGCCAGCTACAGAGGTAGGTGAGGATGAAAAAGGAGGAGCCATGCCAGTTGCCACTCGCCACCATCAAGAAAAAGAACAAAAAAGTCTACAGAAACAAAAAGAATAAAAAGAAGATTGTTGTAGAAGTGAAGTCGTGCCAGCCTTGGTGGAGCCTCCAGTAGCAGTCGATCCCTTACCAGCCAACGGAGAAGAGGCCATACTTTTTTCCCATCCACCATTACCAGCATCTCAGCTTCCATCTTGTACTCCTTTTTATAATCCGGGTGTACAACATTCTGTGGATGATGATTTTATTGTAAGTAAATTTTCTATTTCGGATTCTAGCAATTTATATATTCCTTTTCACGATGAAATAGAAAAATCCAAAAAAATTGCAAAAAGAAAAAGTGCATTATCTAATCCTAGAGTTTTGGACATTATCAATAACCTGACTGTTGAGATTCCTCCAATAAAGGCCATGGAGTACATGCTAGATGTGAAGAAAGGTTGAAGGAGGCATGTACAAGCAAACGTCACCTTGCACGCAAGAACAGACGCAGACAGGTGGAGAAGCACGTTTTTTCCATGGCCATTGTAGTAGCCATCAGCAACTTCCAATTGAAGAAGCAGGACAACGGAGCACCTCTTATCAGTTATGAGATTTTTAATCAAGTCTTCGAGCACACTCAGCTTTACAGTGGTTCTTCCATCAACCTTTTGCCATCATAATTACTACGAGATTTTGGGCTAGGTCCACTGAAGAAAACATGGATGATCCTTCAGTTTGCTGATCGATCCATCAAGTGACCTTTTTTTGGAAGACGTTGTAGTAAAGGTGCGGGAAATGCAGTTCCCACTTGACTTTATAGTCCTTCATATTGACTCCCCCATACCCTTACTCCAGACTCCTATCATCCTTGGCTGACCATTCCTGCGCACCTTAGAAGCCATGGTTGATTATTGGTCTGACAAGATTACTTTCATCTCAGGCAGCAAGATAATCACTATGGACATGATCAGCGAGTCGAAATTTATGACTAATGAGAGCCAAGCATCACCAGAAGTAGACTGTAACTTTATTGCATAAATCAGAGATACACCACCCTCTTTGGATGATTCATGTACCTAAGAAATTCTCTCCCTATAGGAGGACATGGAAAGCACAGTCGACACATACTTCGATGATAGTTGGGAGACAGAATCCAATATGTTGATGCACATTTTTTACTCTAATGATCCACTCTAGCCCGAACACAATGATGCTAGTGCAGAACTGTTCGGCATATTACCAGAATCTCAACAGAGTACTGAGGACAATAACTCTATCAAAGTTCATGCAGTACATCCCACCACGAGTGTAGTTTCCGAAGTGTCTGAAAAGTTGGCTAGATCAGAACCGGAACTCAAGCCATGTCCATAAGGCCTGAAGTATGCTTTCCTTGTGGGTGAGGAAAATATGTATCTTATCATCATTAGCAGTAGGCTAACTCCGAAACAGGAATCTAGATTCTCGAATCTATAGAGAAAAACCGCAAGGTACTTGGTTGGCATGTATCAGATCTCTATGGGATAAACCCTGCATTGTGCTCACACCACATTTACGTAGAAGAAGATGCCAAGCCACCCCATTAATTTCAAAGAAGATTGAATCCAAATCTCCGGGACATCGTCATGGAAGAAATCACGAAATGGTGTGATGCTGGTTTCATTTATCCCATCTCCAATTCAAAAAGGGCAATCCCCTTGCACGTAGTTACAAAGATGTCAGGGGTTATCATGGTTACAAATCACAAAGGAGAGAATATATCTACTTGGGTACCAACATCCTGGCGAGTGCATGTTGACCAGCATCATATTAATGTAGCAACGAAGAAGGACTACTTCCCCTTGTCATTCATTAACCAGGTTTCGAAAAGACTAGCCAGCAAGGAGTTCTTCTGTTTTCTAGATGGGTACTCTTGGTACAACCAATGGGAAATCACCCCTGAGGACCAAGAGAAGACTACCTTAACTTGCTCGTTTGGCATTTATGATTTCAGGATAATGCCCTTTGGATTGTGCAATGCACGAGCAACATTCCAGAGATGCATGCTTCCAGTCTTCGCTAAGATGGTAGGATGTTTCCTTGAGGTGTTTATGGACGACTTCTCTGTATATGGTGACAGTTTCGATTCTTGTCTTGAGCACCTGGATAGAGTACTTCAGAAATGTCGTACAGTCAATCTAGTGCTATCATGGGAAAAGAGCCACTTCATGGTAACATAGGGAAATGTGCTGGGTCATGTCATTTCCAAACGTGGCATGGACGTCGAACCGAGAAAGGTGGATGTGATTACACACCTTGAGCCACCTCAGATAATCAAGAATGTGAGGCCATTCTTGAAGCATGTGGGATTCAACAGACAGTTTATCCGAGACTTTAGCCGCATCGCCCGACCTCTTACAAAACTTCTTTGTAAGGAGATTGAGTTTAATGTTGACCAGCAGGTTCTCCTTTAATTCAATCAGTTAAAGGATCTTATCACTCAAGCTCCAGTTCTACAGCCGCCATATTCGTCTCTAGTCTTTGAGATCATGACGGATGCTTCAGACTTTACAGTTGGGGTTGTTCTAGGATGGAGGAAAGACAAGGTACCCTATGCCATTCATTATGCCAACAAGACATTAGATGAAGCTCAAAGAAATTACACTGTAACAGAAAGAGTTGTTGGCTATGTTATTCACTTGGAAAGTGTAGATCTTATCTACTTGGATCAAAAGTCACCATCTTCACATACCACTCTTCTATCCGATATTTACAGTAGAAGAAAGATGCCAAACCCAGATTAATTAGATGGATCCTTCTCCTCCAGGAATTCAATTTGGAAATCAAGAACAAGACTAGAGTTCAGAATGTGGTAGCAAATCATCTCACCAGAATTGAGCAGCAATAGCCTCCGTTGAGCAGTGCATCCATCACAGAGAGCTTTCTTGACGAGTCGATTTTGGTTGTGGATTCTCTCCCTTGGTATGTTGATATTGTCAACTACCTCATTTTCGTTGTAGTGTCGCTGGATTGGATGAAGATTCAGAAGGATAAATTCTTGTCGTCAATCCATTTATACGAATGGGAAGATCCTCTCTTTTTCAAGGAAGGAGCATATTGCATTTGGTGTAGGTGTATTCCTCAAGAGGAGCATCATAGTGTCTGTCACTCATTCGAATCTAGTGGACACCACTCTAGAGATAGAACTGTAGAAAGGGTACTTTAGTGTGGCTTCTGGTGGCCCACACTATTTAAGAATGCAACAACTTTCGTAAAACAATGCATTGATTGTCAAAGACTAAAAGGAACCCTCACCGCAGAAGATTTAATGCCCCTAAAGATCATTCAGATTGCAGGCGTATTCGATGCTTGGGGTATCGACTTCATGGAACCTTTTCCAAACAGTCAGGGATATGAGCACATCCTTCTTGTCGTTGACTATGTGAGTCGTTGGGTTGAAGATATCCTCGCTCTAGCTGTTGACAACCGCACAATTTGTCGATTCTTAAAAGAAAATATCATTTCGTAGTTCGGGATTCCAAAGATTCTCATATCATACGGAAGTATCCATTTCATTAACAAAGAGGTCAAGAAATTAATGAAGGGATACGACATCGATCATCAGGTCTCATCTCCTTATCATCCACATAACATTGGCATGGAAAAATTATCAAACAGAGAAGTCAAGACGATCTTGTAGAAACTTGTGAAGCCCGACAGAAAGTATTGGTCTCAACTCTTGGACTCTCCTGTCGGCATACAGAACTACTTACAAGTCTCCTTTGGGCATGACACCCTACCATTTAGTATATGGAAAGTCATGTCATTTGCCCATGGAACTCATCTACAAATCCTTATGGGCAATCAATGTGTAAAATTTGGACTCACAGAGAAGTGGTTAGAAAAGAAAAGATGATCTGAACAGACTCCTGGAATTTCGAGACTATGCATACGATAAGACATTAATGTACAAAGAGAAGGTGAAACGCTGGCATGACTGACACATCATACGAAAGACCTTCGAAGTTGGATAGAAAGTGTGGTTATTTGATGCAAAGTTGAGGATTTTCCCAGGCAAATTAAAGATCAAATGGACAGGGTCATTTCTAGTACAAGAAGTACATGATAATGGCAGCATTGCAATAACATAATTGTCACCTGACGCATAACCATTCGTTGTCAATGGTCGGTTACTGAAGCCTTACCTTGAACCTGATACTTTCTTGGCCGTTGTCGATTCAATCCGAGTACTGCACTCTGAAGATACATCCACAACGCTAGAAGCATTAAAAAATGTATATAATGCACCACAAAAACTTTTGCTCTAATCTCTTAACTTTTCTTCTTTCCTTTTTTCCAGTCCCAGCTTGCAAAAAAAATCAGGTGTATCACCCCTTTTGGTTAGTTTTCTATACTTGGGACATACATTATTCTAAGTATAAGGGGGGTGTACACCCCAATTGCCTTCATTCTTTGATCCTCTCCATTGTCTCCTCTTCTTGCCTATACTTAGGGTTCTCTTACCCTAAGTATAGGGGGGAGACAATCCGAGTACGATATGTTCATTCACTTCCTTGACCATCTCTGCCTTGTGTACGACCTGCTATACTTAAGATTATTTGATCTAAAGTATGGGGGGACAGTCATCTTCCTGTTCATCTATTCATCTCTTTATTCATTTGTTCTTTAGACTTTTCTATACTCAGTCCGAGTTATGTCTTCTCCTTTTCTCTTTAATTTATGAGGACATAGCTATAGCTAAGTATAGGCAGGTCGTATATACTATGTACATATTATAATCCATAACTCGTACTTTTATATTCTAAATAACACTTATATCTTAAAATAATGGTCAATTCATTACAATCTTCTTATAAAAAGATGTTTATAGCTCCTCAAACTATTTTTGTACAAACTGATTAATAAATCAGGCAAAAATACTTTTTTAAAATGTTTAAAAAATGGTTTGAAAACCCTTGTGAAAAATCTTTTGAAAACTATTTGGAAAATATTTTGTAAAGAATATTCAACATTTGTAAAATTCTTTTTGTTTGCAAGAAATTATTTTCTTTGCATGAAAAAAAAAAGTTTGAATAACAATTTGTAAAGAGTTGTAAAATGGTTGCAAAAATACTTGGAAAATCTATATATATTGTTTGAACGATTTCCAAATACGTGTAAATGTTTGTAAAAAACCATTTGTGAAAATTATGTTGGACTATGGTTTTCAAATTTGTTGAAAAATGATTTTCAAATAAGTTTGAGGAGTATACATATCATACTCAAAAATTCTTTATACATTAATCCAGTTAGAACCAAAACTTTTGTAAGTATACCAAAAATATCCGCACATGTATTAACAAATGACATTTTTATTGCTCAAATTCTTTTTGTATATATTGATTAAAAAGTCACGTTGAAAACATTCTGACAAAATGATTTGAAAATATGATCTGACCCATTTGGAAATTTTTTTGGTAAAATGTTTTCAACCTTTGTAAAGATATTTTGATTGCAAAATTATTTTTATTTGTGTGAAATAAAGGATTTGAAAACCTATCTGCAAATGATTGTGAAAATATTTGTAAAAATATTATGGAAAATATATATACTTTGTTTGAAAAATCTTTGCAAAATGGCTTTCAAATGATCTTAAATATTGGTAAAAATTATTTTGTACTATAATTTTCAAAATAGTTTTCAAATATTTTAATTTGAGGAAAACAATTCATCAATAAATGTGTATACAATACATAAAATTCTTTACCAATTGTATATATATGTACTTATAAAATAACTTGTTAGAACCTGTACACTCTTGACAATTCTTAATAAATAAAAATAAGTGTGCTCGTGTAAATAGTTGTATATATTTTATGCTTTGAGTGCCAAGAGTTGTTTTCTTACCAAAATTATTTTTATAAAAATTCCTTTTCTTTGCCAAAATTCTTTTTACAAAATATCTTTTTATTTGTAAAACCCTTTGTGTAAAAAATCTTTTTCATCTCAAAATTATTTAAGAATTGCATCAATCTTTCTGCATTGTACATAACATTTGCATGGCATGCATATTCTTTCCACTTGAGCTTGATGATTGAACAAGTCCTAATAAAACCGAAGATTGGAGCTTGGTTGGACCATATTGCACCTAACTGCACCGGAACCTTATGGGAACAAGGATTATGGCACATTAGGTCTATTGAGACTTAATTCTTTGGGACTCAGGGCTGAGTTCAAGTCACCTCGACTTACTAACTAGAACTTTTTGAGACATACGCATGACTCTTTTCGGTCGTGACCTAACTTGGATACTTGCACCTTTCAATTAGCTCAACCCAATTGGAGTGGTGAGAGGGTTGGATTTGCCAGTCTGAGACGCATACGAGCGGAAAAATTTGTCCTCGTCTAGGAGGGAAGTGCAAACCAACTTAGTCCAGTTTCAATGAAGTTGAATGATAGGAGAGTGTGGGTTGCAATAAAGCTTCAAAAGAGGGATAGTCTTCTGGCTCAAGAGGAAAAAGTCCTTATGTAAATGTTTTTGTGAATAGTATTAAAAAAAACTCTGAAAAAATGGACAGGGCTGCAAATAAAATAAAAATACCTGATGGAGTATGTATATGTGTTGTATAGAAAATAAGCAAGCTTGAGCATCAAAGTTATACCATGTGATCTTGCAGGTGGATGACTTGACTACATTGGTCTTGCATCCAATGATAGGTAGCTACACTGGCTACAATCCATTCTTTTCTTGACCTCCTCCTCTTGAGTCGTATGACACTTGAACTTAGAAGGGAATGCCCCTCTCCTCGACAACAGAGTGCTGGATTGGGGAATCATTGGGTTGTCATTCTAGAGAAGTCAGTTCCTTTGTCATTTCAGTTGGGAAGAGCCACTATCACTTATATTGTACAACTCAGGTTCATAGTCATAAGGGTTTGCGTATGATGTAAGCTAGTTCTGACCTGGTTATGGAGGTGGTTTGAACCGAATTCTGTAACTCTCAAAGGCTGTTGTATTTTAAACTTGGTTCCCGACCTTGTTCCACACACATTCTCACATCACGGTCTAACTTGAGCCCCAAACTTTTATTTTGTAAAGACAAGTTAATAACTAAAAGCAATTCTACTCATTCTTTCCTTTTCTTTTCATATTTATTCTTTTTTTAATTATTA
This sequence comes from Ottelia alismoides, assembly GCA_037367405.1. Taxonomy (NCBI): domain Eukaryota; kingdom Viridiplantae; phylum Streptophyta; class Magnoliopsida; order Alismatales; family Hydrocharitaceae; genus Ottelia; species Ottelia alismoides. Next base: position 351,776 of record JAZKJV010003255.1, on the reverse strand, counting down.
CATAAGTTTTTGCTAGGGACTAGCAAAGGCAAGTATAGGGGGTGATGAACGTCCATTTCATCACCTTTATTCTATCATTTTGGCCCTAAAAACCCTAGATAATGCATGTAAATAGCATTAATTTGAAAAAAATGGCATCCAACATTTCTTACATTTATTGTGTAAATAATAAGGTTTTAATGCTAAAATTATAGAATAAAGAGAAGAAAATAAAATTTAATAAAATATTGAAAATATTTTATGACCCTAAACTCCAAGACCAAGTCAAGAATTGAGTTGGTCCACAAGGTAAAGTAGGGAGAGATAAGGGCCACAAAGCCATTTATTCATTCTTTAATTATGCATTTTTGACACCTATTTTATTATTTACTATTTATTCATTAAATAAATAAATTTTGTACATTAAAGTTGTAGATAATAATGTAAAGAAAAATACAAAATTGAGTTTATACAAAAATAATATACAGTGTACATTTTACACACTAAATAAAAAGCCAAAAACCAAACTTGGCAAACCCATATCATTCAAATAAAAACTCAAAGCATATCAAAATCACTCTAATTGTATATAACTTTTCAAGAGCTATTTAATGTTGGTGGTTTATATTTTTTGGAGTAATTGTGTAGAAGTTAGGTTTTGGGCCTCAATTGTGCATTCTTCAATTATTAATTATTTATTATTTTTACAAATACATATATTTATAATTTTGTAAATATTATTCATAACACATGTGCATATTAAAATTAAATATAAAACATAAAAGAATAGGGCAAATAAATAAGTCTATACAATTACATAGATAAAATACCTATGATTCTACTTGTATATAAATAAAAGGGAAAGGTATTCTTTTATTATTTATTCATTCATTTTTTATAATATTGTAAATAATATATACATTCTATTGAAAATACCAAAACCAAAATAAAACTAATTAAAAAATATTATATTAAATAGTATACATAAAACATAGATAAAATACCTATGGATATACCAACATAATATACTCACCTATTTATTTAAGTGTACAAATACATACTATAAATAAATAAAAATATATTTATACTCACAAAAATACGTTGGAAATATATAAATAAAAGGAATATAATAATAAAATAAAACATACAAAATAAAAAAATACAGTAATAAAAAATAACTACTAATAAATAAAGCCAAAAAACGAATAAATAAAATAATAAACAATTTTATTTTATATACAAATATTAATTAAATTATTTACTATTTTAAATAAATTATTTTTTAATAAATATACTATTTTATCCTGTAGCGGTCCCTGTTGGACCAATCCCAGCGCGTCAAATGTTGACCGCATGGTCAACTCTTCCGCTTCCAATTTGGCGTGGATCTGTGTTTCCCTACGATTTTCGCCTTTTTTCATGTGTGTCTCATCGCTCAATCGTCATCGATCCCTTCATACAAAATGACCATTAATCATTGTACATACACGCCATACCTTCTAATCATGTGTACATATGCCCAAAACCTTGTTTTCCCCGATCAATAAGGGTGCTCGATGAGGTCTTTAAATGAATCCCTCCGCCTCCTCCTTCAAATTTGGTCACCATAAAAGCCCTAGGAGACCTCACCCTGGATCCCAATCGTCTTCTCGTGACAAGAGGAGGTGCTGTGTGCTTAAGTGAGGCTCCAAGAGGCCGGGGTGCACCCACGGTCGCCGTCGCCGGCGACCCCTGCTCCCTGGGTGAACCCCAAGTATAAGAGCGGCATCGTTTCCATTTATTTTGCCTAATTTTTATCCTAGAGAGGTAGATTAGCTTAATCAGATCGCCCCGTACTTCGTCGAAGTTGAGCTCCGATAAGCTCCTCCGTGCATTATCCTTGCCGCTCCGCCACTTTTCTCGCTTCCATCCTCATTTTAATCACCTCCCTATCATTCCCCGTAGCTCCAAACCACCAGGACTGCTTCAGTGTGAAATGAGGATCTCCTCTGCCGTGTCGCCAGAATCCTCTCCATCCGCCTCATTCCTTGCGTAACCAGCTGCACAATCGATCGTGGAGGAGCCCCTTGAGCCATATTTTGTTATTGTGTTGGTTGGGTGTGTTCATATGCGCCAGGAGCTACAGTCAAAGCCCGCCGGAGGTTCCTTGGCATACATTTCTTCCCCGACCACGCGGAGGGCCTCCGTTGATCCTCCATCTATTCCTATACCTCCAACATGTAGAGAACCTTGCCAGGAAGCTTTTGGGACCCTCGGGATCAACAAAGATTGACGGGGGCGGGAGATATCACTGGAGGAAGTTTTCCCAGGTGAAAGTTCTTCCTTGTTCTTCCTCAGCCCTCGCTTGCCATCAGATGAAGATGGTGGTCCCAGATCACACAAGAGCCATTGGATCACGCTATGCATCAGCTGTCCGATCACGACCTGCGATCTAATCTTGTGCGTCCATCGACAAAGCATCATAGGTCGCTAGATGAGCGACATATGGCAAGTGAAAAGGCCAGCATCGTGTGATGTCGTGCATATATGGGGTAAATTGCATATCTGACCCTCGCATTTTTGTATTTATTATTTACTCTTTTTAATAAAAAATGGTTATAAAATGAATGGAAATTTCGCATTGAGGACCCTGAGCTTTCTTATATTTAGTTTTAGGTCCAGATAATGTCACCTCACGTGTCATCCCACGTGAGGTGGTAGAATTGCATGTAAACCCCTGTATTTCTTATATTTATGGTTTAGTCCAATAAAATGAAATTCATGTTATATATTTTTTTGTAAAAAATACTGTGAGGCCCCTAACATTTCTCGTAATTACATTTTGTCCCTCCAGTTTGAGCCACGTGTTGTCCTACGTATTGGTAAATTTACACAGATGCTCTGGCGGGTTTTGTGATTGTTAAATAGTACATTAAAATGTCAATTACGTTGTATATGTTTTAGGTTTTTGCGCAGAGTCCCTCTGTATTTTTTTGCAAAAATGCCCTTACCAGGACATGTATTTTTGTGTGTTTTTATCAAATTATTAAAAATACCTACAGTGCTCCTAAAAAATCATAAAATAGGGATTAATGCTCTATGCCTCGTAGATTTACGTCCATATTTTTAATTGGCATTTTTTGCATTTTATCCATTTATGAAAACTGAAAAAAGCCTAAATAATCCTTATTTAGTATAAAAAATACCAAAAATATAAAAACATTTTTAAAAATTGCGAAATAATTATAAATAGTATATTTTGGTATTTACTGAGTCCAAAAATTAAAACCCTTAAAAATTGAAAAAAAATGATAAAAAAATTATAAAGCTCCAATATCCAACAAAAATATAAAAATTTAAAAAATCCAAAAATATATTTTTTCTATTTTGATAATTATTTATATAGTAGTACCTATATATTAAAACTTATTTGGGTAATTTTGGGACCTATTTATTTTTTTTATAACCCAAATTAATCTCAAAGTATTTATTAATCCCTTATTTGGTATATATTTTTACTTTAAAAATACATAAAATATCAAAAATCCATAAATTAACAACAAAATTAGGAAAGAAATAAAAATCACAAAAATATCTTACTTACTTCATTTTGAGTATTTCTGCATATTTATATGTATATAGTACCTAGATATACCTTATATTGTATTTATACACATACATATATACCTATACATAAATTTATATTTATATAATATTGAAATGAAAAAGGAAATATAAAAAATGGAAAATATAAAAAGAAAATACAAAATCACAAAAGAAAAAATAAACAAAAAATATAAAATTAAAAATCCACAAAAAGATCTATTTAAATAAATGACTTGGTTGTATATAAAGAACATCCGGCTGCCATTTTGCTCTCTGTGGTTCGACCTCTACATACTTGCCTACTATGAATTTTATGGTAGAGAAATAAATTTTAATTCCACATTTCTATTGATAATTGTTTCATTAATTATTGTGGGTTAATTGTTGACTAACTGGGGAAGGTTGAGTGGTCACCGCACCGACAATTGATCCGCCTTGTGGTTTAATACAACCCTCGATTTTGCCTCAGTTATATGTGGCATGGCCCGTGAACCGAAACACGGATTTAGTATATTGGCATTGGATGTGGATTAGGGTTCCGCCCTCTCGATTTAGCGTAGGAGTTCGTGTGAAATTGAGGTCGGATCAAGTGGCTAAAATTAGGGAGAAATCGGTGCAAAACTCGGTTCAATGAGAAAGGGGGTCTAGGGGGACCAGTTGACCTCGATCTACAATCCCAGGTGGCCCAATCAGAAGGACGTTTGAATAAAACAAAATCGCTACAAGACAAAAATAGAGAAGAAAAATAAAGAAAAATAGATAAAAAAATAATAAATGAATTCAAATTAAAAAAAATGAATAAAATAAAAAATGTTTGTTTTTTTTCAAAGAATTTTTCTATGATTTTTAATTATTTTTATGAAAAATAAATTACTGTGTATACAATATATAATATTATATATGTATAATATACCTATGTATTATGTACAATTATTTTTATTTTGTTATTTTACATGAATATCCCAATTTTATATTTTATTTATTTTCAATATAATTTTAGGATTACAAAATAATTTTTATTTTATTTTTAGGAGTTATTTACATGTATAGAATAAATAGTCATTGTTATGTACATACATTTGCTTTGTATAATGAAAGGGGGATTTTATTCTTATTTTTGTTTGATTTCTTCTTATTTTTATTTTATTTTTACATTATTATTAGATATATATACAAGGAGGGGGAAAATTAATTTTATTTTATCAAAAATAATTATTTACAAATATAGGTAATATGTATAACACAAAGTAGACCCTATCTCTCTCAACTTAATTTATTTGGCGATCATGTCAAACGTGACCTTCTCTTGGAGTTCGGTTGACTCCGTATTTATTCTAAGTACCTCCTTCCTTTTTATTTTCCTTTATTCTTTTATTTTTGCACAAAATATGATAATTATGCAATTTAACAAATGCATGTTGAATGCAATGTTATTGTATTTACAAGTATTTACATGTTGTTTTTCCAAGATAAAAAGCTAAAATAAAAGAATAAATGGTGAGAACAGGGATTCATCACTTCACGTATAGGCTCCTGATTCAATCTCATTAGTATCATTTTATCCTCTTCAAATCTCTGGTCAATCTTTAATCAACATCACTATGTATGTTCACTTATTCAATCTCATTAGTATCCTGATTCAATCTCACATATTTATTTCATCGATTGAATCTTAGTAAACTATACCATAATATTCATTATTCTCATGAAGTATGGTCATCATCAATCCGATGGTCCATTTATGTGATGCTTCAACCTTGAATCCTCTTCCGCATGAAGAAGGTACTCCATCAGGGCTATCCCTCCATATTCGTACAGCCTTACGATCATCTTCACAATCACATCATTTTATCAGCAAGAAACACGCCTTTTACCTAGTGTAACACTGCAGGGGTCAAGGAAGTCATGAATTCTGACCATTGATGACTTCCTCGGCTCCTACAGTGTTAGTCTAAACAAAGGAGAGTTTCTTGCAGATAAAATGATCGTAAGGCTGCACGAATATGGAAGGACATCCCTAATGGAGTTCCTTCTTGATGAGGAAGTGGATTCAAGGTCGTAGTATCACATAAATGGATCAATAGATTGATGATGATGACACTTCACGAGCATAAGGAATATCGGGTAATAGTTTACTAAGATTCAGTCGATGAAAATGTTGTAAATACACCTTAAGAAAATCCAAAAGTTACACAGTGATGTTGAGTAAAGATTGACTTGAGATTTAAAGAGGAGAAAATGATACTAATGATATTGAATCAAGAGCCTAAATATGAAGCCCGAAGCTTCACAATCTTTGCATGGGATTCCTGGCTAAAAAATCAATCTCAAACAGCCTCGAGTTTTGGGTTATAACTTGTCATTCTTGGCCAAGGATCTCGTCGACGTTACACTTCTCTTGGCGCTCGATCTGGGCCTCTAACTGTCGTTGCAGGTTCAGAGAGGATGAGGTGTAATTCTGTAAAGTGGTGGACAATTCGATCAGGGGGGTGGTGAAGGGAGTTTTTAAGATGAAAAGATGGAAGTTGGCGTATGTTATGAGGTGGTTTCTTACATCATTCCAGAGCACCATGGAGGTTTCCAACAGTTTCGGAGGTTGTCGCAAAAGAAAAAGTAGTTAGAGGAAGAGGTTGTCGATAGCGGTTTATTGGAAGGTAATTAGAGGTGGCTGGTGTAATTAGGAGAAGATGGCCAGTTTGAATGAGGTAGGAAACGGCTAAAGGCTGACAAAATCCATGGACCGTTGTATCTTAAGATTCAACAGTCCAGAATTGAGCATCAATGGAATACGTCAGATCAATACAATCAGACGGTTTTTATCCAGGAGTTGATGAATGGATGACATTTGCTGATCAAGAGACTATCAGACAATGCAAATATGAAACAGATGGCATAAGTGGAGGTGGGCTACGTAGCGCAATATGAAGATGCCATGTGGCCCAATCAGAATTAAGTTAAATTAGAGAATCAATGTAAATTCTAAAAGAAAATAATTAAGGAGTAATTTAGAAAAAGGTGTGAACATGAAAGTTGTAGATCTCGACGAGATCTACAACTTACATGTAGAAGTCAAAGAGATCAGAGGTCATTTGTACATAGTTAGAAATTAAATGCTATTAAAAATTATTTCCTTTAATTATCTTTTGCTTATTTTTTGTATTTTTATATTATGTTATTTTATTTATGTATAATTTTTATTCTAATAATAAAAAAATACATAAAATATTACACTATATTAACATAAAATAATTAGCGCTAATTATATACAATATAGTAGTTAGTATTAATGTTAACTAGTTATTGAATCAAGTTATCAACTTAAGTAAAGGAGATAAATATGATCAATTAAGCTGATAAATCTGGGATTTATCACCCCCCATATACTTAAGCTAAGCTCATCCTCGAGCTAATAAAGAATTAGTTAGATTAATTAGTAAATTCCTTGACTTGTGCTTTGAGATTACAAGGCTTGATTTAACCTAGAACAATAAATTTTTAAGAATCCTCAAACTCTGAATTGATCCAAGTATTAATCAAAAGGAATTCAACTCCTCTATACCAGAATGTATGCGTGAATATAATGAATATGACTTAGTGTTGAATGCAACATTAGAGTAGAATCAAGACATCACCAAAAATTCCAATCTTGGAAGTTGTACTAAGAACTAAGCCCTCAACTCTAGGGAATAAATCTAGTCTTGCTTCAATCCATTGTCTCTTTAGTTTGTCAGACTTTAAAAGGACTGATGGAAGGGCAGATTATGGAGGATATAGGATTGTATACTTGTTTTATCTTCCTCTCACTGGAACATGGTTCTCTCTAGTGCCGAAATGCAATACATTTGTAATTTGATTTTTGCCAATCGGTGTGTCTATCAAGAGAAGTTGGAGTTGTCTGCACCTGTTTTCTTGGGAGTACACCGGGGTGTACCTTTTTTGAGTATCTATTATACCTTCTACACCCAGACTTGTAGAATTTACGATGCAGAGCCCTTTTTGGGTACTATCTTGCCTCCTAGTCCTAAATAGCTTTGATCCAAATGGAACTTAGAAATTGTTGGGAGCGCTTACCTTTGGAGACAGCTCATTTAATTTTGCCTTTGTATGGGGAGAGCTTTTTCTTTCACTGTTTCTACCTTTTCGTTGCTTTTGCCTAGCTCCATTACTTTTACCAAAAGATTAGCGTACACTGATCAACTTATTAATTAATGCCATCGCATTCTGGCACTTTATGTTCTATCAAGAAATAGCATGAGGACAAGTCCTATATAGCCTAAGATACTGACACTCAGTTTTCATGAAGCCACCATCAATTTTATCCCGTACTCGAGCATCATAGGAATCAAGTCCAAACTCAAACTTCCAATCCCGATTTCCTTAGTGAGATATTGACTTATCTCAATCACTATTGCAGTCATGCAAGTGAGTGGTATTCTAATTCTTTTAAGGGAGATTAGCATGGAATATATCAAGCAAATCTTCCAACTAGGACAATGAATTTTTTAAGTCTATGACCATAATGATTAATACATGATAACTCTAAGACTAGGGACTCCTTAAACCAAGTGTTGTAGATCATCTTAAGCCTTGAGTGTATAGTGAAAATGTGTCAGGGAAAGACAAAAATTAATAAGTTAGCAATTTTTACAAAAGATTTTCAACGTTTATAAGCATTATAAAAACAGACTGGGTAACTTTTACATAATATCACAAAAATACAATACAAAAACACCCAACAAACTTCAGCTCCTAAGAAATCCAGATGGAATTTTCAAAGTTTAAAATCACAGGCTGCCTTATGGAGAATACTTCCGAATCTAAGTAAAAATGATATTCATCAACTCGAAGATTTATCCTTGTAGATTGATGCCATTCTCTGTTAAAAGTATTATCCAAATCTACAAGGGAAGCCTCAAAATTCTTCATGATTATAGGAAGACAAATTGATCCCCTGCGATAAACTTTTAGGTTTTTCTTAAAAGAGAAAAACTAGACAAATAGGAATGAACTAATTTACAAGAAAGATGATTTTTCATCATGTGAGCATCCACGAGAAAACTTAAAGGAATTTCCATATTTAGTTCTTTTATCAAAAGATAATCCTCCTTAGTTGGCATCACTGTTTTTAGATAACTCTGTATCAACTTATTCTTCCAAAATACAGAATCTATATCCATATTTTTCTCCATGTCATATCATTGTAATATTTAAAGGAAAGGCAACCTTATAAATAAGAATGACAAGACGGTTCAAAGAAGCATCACAACCTCTGAGGTGTAATGAAGACACTAAAGGAAACTGATGAGACATATTTAGAGGATAGTGGATCTTTTTTTAATATAGTTTTCATGAATTATTTTCAAAATATTTTTAAACAAATTAATTTCAAAAATGAAATATGATACCCAGAACCACAATAGTTAGAATTTTTTAAAAAATACGAGATACGGCTAAAGTATATATGCAATATATAGGGAAGACCCCCTATACTTAGCTTTTGCCATGTCCTCATAGCACAAAGTGAAATGAAGCCATAGATCATGCTAAATATAAAAGAATAAACACGAACTGAATCAAGAATGACATATGCATCACGAGTAAAATAATTAATTAGGTGAATATAGAGACTCGGGTCCCCCTATACTTAAGCTAAGAAATAGCTTAGGTATAAAGATATGAATTAAAAACTAAGTGACCCGAGAGGAACAATCAGAAAGAAATGGATCCCCCTATACTTTGGCTGAAAATGGGCCTAAATAAAAAGAATAGGAAGCTTAGTGATGACGACATCACTATTAGTTGAATCTTAAGATGATGAATCTTATGAGATGGTGAATATGTCCTGATACTTATGCCTTTTCTGATAAACCGAGAACTGCATGAATAGGCATGAAGTTGATCATTTTATGGGTGTTAACCATTCTGATGATTCTATAAAATGCTTGAGTAACTACCTGTTAACCAAAAAGGATGGTTCATGATCTCATAATTCTGAGATTTCTATACTAATATTCTCATGCACTTCCTTAACAATGAAAGGAATCTTCCACTTTGATTTAAGTTTCCCGTGGAAAATCGTTAACTTTGCATTAGACAACCATACCTTTTGTCCAATAACAAAGTTTTTATATCTAATATGTGAGTCATGCCACTTCTTAACTCTGTTCTTATAGATTATGTTGTTATCATATGCTCGGTTGCGAGTTTCCAATAGTTTATTTAGGTAAAGGTCTCTACATTGTTTTCCTAAGTGATAACTGCAATTAATCTTTTTAATAGCCCATTCAGATTTATGCACTAACCCAGCTGGGAAAGAGCATGGCTTGCCGTAAATCATCCTAAAAGGTGAAGCGCCAAGTGGTGTCTTGTAGGCCATTATGTAAGCCCGCATAACTTGTTCCAACAACTGAGACAATTCTTAGACTAACTTATGGATAATGCTATTCACCTCCTTATTAGAAACCTCTGCCACGCAATTCGATTGAGGGTGGTAAGGACTAGTCATTCTCTACTCAAATTTATAGTTCATGACTAAAGATTTAATCAATCCATTCAAAAAATGGCTACCCCCATCATAAATCAATACTTTATGTACCCCAAACCTTGAAATAATATAATCTTTGATAAATTTGCATACACATTTTTCATCAGCAGTTCTAGTTGGGATAGCCTCTACCCATCCTGCTAAGTAATCAACAGCTAACAAGATATACTCAAAATCATGATTATTAGGGAAAGGACCCATGAAATCTATGCCCCTAGCAACACAAACACCACAAAAACTTACAGGTTACATGGGCATTTCTTCTCTGGAACCAACAATCCCTCCCATTCTCTGACAAACAGGGCATTTTTGTACAAAATAAACTACATCCCTAAATAAGGTCGACCAATAGAAACCACAATGCAATATCTTCTTAGAGGTTCATTTTCCTGAGTGGTGTCCTCCAGCTTCAAGTGAGTGACAATATGTGAGGACACTCGTATATTCCTCTTAAGGAATACACCTTCTCCAAATACAATCCAGTCCTTCGAAGAAAAGAAATGGATCCTCCCAATGGTATTTCCTCGAATCTGATTTAAGTCGGTCGATACTGCTCCAAGTACAACCATGAGGAACTTGCTTGGTGACAAGGATGTTAACCATGTTGGCATACCATGGGAGTGATTCTACAGTACAAATATATTCGTCTAGAAAATTTTCTCGAATAGGCTCAGAATCAAGGGAGTCCTTCAATTTAATTCTTGATAAATGATCAGCCACTACATTCTTGACTCCAGATTTATCCTTTATTTCCAAATTAAATTCCTAGAGTAGCAATATCCACTTATTAAGATGTGACTTCACATCATTCTTTTCCTTGAGATACCTAATGGTTGAATGATCGGTATAAACTGTCACTCTAGATTCTAGAATAACTGACCTAAACTTCTCTAAACCACAAACTACTACAAGTACTTATTTTTTAGTTATTGTATAATTTCTCAATGCATTATCCAAAACTTTGCTTGCGTGGTGAATCACAAATGGACTCTGATCTCACCGCTGCCCCAATATGGCCCCAATAGCAAAATCCGAAGCATCAATCATGATCTCAAAGGAAAGAGACCAATCAGGAGCCTGCAAAATCGGCATGTCACAAATCTTTTTTTTAAAAAGCTCGAAAGCCTCCAGGAAAATGTGTTCGACAAAGAACTTGATGTATTTTCCTAAGAGATCAATCAATGGTCGGGCAATTTTAGAAAAATCCCTAATAAATCTTCTATAAAATCCAACATGCTCCAGAAATGGCCTGACTGACTTGATGTTGGTTGGTGTATCAAGTTTCCTGATCACATCCCCCTTGGCAGGATCTACCTCCAATCCCTTTATGGATATTACATGCTCCCCAACACGATATCGTCCTTGACCATAAAATGACTCTTTTCCCATAATACTACTATATTCACTTCCCTACAACTTTGAAGAACCTGGTCCAAGTGTGCTAAACAAGAATCAAATGAATCGCCATGAACTGAAAAATCATTCATGAAGACCTCAAGGAAATCCCTAATCATTTTAGCAAATACCTCAATCATGCACCACTGAAATGTGCCTAGGGCATTGCACAATCCAAACGACTTGTGCTTGAAGACATATGTGCCGAAAGGACAAGTTAAGATGGTCTTTTCCTGATCTTCAGGAGTGATTGCTACTTGATTGTAATCTGAGTACCCATCAAGAAAACAAAAGAACTCTTTCCCCGCTAATCTTTCCAAAATTTGATCAATACAAGGAAAATGAAAGTAATCTTTCTTGGTCGTAGCATTCAGGCACCGGTAATCGACACAAACATGCCATGACATGGGTACTCGTGTTGCAATCTCAACTCCTTCTTCATTGGTCACCATCTAAATTCCCGACTTGTTCGAGACAACAAACAAAGGTGCCACCCATTTGAAGTCAGAAATAGGGTAAATAAAGCCCGCTCCGCACCACTTTTCAATTTCTTTCTTAACTAGTTCCCATAGATTTTGATTAAGACTCTTTTAAAACTCACGGGAAGGCAATACATGTTCCTCAACAAAAATATGGTGGGAACAGAGTGTGGGATTTATGACCACGAGATTTGACAAAGTCCAACCAATAGCCTTATGGTTCTTTTCTAACACTTCTAACAACTTAGTCTCGTGTTCCTCAGTCAAAATAGAGCTAATGATGATAGGAAACTTATTATTTGGTCCCATAAGGAAAGTGTACTCGAGTCTTGGAGGAAGTGGTTTCATCTCTAGCATGGATGAATCATCAGGTATATCAGGCTGCTCCACCACTGAATCTGGATTTGTGCTGCTTAGTGGAAATGATTTCACTGTAGTGTTTTCCACCAATTGTACTAATGAATAAGGAGTCATATCACCAAAAATAAACGATAATTCGACCAAAGCTGCGTCCAACTCATCATCTACTTCCCTTGATTGTCCCTAAGGAATGGGAACTGACACATTCCAAAGGGACTCTTGTGTCATCAAGGGAGTAGGGTTATGCACATGTCAAGAACTCTGGTAATAAATCATTAACTACTATGTAAATATTGTCCTCTCCTGAAGAGAGTACCTCATTTTGTATTGTCGGATTTTGTGCCCAAATCCCAATTGTGTTACTACATTGCAGTCTGCCTCGAAAAATGAAGAGAAATTTCTGACTCGAAATTAGGTTGCTGCCAATTTGTTTGACACATATGTAATTCCACTTCTTCTATTGGAGAACGGAACTTCATCATCCCGGTCTGATAATCAATGATGCTCTAGTGGTCCTAAGGAATGGCCGCCCAAGGATAATCTGTGAATCTCTCTAATGATGAGGGATATCCATTTTAAGGACCTTGAAGTCCACCTTATAATTTTGTCCCTCAATAGAGATAATGACATTATTAATTTCACCCTTATCCTTTTTTGATTTAACCGCAAACGGAAGTATTGCACTAGATTTATGAAAAGGGTCCAACTTCAGTTTCTCATGTAAGATGAAGGATAATAAATTTATTGAAGAGCAATTATCTAGGAGAGTGCATGCAAACTCTATGTCACCAATATGACTCACTACATAATGTGCACCTAAATCTATCTTCTTTTGTGGCAGTTTATGGTTCTTGATACAAAAAGTAGTGGCACTCGAAAGAATATGTGTCTTGATATAGCTGTTTGGTTTCTTTCTGCTAACTCTTCTTGGTGTGCATCTCACCTTCAGATATTTTTGAAAGGCAGGGTATCTAGCCACATACTCATCGAATGGAACTTTCACCACAATAACATCTCTACAAAATTGTGCCACATTTGGATCGTCTTTCTGAATCTTATTAGTGATGCACTTTCCCGTCATAAGAGAACGGAGGAAAGGGATATGTAGAGATGAAGTGAATACTCATATTTAGACAGAAAAGCATGTCCTTATTTTAATTAGTAATTGAGTTTATCAAATATGAATCTTTTACAATTGGAATAACAATAGGATTATCTACTTTAGGACATAGAATGTCTAGTGAATGTGCATTCTCCTTGTATGAAGGCACAAGGTCCTTCGTAGACTCTGAATCTGATATGTGATGCTCAGCTCCTTCACTCCTCCACAATCTTATTATGGTTGTACTTGCTTTCCAGAAAAGATGTCTGACTTCATCATCCTCTGAAGTCTTCTTGGGTTGAACTTCAGAGTTAGTCCTATCCATCTCCTTAGCCTGATCAGGTCCAACTACGGTCCGTCCGCTCCGCTCCTGAGAGACATATCATGAACATAATCAAGCGGAGGGATCTCGTAATCAGATTTTTGAAAATCTGAATAGTATACCTGATCCATAGAAGGATGTTTATGTGATTTGTTCAGGCTATTGGGGATAACTCAAACGTGGGATGGAATGGATGTAGATGGAATACTGCGCTCATCATGTAGATGGAAGAGACAGTTTCGATCAACCCTCAAATCCTAAACATCATTTCTTTATGAGCGTAGCTCCTCTAAAATCTATCAATGAAAGTCCATTGAACCTTATGGTGAACGTTGTTGGTGGAAGGACGAAGAAGGGTATAAAGAACGTGAAGACTGCTATTGATGGGTATGATTTTTAAAATGCGGACTCTATTGGCCCACCTGATAAGACTGTTGATGCCTTGCTGCCTTGAGCTTGATAGGGATTGGCTCTAGAGCTCATTGGTGTTGGAAGAGATGTGGGAGTAAATGATGTGTTGTAGTGCAGGCATTGATAAGAGAATCGGTCCCCAGAACCACCTTGCTTGGAAGGGTCATCAGTGTACCACAACACACCATTTACATCCCATACATGGGAAGGCTCCTCAATAATAGTTTCTACTGTTGGTGATTGTTGCTGACAAGGATGAATTAAAGGCTGGTCCTCAACCAATGGCTGGATTGGCCCTGACATCATTTGCTCTTTAATCTGAGGAATACGATATACTAGAGCAGCTAATGCATCTACAATAGGCACCTTCATCTTTTCTTCCTTCTTAGAAAGTTCTGCCATCTACTTAGGTAATTTTGACAAATTACTATCCAACTCATTCATCCTCTTATCTATTCATTCAACCGTAGTATGTTTATCTTCTATTAAACCTAAATCAAAAGGATCTATTGTAGCTTTCGCTCCTCTACTAGATAAGAGTGAATTGTTTGTCTCCAACTGAGCTCCACTAGCGGTTTGTGCTCTATTATTTCATCCATTCGTTCAACCACCTTCCAGACGGAGTCTGCTCCTCGTGAAGTATAGCTGCCTCCATAAGCAACACTAACTAAACCCTATACCTCAGGGTGTAAACCTCAATATACATATTGTACCAAGATGGTAGGTTCTAAGCCATGATAAGGACACTTCTATAGAAGATCTTTAAATATCTCCCACGAATAACAAAAAGCTTCATTTAGAGGTTGGGAGAAACTTGTGATATGTGAACACATCAAATTTGTTCTACTCAAAGGGTAGAACTTCTTCATGAATAAAGCCTTGAACTAGGAAAAGTTGTGACATCTACCCCCAAGTTTTTCATCCAATAATCAGTCTTATACTTAAGTCAAACGGAAGGGCTTTGAGCCTAATATAGTCTTGGTTAACTCTAGGATACCTAAGATATGAATAGACCAACTCAATGTCCCGAAGGAATGCGTAAGGTTCTTCATGAACATTCGCATGAAAATGTGGCAGCAAACTAAGAAATTGTGGCTTTAGCTCGTATTCCACTTCAGGATCAGCTGGGGTTAACCAATTCCTCATCTGAAACTACCCATGATTATAAGCCTCATCCATAGGTCTATCATTACCCATATGTATCTGGTCAAGCTGTGCTCTCATAAGTGCTTGATTTTGTTCAGATTCAACCAACCTAGCCAACGCTGCATGCAAAGGATCCTCTCATTCTTCCTCCTCTCCATTCCCATTTTGTCTCTTGGCAGGCATCTTTACTGAGTCTTCGATACCTTCATCAAATAAAGGGTTGGAGTGAGATATAGATGAAGATAATGAAATCACATCGATCTCACCAAGGTAATGATCTTCCGCAGTGAGAATAGAAGAAGAAAAGGGGTTGGTATAGATCTTACCTTCCCCTAGGAGAGAATAATGATACACCAGTTCTAAGAAAGAGTTGTTTTGGAACTGAAATGGTCTGGAAAAAAATGGGTTGGACCTGTGAAGATGAAATATTTTGGTGGTTCAGTGAAATGCTTGCAAAGTCCGACCAAAAATCTGAACAATTATCCATCTTTATGTTCAAGAGATAAGGAATTTGAGCATCCTAGTTTTCAAACGAACCTAAATTTTATTAGGCACTTGAATGTGCAGAATGATTCGACAAATCAATACAAACCCTGATTCATTCACCAACTCAACACTGAAGGCCGAGATGATGGACTTGTTATCTTGTCAAATTTTATTTGGTGATTCAATACACATCTTTTCAGAGTTACAAGATGTTAGGAACCTAAATTTCCCTATGAATTATCTCGATTCATATGACTAGTTGAATCCACTCTGAGCCAGTGTAGAGGTAAGTCAGACTGTATAAATATGGCTACCTTTTTACTTGAGGATCGGGCCTTGCGTAGTGTCCTCTAAACCCTCCATTCTGTTAAGGAAATCCAAACTATTTACTTGCTACCCGTAGATCGTCACTGAGATGCAACTAATCATTTTTAGAGAACCAGTAGTTTATATGAAAATTTGTGGTATGGCTCTATCCTAATGTCGTCCTCCTCTCGCAAAAATGTACCTACAGACAAATGAGGGTTTTACTGGTTGAAAACAAGGTGATACTATTCTGATTAATTAAGATGAACTTGCATCAGTTCAGTCCCGATTTCAGGAGATTAGGTCATCTCTTGAAATTAAGTGACCACAAGCATCGCCTAACGTACAATCTCTTTTCCTTTTATACTTAGGTTGATGAAAACTGATGGAGAAATTAGAAAATGGAATGCAACGAAAATTAGTGATGCATGTAGTCATTAGAGATACTTATAGTGCTTCCCAGCACTCTCCATGTGGATGCATAACATAATTTTAAAATATAACTATATGATGCAATTTAAGAAATTGCACCTAAACATCAGTTCTATTAGCGACAAAGATCAATTTACTTTGACTATGTAGAACGTAAATTACATGCATTTGTGAATCTCCTATGATTTTTGCAATTGTGAATCTTATGAGATTTCTGTTGTGTATCCTAAGTTATGAAATAGATAAGGCAATGATATGACCTATGATCTTTCTATTTGGCATAAGTTTGAATCTAAAATGTTACTAAAGTCAAGAACTACTCTCGACCCAACCACACATAGGAATGAATAAAGTTTCAAGAGGCCTTTTCTTATATACGTGAGATCTCAATCGAGAACTATTGTAAATGGCAATAGAATATAAATGAACTAATCTATTAGTCTCTCAATCTTAATTATATGCTTCGTGGCTCTCCAACAAAGTGATCCAAGCTCTTTGCCTCTACGGTCCTTCAGAAATAGTCGGCTCCACAGGCCTATCATGATACAATATAAATTCATTAGGAAGTTCAAGAGAGAGATTTACAAAAATATCACAAATATAAAACACAACATATGGAGACATGCTCAAAAATAGTTTCAATCAAAAATGTCTGAATAATTTGAAAAAAGAAATATTTGCTCTTAAAAATAATCACAAAATATGCCACATCCCCTGCAATGGTGTCATCTGATGAAGCGCTAAATGCATGTATTAAAAGAGATCTGTTGTTGCACAGACACTTCGCATCTCATACAAAATTGAGAGAAAAATCAATGATGAGGTTCTCAGCGTAAGTTTATAACCTAAGAAGTCCAGGGTCGAACGTAAGGATGCGAGCACTTTGATGATTAACTTTAGAGGACAAATAATTTTAGACAGTAATTTAGAGATTTATTACTTTGAGATAATGCATATTACCCGATTAACATAGAACTTTAACACAATTTTTATGCCAATAAATTACATGCAAACATAGATGCATACACAAGACAGACTTGAGATTGACATTCAAAATAAACTCATAATGTGAAACTTGGATGATTAATAGAAAACTCCTAAATTACTTTCTTAGGGAACTATTTCAAAAAGAATAAGAAGTTGATCTCAAAATCTTAAATTTTCCCACTCTGATAATTTAATCAGCAAATATGTCTTTTAATGATCCAAAGGTGATTTACATTAAAAAAATAGATCTTAAAGATAGTCATGCTTGAAGGGATAAAAAGGAGCATACAGGATATTTAAATTCAACTAGATTACAACAATCAATCGAAACCTTCAAATATTTACAATTAAAGTGTGAATTATTAATCAAAGTCAACCACACATGCTGTTACAAGATAGAGCGTCAAACTAGCTTTCAAACCAGACCAAAATTACAATAGTTGGACTTTAGGATGACAAGATATTCAACAAGGAATCTAGGGGTACAACCGCAATAAAAACTTCCAAGTTTTATTACGTATAAGGACTAAGAGGGACTAATATGTAAATAATTAAATATGGAAGTGCCAATGTGCAAATATTAAATAGGCAGAAGGACTTATATGTAATATCCAGAAATATTTGAATTTTTACTGTAATTTTTCTCCTGCACGTGCCAGCCACATGATAGAAGAGGCTCGATCGAGAAGGCTCATGCCACGTGTCTTCTAATGGTGCTTTGATTGGTGACTTGGATATAGGCTCGATGTCTGAGCCTGAGGCAATGGAAAGAGTGATGTGGCCTCTTATAACCCACCGGAACAACCCCAAATTAGGACGGTCTTATGGTAATTGTATCTCCTCCTAGAATTAGCATCGCCTCGGGTGGTGACGTAAGAACTGGACTCCAACGAGACCTCCTTTACTCCGCCGTGCTCTAGGAAAGCTTTTGAAGGTTAGGGAGTCTTCTTGAATGGCCAGTGATGGTGGAGCATCGATGGCGAAGATCTTGAAGTGATTTTAAGATGGTGGCAGAGAAGATACATAAGGAACCATGCTCCAGACATGATCCGCTGATCGTTGATATTTCCCCTATTCATTTTGCATGAGATGTGGTCTTTGACTCACATCATTTGCATCTCATACCTGATTATAACTTTCTCCTGCAATTGTATAGATCCAATTGTCCATATTACACATTCTTTTGTCTAACACCCTATCTCCACCTTATGATTATGTTATACTTAGGCTCTGTTTGGCTGTAGAATTGGGCAGGGTTGGGGTGGCCCAACCCGGGGAAACCTCCTCCCAACCCTCCCAATTCTTCTCACAGTTTACTATTCACAGGGGTACCCCAACCTAACCCAATCCTACCCAACCCTACCCAACACTGCAACCAAACGAACCTTTAGGGTGTACTTTACCCTAAGTATAGGGGGTGTCAGATTTTTTATTATTCTTTTGATTCTTTTTACCTCTGTTTTGCTGCCTACACTTAGGGATATTTTACCCTAAGTAGAGGGGAGGTAGACCATGTACATTCCGACCCTTGATTTTCCCCTTGTGTACAGTCATTTATACTTAGGATTACTTGATTCTAAGTATAGGGGGGATCACTGATCTCTATTCATTATATTCTTTTATTCGTTGTTATAGTATAGCCCTTCTTTTCACAAGCTAAAAATCACAAAATTTTAAAATTTTGCTTGCATATAAAATTCTTTCTTGCACACACATGCTTGTAAATAGCTTTTTGGAAAAACTATTTTTGTACAAATCTTTGTAAAATGTTTGTAAAAATGTTTTGCTTTGAAAATTTTTTCGTATCAAAATAATGTATATAGTACAAAATTTTTGAAAATTTTTTGCAAAATTAAAAGTTCGCAAAATTTTATGTAAAGTTTTAAAAAGTTTGCAAAACTTGTCTCTCTTGCATTCAAACATGTTCAAATATTTTGCATGATTTGAAAATTGCATCAAAAAGAGTTTTGTACATATTATTGTATCTTATTCTGAATCACAGTTTACATTTAAACTAGTCTGGAATAAAATTGGAAAATAGAGCTTGGTTAAGACATCAATCCACCTAACTCTACGAGGAACCATATAATATTTGTGGTTAAGACTTTTCAAGTCCATTCGGGACTTAATTCTTTAAGTCCCCTAGGCTATATTTACACGTCATCTTGATGGACCTAAGTAGAAAACTTAACAATGCACGTATGACTCTCACAAGCAATGGCTTTACTTGGGCCAACACCTTTCTCATAGCTCCACATGGATGAGGTGGTGAGGAGGTAGAGTCCTTTGGCTTGGGGTAGCATACAAGGGTAGTAATTCTTGGTGGAACTTCTCGTCTTCTTTAGGGAGGGATGTGCACCTCAACTTGGTTTAGCGGTGTTGAGGTCTAAAGATAGGATTTGTGGGTTGCAACAATGTTTCAAAAGAGGGATAGTATACTGGCTCAAGAAGAAAATGTCCTTGTGTATATGTTGCACCATGTGGATATGTTGTACATATGCACATAAAAAAATGTGCAAAATAAAGAAAAACACCAACAAATTGGACAGACCTGATTTAAAATAAAATGCCTGCTGGAGTGTATATACCAAATAAAGCAAAGCTTATGTATTACACCTTCTCATCTCATGAAGCTTGCAGCGGGAGACTTAGCTACACTGGTTAGGCTCCCAGGGATACGCGGCTACACTGGCCATGTTCCATTCTCTTCTATCCCCCTCTTCTTGAGTCGGTTGCACCTGAACTTAGAAGGGAATACCTCGCTCCTTGATGAAAGAGATACTGGACCGAGGAATTAGAGTTACGTTGTTGAGGGAGGTTGTTTCTTTGTCAGTTCTGACGTGGGGAGCTACATATGACTTACACAATACATGGAAATATGCATAGTCATTAGAGTTCGCATATGTAGACTTGTTCTTATCTGGATTATTGAGTCTTGACCATAGAATGGTGGAACTTAGAGTTTGTTGAGTCTTAAACCTATATTCCAATAAGGTTCCGACAAACTAATAATCCAAAGGTCTGACTGAGCTCCATCCTTCAATTTGATGAAGATAAGTTTAATACCCAACCTTGATTCTACTCCGTTTTCTTTTTATTCTCTTTTCACTTATTTTTCAAATAAGTGTTTGCTAAGGGACTGACAACGGTAAAGTATAGGGGGTGATGAATAATTGTTTATCACTCTTTATTCTTTTATTTTAGCTATTTATCTTGGTAATGCATCACGTAAATAATTATAAAAATAATAACTTAGAAAATTGCATGCCTACGTTAATAGTACATAATTAGCATGTTTTTGTGCAACAAAAAGAATAAAGGAAAATAAAAAGGAAGGAGGTATTTAGATGACCCAAACCCCAAGAGAACGTCAAGCCTTGACCTGATCACAAAATAAAATAAGTAGAGAGAGATAGGCTTTACTTTGTGTTATGCATATTACCTATATTTGTATATAATTATTTTTGACAAAATAAAATTTTTATGTTTTACTCCCTTGTATATATTTCAAGAAATAATATAAAAACAAAATAAAAATTATTTAAATTAAATAAAAATAAAAAGGAAATCCTCCTTTCGTTTTACAAAACACATGTGTATATATCACATTCACTATTTATTCTATACATATAAATAATTTTGAAAAAAAATAATATTTTGTTTATACTCATAAAAATATGTTGTAAATAAATAAAATATAAGATTAGGTTATTTGTGTATTAAAATCATAAAAGTAATTGTTCATAATACATAGGTATATTATACATGTATATAATACTATATATTGTATATACATTAATATATTTTCCCTAAAAATAATTAAAAATCACAGAAAAATAGTTTGAAAAATAATAAACATTTTTTTACTTTACAAACTTTTTAATTTAAAGTTGTTTATTATTTTTTATTGAGTTTTCTTGTATTTTTTTGTGAATTCTGAATTCTCGTTGGGCCAAGTCAGAACGTTGACCTAGGTCAATGTCTCCTCCCAAATAACCCGACCCGATTCCCTTCCTGCCGGAGCTTCTTCTCTTATTTTTCTTGAACAGATCAGGCCCCTTTTCTCCTTAATTCCACCTCCCGATTTGTCTCCTAAGATCTGTGACTCTCATAGATCCATAGGGAGGATCAGATCAACTTAGAGTTGCGCTCCCCTCGTCAATTCTTCTAGACCCTTGGGCACCCTATATAATGTCTTCACTCGTCTCCAGAGATCTCTTGCTCGTGCCTCACCCCTTCCTTCACCCCTAGACACCTTCAACTAAGTGACAGTAGCCAGAGGTCCCTTTGGATTGAAGCTTAGTGGCCTGAAGCTGCAGCTCGACCACATGGCCAGAGAGCTCAGCCGCATTCAATACTCCTCGCCCGGTAGCAAGGTTGAGGCCAGGACCTCGATTCCCACCTTCGTCTGACCTTGCTGAGTTCATCAGTACCCTCTGGTATAATATCCATCCACTCTACTTCTCACTTAAATTAGGTCTTTTGTTTCGCCACTGCCGTCGTCCATCTGCTCTGACCAGCCGGTCGTATCCCCATCTCGCATCCCTATACATATCGATCGAATGGCCACCACTCGCTTCACTTTCTTACGCAACCTATTCCCCTGAATCCTGCTCATTGGAGCAGGATCAAGTCGGGTCTCTTTCCCCCACCTATGTCGGAGACCCAAATATCATCCCTCCGTCGCTTCTTCCCTTTTTATATGCAAGAACCTTGACCGGAGCTACTCCCCCGAGTCACTCTACCATTTGCAAGTCCAAAATGCACGCGATGAACCCATTTTGAGACCTCGGTTGCTCCTGTAGAGCATCTGTAGGACCTCCTCCACCATCATGTTCATCCGGCTGGTAACTCCTTCATCGGAGCCGCTCATTCGATGCAGACTACTTCTACAATCCTGTCGAAGCCCTAGGATCGTTCATAGGACTCTCTTATCCCATCCGAGGCTAGGGTGAAAGTTTTCAAGGCCATGTTCTTGCAAGCTAGCTTCCTGCCGTTGGATGAGCTCCACTTCTGCTAGGTTACATCTGAGCCACTTACCAGATCAGCTTTTGGGTCTTGGATCTAGCACCCACTGACTGATCTGCACCGCACCTCCACACCTTTTTCAAAACCGTCAGATCTGTACTATAGCAGCGCATCACGACCACACGTAGTTGACATTCCATGGAGCATCAGATCTGAGGCTGCCACTTGATCTGTGTCGTACATCCGCACCTCCACCAGTACTTGTCACGTGTCCCCACATGCCCCGCACGCATCCTATAAGGGTATATTTCTCTTTTACCCTCTCGTTGTTTTGCATTTAGTATCCAGTCATCTAAATATTATCGCATATCATTTTATTTTGGATAATTTGTAGTTCGGACCCCTTACTTTTACATATTTGCATTTTGGTCCTGTTTGTGTGAACTCACGTGTAGTCTCATGTGCTTTCTCGGATTATTTTCATGATACACCCTGTACTTTGTGGATGTTATGATTTGAATGGCGGGCTTTTGAGTTTTGCATTTATACCCTACGAGTTTGATTCACGTGTTGCGCACGAGTTTGCTTGGAAATTCTACAGGCCTTGCACTTTTCATCTATGTAATTATTTGGCCCTAAACATCGTTTTAATTACATTTAGATCCCTCTAAACTACGTGTCCTTTATTTGATTAAATACATATCAAATTAATCTCAATAATACCCTAAAAATTGCTGTTATCTCATATTGACATGTAATATTTATCATAATTTGTGTGGAATGATTTAGTTGTATTTAATATTTTCTAAAAATCAAAACCCATAAGATGTGTTATGTTTATTTTAAAAAAATGTAAAGAAAATATAAAATTGCCATAAAAATTATGTAAAAATTTCTACTTATGTGTTTTTGTGTGCTTTATCTTCCGTGCTAATTGTGTTTTAAATATCATCAAAATACCCTAACAATTACAAAAGACCTAAAAATCTCTAAAAATAATAGAAATTTCAAGAAAAATAAAAAAAATATCGTTTTAGTTGCTATTTTATGTTTTTTATTTAGTTTATCATGAAATTTCTCCCTAGGACTTTAGGCAATTTAAATCATTTTAATTTACAATTTAGTCTTGTTCATGCACCGTTTACATTTTTTAGCCTTTATTTGATT
This sequence comes from Ottelia alismoides, assembly GCA_037367405.1. NCBI lineage: Eukaryota > Viridiplantae > Streptophyta > Magnoliopsida > Alismatales > Hydrocharitaceae > Ottelia > Ottelia alismoides. The sequence continues at coordinate 328,107 of JAZKJV010003255.1, read as the reverse complement.
TTATAAAATCAAAAAAATATTAGAAAAAACAAAAAATAGTTACTAAAACACTTTAAAATTTCAAAAACCCCAATATATATTTTTTTAATCTTTGAGCATTTTTAGTCTTAATTAAAAAATTCAAAATGTTTGTTCTGTGCCTTGATTTGTTAATTGCTTGATCTTGCCCCTTTATCAAAGAAATAAAAAATTGAAAAATAAAAAAACACCAAAAATATGTTGTTGCATCTATGAATTTTGTCTACTTTGTAGGTTGACTCTTGATCTTTGTGTTCAACCCTGGTAGCTATACCAGGTAAAAATAAATAGCGAAGACCGCTTACATTTTGTGTGCTTGATTGTTTTATCTCTTGATTTATTGAGTAGTTTTCTTCTTCTCGATTGATTTCACTTTGTGATCTGGGCCATAACAAACCTTGATTATTTACTTTGCTAACCCGAGTCTCGAGGCGTGTCATCAGTAGCCTGAGGTTCTTCTCCAGCAAGCTTGGAGAAGAAATGTGGTGAAGTGGCGGGAGGTTATAGAGGACCGAGATATTGGGTGGAGGTGTGCACAAAGACTGTGGAAGCGTGGCGAAGCTAATGCGATGGTGATATGAGGGTGAAGGTGTGAGAAGGAGCCTAATTAATTATGAGAAATTCAAAGAAAAAGCAACGAGGATCAAGAAGCCTTACCTGGAACTATGGCGGACGTTGGGCCTGGGCTTGAGCTCCTAGGCAAAGCTCAGGTCATCACTTAACTCCACCAACCATGAGGAGCATCTCATCTGTGTGGAATGGCCCGAGACAGCCTACCATGCCTATGGGTCTCACCAGATCTATGGTCATTGTCGCGACCTCGATCCGACCTCCCCGGGTCACGGGGAGGCGCAGAGGAGCTGGGCCACAGCTCACATACGAGTGGATAGGAGTCACAGTGGACGACAAAGGATTATTTAAAGACGAAGATCAGTGATGATCGTCATGGGTTGAGAGGGGCATGTGGAGGAAAAGAGAGGAAGACGTGGGTAGCCAAGTGGTTCAAGAGGATCACGGTTGATCGGTCTTGGCCATGGGGTGGTCAGCGAATGGTTGAGATAGATGAGGAGATGGAGGAAATGGAAAGGGGGAAACGTGTGCGCTTGGTGGAAGACGTGGGAGAGAAGGGGTGGCCGGAGGTAGGAGACAGGGTCTCGGCTGTTGGATCTCGCGATCCAATGGCTGAGAGGAGTGCGCAAAGATATGGCCTTGTTCTAAATGATCAGGGCACGATCGATGGATATGGCCATGATGCGTGCCGAGAGGAGACGTGGGTGGAAGGAGACGGTAAAGATTCCATATGGAGATGGATCGTAGGGCGGGGTGCGCAACGCGTACGTGCGGTCATGATTGAAGATCCAGGAGGGAACCTGATGGCAGAGAATGGAGCAGAAACGTGTGATCGAGATTCAAGGGGAGTCATGCGATAGGGCGGTGGTGGATGGAGGGCATGTGGAAGAAAGGGAAGTGGGCCACATGGCTCAACTAAAAGGAGCCACGTCGCCCAACCAGATTATTTAGACGAAAATCTTGAAAAAGGAAGGAGGAGGTCGAATTTGGAAAAACTCAAAACATGAAAAATGTAGATCTTGATGAGATCTAAAGGTTTAATGTCGTGCAAACAAGGTCAAACAAAGGGATAAATATTTTTTTGAGCTTTTGGAAGGGTATAAAAACACTTCGATTTTTGCTTTTGTTATTTTTTTGTATTTTAAATTTATTACAAGACTCAGATATATACTACAATTTATCTGGTTTTATTGTCACTAGTTTAATATAGGGGGTTAATATCTGGAAATGAATATGATGAAACCAATGTTCATCATAGAGTCAGTTACTATAGAGGACCTTGCACCTTCAGTTGAAGAGGATATACCAGTAGCAGATGTTCCCCAACCTTTATTAAACACTAGTATTTCTGATTCCAAGTTGCATTATAATGATTCATGCTATGACGAACTCAGTTTTCTAATAATAAAGATAAATATGTTTTGATGTATGATTCTAAGTCTTCATCTTCTTCTTTTGATATTTCAATCCATTTACACGATTACCAAATGGTATGGAAGCACAACAATCAAAAAGATTAAAAAATATGACTGTGATATGGCACGATTATGACACCCTAACATCATGGTCAAGGGAAACGCATCCTACATTTGTGAAGTACGTGAAGGAGAGATGCACTCCTACTAGGAAACACAAGAAGTCACCTCATAAGGTGAAAAGTAACAATCGCACACATTTCTTGTCGGTTGCCACTACATCATGCATCGAGAATCATTGTTTACCCCAAAAGAAGAGAGATTTATGTGCATACTTTGTACTTAGTCAAATTGATGACATCTCATTTGCAAGAACTCTCTTAGATAACGGTTTAAATATTAATATCTTTCCTTTTGCCTTATATGATCGAATGGTGCTAGGTTCTCTCAAGAAGTCACGAGACATACTCCAGTTTGCAAAGAAATCAACCAAGAGGGCTAAGGGAGAGGTTAACAATGTTGTCATTTCAATCTCCGTACAAGATTATAAACTAGACTTCTCGGTTTTTGATTTGAAGATTCTGAGTTAGTGGAGAGAGTAACATATCTTTCTTGGGTGACCTTTCCTTACGAATGTTGGCGTGGTATTTGATAATCAGATGGGCATTATGAGGTTTCGTCCTCTAGGAAGAGAAGAGGAACTTGAGATGAAGTGGCAGAGACCCGATTCAAAATCGAACATCGATTACTCATCTTCTGAAGCAGAGTACAACTTTATACATGCATTCAGTCCGATGAGATGGACTCCCAAAGTTCTCAGTGAGAACCTCTCATATAGAGAGGAAATTATTCAGGATGCAATTTCCAAGGTTTTGTAGAGTTTCTTAATAGATTCACCCTACTACCTTGACCACTTATAAGTCCCTTTGGACCAGTCAATTCCCTCTCATTTGGAACAATCTATGGGTAGATTCGGATGCATCTTTGTCTGATACGCCATATTTCCTTGGCAATTCGACTCACATCATAACAGTGTTGGTGGCAAGCACAACAGAGATATATCCACCTCCATGCAGCATAGAACCAAATTTACAAGCGATGAAGCTTGATTTGTTAGATGACTCATCGTTTCCAGAGTTGAAGCTACTACCTCCTACACTCAAGTAAACGTTCCTTGAAAGTCAAGAGAAGAGATTTCCAATTATCATTAGTTCTAGGTTGACGAATTGAAGTCTAGACTACTTAAGGTAATAGAGAAAAAACACAAGAAAATATGAAGGATTGTGTCAGATCTCACAGGAATAAACCATGTTCTTTATTCACACCACATATAGATTTGGGATAATAGTTCACCTTCCCATGAGATTCAAATGAAATTGAATCCAAATTCAAGGGAAGTCATCAAGAAAGAGATTGAGAAGTAGTGTAGTGTAAGATTCATTTATCCCATCTTTTATTCATAGTGGGTGGCCTCTTCGCAAGTGGTCCTGAAGAAGTCGGATATTTAGATGATAAAAAATGAGGAGGGAGAAGAGAAGTGATATGAGTTCCCACATCGTGGTATGTTTGTGTAAATTACAGATGCCTGAATACAAAATGAACACTTTCCCATGCCTTTTATTTATAAGATTTTGGAGAGACATACAAGTAAAGAGTTCTTTTATTTACTTGATGAGTACTCCGGCTACAATCAAGTAGCCGTAGATCTAGAAGACTAGGAAAACATCACCTTTACATACCCATTCGGCACATAGGCATTAAAACGTATGCCCTTCGGGCTATGTAGTGCCTCATGCACTTATCGGCGATGCATGATCGCTATATTGGCCAAGATGGTGGGACATTTCCTAGTGGTATATATGGATGATTTTTCGGTCCATGGATATTCATTTGATTCATTTTTGGTACATTTGGACCGAGTTCTAGAGCGGTGTCAGAATGTTAATCTAGGGCGTTCATGGGAAAAGAGTCATTTTATGCTTCAGGAGGGTATTGTGTTGGGGTATGTCATCTTCAAAAAGAGAATGGAGGTTAACCCTAATAACATAGAAGTGATCAAGAAACTTGATCCACCAACCAAAATTAAGTCAGTGCATTATTTTCTTGGACACGTGGGATTTTATAGAAGATTTATCAAGGACATCTAAATGATTTTTCGACCACTAACTGAGCTCTTAGGAAAAACACTTTGTTCATTGATATCACGTGACTATAGGCCTTTGAGATTTTAAAGATAAATAATGGATTCTGTTGTCCTACACGCTCCTGATTGGTCTCTACCTGTTGAAATCATCATTGATGTATCATATTTCACGATAGAAGCTATTTTCAGACAAAAACGAAATGTTGTTCCACTTAAACTTCATTATGCGAGTAAAATATTAAATTCTCCACAGAAAAATTATAGGTCACAGAAAAGGAGATGCTCACCCTAGTTTGGGCCTTAAATAAGTTTAGGTCATATGTTCTTGGATTAAGGTAACTATTTACACATATCACACAACAATTCATTACTTAATGGAAAAGAAGGATGTGAAGGCATGTCCTCTCAGGTGGATTTTATTATTTCAAGAGTTCTATTTGGATATAAAGGATAAATATGAAGTCAAGAACATTGTAGCTGATCACCATTCCTGACATGATTGTAGAGATTCCTCTGATTCAAATCTTATTTGAGAGACTTTCCATAATGAGCCGAATTGTATTATTGACTCATTCACATGATATGCCAATGTCGTGAACTTTCTTAAATGCAAGAAAGTTCCCCAAGGTTGGACTAGGAACAATATTAACCAACTGAAGTCAGACTCAAGGAGATAACATTGGGAGGATATGTTCCTTTTCTTTGAAGGATCAGACTGTGTCTGGAGAAGGTGTATTCCCTAGGAGGAATACTAAAGTGTCCTTACCCACTACCATACCTTGAAAGCAGGAGGACACCGCCTGAGAAAGAAAACTTCTTATAAGGTGCTCCAATGTGGATTCTTTTGGCCAACATTATTTTTTATGCTAATAAGTTTGTAAGGTCGTGCTGAGTTTGTCAGAGAATGGGAAGGATCGTTGGATATTATTAGATGAGATGCACATGCAACATGTGATTGTCTGTGATGTATTTGATGCATGGAGGATTGATTTTATGGGTCCCTTCCCATACAACAATATACATGAGCACATTTTATTAATGGTTGATTACTTATGTCAATGGTAAAATAGAGGTTATCGCAACCCAAACCGCATACAATATACAACAAGACTCTCTGTAAGTTAGTGAAAGATCACATCATTTCTAGGTTCAACGTTCTAAAAGTCTTTACTTTATATGGGGGTAGCCACTTTGTGAATAGATACATGAAAAATACAACTAAGGACTATGGTATTGATCATCGTGTGACTAGTTTTGACTACCCATAGTCGAACGACTTGGCAAAGGTGTCAAAATGAGAAGTAAAGAGCATATTGCAAAATTTAGTACACCCTCATAAGAAAAATTCGTATCAGTTGCTGGACCAAGTTAAGTGGGCATATAGGACGATGTATAATACATTGCTTAACACTTTTCCTTTTAAGATTATTTATGGCAAGACATGTCATTTTCATGTTGAATGGATTCACAAGTCTGAGTGGGCAATTAAGAAATTAAATTGGAGTTGTTACTTGGGAATGTTGTGTAGAGATCTAGACCCCAATGAGCTCATAGATATTTGAAACTGAACATAGGTATGGTTTTTAAGGACAAGGTTCGGAAGTAGCATGACAAGCACATTCGGATAAGAACTTGTTTCGGGACAAAGGTGTGGTTGTTCAATGCTATGTTGAAGGTTTTCCATGTGAATTTAAAGTTAAAATGGACGAATCCATATTTGGTGAAAGAATTGCACAATAATGGTTGTACTAAGATATATGATATCCAAGATGGTACACATTCTTTCCTATTGAATGTGCTGAAGGTTATGGGAAAAATCTTAAGAGCATCACAGAAGCATGAAGATCACATCATATGCGATCGGGAGCGACTAGTCGCACTAGTTATTCGGGGCAACGGAATTTATAAAGTTAGATGGATTACACCACATATTTCAAGAACACTTATCGAAACATGTCATCTATATCACAAACAAGTTCAAGGAATACCTCTTGAAGCATGGTTATGATCGCTAATATCTAAAGTAAGAGATTATCCTGTCTCAGGTTTGATCTGACGTAGATCATACTTTCGAGCGTGAGGATGAATCATGTGCTTCCCGAAATCCATGTTGATGATCCGAGCAAAGAATCTCCTGATTTCATCAAATGAAATCCGACGTCTCCTTCAAAAGCGAGGTACAATGAAGAAGACAGAGATCCATGAGTAGATGATCCTACGGCATAACAGTGATGTAGCAGATACGAGGTTCACTATGTCAATAATATCGATGGCCATATTATTCAGAAAGAGAGAGTGGATGACCATGAGAGGGAGAGAGAGTTATTATATTATATGTTGTAAAAGAAGAGCAGGGGTTGCCTTTTTTATAATATTTTGAGAGTCCTTCGATAGCAATACATGGACAACAAAATATCAATGCTTGAGATTGATTTTTGTTTCATTCAATGGATAAGATTTTTGTTTCAAAATCAATAATTAATTTAATTTAATCAAATACATATTAAATAAATCATCAATATAAATTAATTCAATCAAATCAATATAACATGGAGGATTAAGAAGGTGACAAGCCTCCTTCCAATTAAGGTGACTATCCACATTATTTATATCCATAATAATTAAATCACATTTAATTATCTTGGATCAGTATTCTCATGCATCAAGAAAAATATGAATCTGATTCACATTATTCATGATAATTAACATTTAATTATCAAAATTTGAAATCTCTAATATACAATGCATCTTTGGAATTATTCTTGAACTCTTTCAAGAATAGTGTGCTTTCTCTAGAGATACTTCGAGATAAGGATATGGCGAATGTATGTTCAATGTATAGTGACATGGATATTGGGATCATATCTCAAATCTAGATCAAAGGCACCTCTCAAATATGTTTGATTAAATCAAAGCCATGAATCTAATCTTCTCATTGCATCTGAATCATATTCAGATCAATGTCCAACATTCAGACTAAGATCAGATTACTTCTCTACTGAGAGGAGTCACTAAAATCCAAACATGTTTAATCACTCCGTCGAAATGGAAGTGTCAGGATTATATAATTGTTTACAATCACAGCACCCTTGAGTATTCCTAATACTCGTACATCTTGCATACCGGAAGACCTAAATGAAACATGTTGTTTTAGATTTTTTTAGAATGTCTTTTTTAGGGTTTTATCATTAAGTTTCACATTTTGATCATTAGGAGTCGGTATTGATTATATACCTTCCAAAAGCATATATCATACCCAAGTGTTGATCATATACTTTCCAAAACAATATATCAAACGTACAAATTCATTCAAAGCGTCAAAGCGAGATGACTGTGCATGACATTTGATCCCAATATCTCATGAGTGAGCTCATGTCTTCCAATTCAGGAATAAACATGTATGATCCCTTTGAGAGATCGTATATTCGTATGTCATTGTATGCAAACCAGCTCACCGATGTATAGACCATGATTAGATCATCAACCTATCAGTCTGCCAAATATACACACTCAAACATATAGTAATGCATCTGTTTCTGGTCAGAGTATGCATGCCTATATCATGATAGTATACGACATAGGTATTGGTTATCTTTATCAGGTTAAGTCAACTCTTTAAGCTAACTTATCTAACATATCCAAATCTCTATTCCTATATAGAGGAACTGCATCAAGATATCGGTTAAATATCAACCTTTAGAGAAGAATTTATATCTTCTTCTTAGGGTAGAGATCCTCTCTTAACAAGCTCTTGACGGTTCTTGATGAGTCCTCAGTATAACTCTTTTAATATTATCCGAGCACCAACTTCTTTGATTCAACATTTGAATTAACAATTGTATGATCATTAAGATGGCCATGGTACATACCTCTAATTTTATTAAGGGACCTATAATGCCAATTTTGTATTCTTCATTTTAGATCTGGGAATTATTTGCAAGAATATTTATTACATAATGGCTCATTGTGTGCATGCATGTCCAACAAACTCCAACTAGCCCAAAGAGTCATCAATGGGCTAATCTTTTAAACACACACTCATGTGCTAATAATAAGCTAATTATAAAAATGGCTTGGTAAGTTGACTAGTAGCATTGTTTTTGGGAGACTACGCCAAGTCCTTATATGGTACTTGCATGTCTCCTAGTAACAGTGCTCACATCTTATGCGAATGTTACATCTTATGCAAGCAATACTAAATTTTGTTAAAGTAACTGCAATGTCCTTGACACAGCAATTCAATAATCACTATAATGGGTAAGTAATTTCTATTGTCCTTATAAGAATACCCTTATTCCCAGAGATCTATGTCTCCTAAGACTAAGATCCAATCTTAAGTCTTATAAGCCATCTGTAGTTAAGATATTTTATATCATTATCTATACAGTCTTAAGTTCTTGAAGATAAGACTTTGAGAACACTATCTCAAAAAAGCCTTGTCATCTTAAAAGATATTGTTATTACTGCAACTAAATATTTTATCTCCTCAGTAGGATTAGTAACAGTTTGCTACTACTATTGCATGGCAGACATATGGGTTTTGTACACATCTAGAAAACACAAAGCTTTATGTAGATAATTCGCTAGGTCATGTCGCTTTGTCATTCACATCCTTAACTCTTTGAGATGCTATCCTTTTAGATATATCAGTACCATATCTTGAGGGAAAGAATCCTTCCTTGGAGTTTTCAAAAAAAAATAGGAATATGTCCGAGTTGTACCATTATTGTGGTGGTCCCAATGCCCTCTTCTCTTTGCTTCTAAAAAACTTCAGAACTAAGATATAAGAGACATACTTGAGATCATATACCAAGTTATTAATATGGATAATAAAGCACATAATATTATCCTCATATCATTTAAAATGATTAGGATACATTCACCAAGATGAAAACAATGACACTTCCACTAAGCTTCACATGGTTCATCAAGAATTTATATGAAATCACAACCTTGATAATTACATTAAATCTAATGTTCCGACAACTAGAAGCTTATTTTAGTCCATAGTTGGAGTTCTTCAACTTTTACACCTTGCTTTCCCAAACTATGAAGCCCTCGGGCTACTTCATATGAATATTCTCCATGAGGAATTCATAGAGGAATGCAATCTTGACTTCCATCGTGTAGATTTCATAGTCAAGCAGTGTAGTTATAGTTAGCAATATTCTGATTGGTTTAAGCATGGTCACTGAAGAGAAAGTCTCATCGCAAGCGATGTGTTCTCTTCATGTGTATCTTGTGGATATGAGCCATGATCTAAAGGTCTTTACCTTCTCATTAGGTTTCCTCTTCCTCTTTAAGATCTATTTACACCTTACTAGTTTTACCCTTATAGGTTGATCCTTGAGGGTCCATACACATCACTTGTGCATGAAGTCTACTTTAGAATTTATTGCTAACATCCATCTTTCCATGTCACGATTCTCAGAAGCTTCATTATATGAAGCCGATCATTGTCAAACTTATTTGACACATTGAATCCATACCTTATGGTGGTCTTAGAACCCTCAAACTAATTTGAGTAGGATGTGTGTTGCATCTTTCATTGTCCTTTTAGTTTCTAATTTCTTAATCCTCATTATCATCTTAAGATTCATCGAGTTTCTTTTCTTTTTTTATTTTCATTCTTGAGAAATTCATCCTCTAATAATCATATTCTTACAGACGAAATCTTTTAGAATCTCGAGGTCATAAAGTAGGTATCGAATACCATCCTTTATATTCCTAATGAAGTAGCACTCTTTGGTGCTAGATTCCATCTTACTTGCATCCATGATATGGTCATGGACCAAGCAACCCTAAATCCTCAAGTGTCCAACACTAGGATAGTTCCAAACTATAGCTTATGAGGGCTTTTAGGTTCAGATTTGCACTGAATCTTATTAAGGATATATATTGTAGTCTCTACTACATATATACCGGAAAACTAAGAGGCAATTATGCTAATATTCATCATTGATCAAATCATGTCATACATGATGTAATTGCATCTCCCTAAAACTGAGTTTATGTGTATTAGGAGGAGTGATATTGGAATGATATTCCTTTCTTCATAAGATATTCCTTGAATTTATCTAACAGGTACTTGCTAACTTGGTTAGATCAAATTCATTTCTCTTTCTTCTAACTTTGGTTCTCAACCAAAAATGTGAAATCTTTGTAAATTTCAAAGATTTCTAAGGTAAAGGGAAGAAATATCATGTCACAAACAATCATCAATTGATATCACATATCTTTAATGTTTAATATGATATAGATGATCCACATACATCAATACGTATGAGAACTTGAATATCTATGCATCTTAAACCATTCCGAGAGAAGGGTGTACTCAACATTTCTGCATTGAATCTCTATTCATAAGTATGCAAGTTTAGAACGTTCAGACTATCTAAAGTTCGATATTTTACTAGTCTATTGATCTTATAAATAGACATATGTCGAAGGCTTGATGATATATTATTGTCAAATGATCTTAATCCTCCTTTAGATCTTCCAAGGTTTAATTTTTCTAGTGTCACTTTAAATTAAGTATCATAAACTACACAAGTCTTACATGAAAGAGAAAGTGTTAGAGATAAAATCATTTATTAGTTATATTTTTGTTTGATTTTTGAAAGCTTTTTTTAAAGAAAGTTGTAAGTGTATACAAAACAATGAGTATAAACAATTTGTATCTTTTTTCAAACTATTTGTAAAACATTTTTACATACGATGTCAAATCGATATACTATCTTTCCAAATATTTTACAAATAATTTTCAATAGTTTAGTTTCAAATCCTCATATCCATAGACCATAATAATAATAATAATAATAACATAAAAATGTGAAAGTATGAGCTATGAATAAAGTATGCAATATACTCACACACTGCCTATTTAGCATGTGTTATGTCATCATGGTACCAAATGAAATGAAAGACATAGGTCGTACTAAGCATAAAGAGGAAGAAAAGTACCTAGAGGTGAAAACCACTACAACCTACCTATACTTAGCACTTAAATAGACTAAAGTGTAGTATTGAAGTATTAAGAGACGAGGTATGAAAGAATAGAAGTAGGACAATGAAAAGAATATGTACTCATCCTCCTATACATAGGCTAGAAATTAGCCTAAATATGAAGAAGAAATAGAAAAAGAGAAGAGACTGAGGTTCCCCCAGTACTTAGGTTTTGAATAACCTAACTAAGGAGCAATCTAAACATTGAATATTGGAATAAATCAGTTAAATCTGCTAGCTCCAAAATTGCTTGGATCTGAATCTTCAATCTTCGACTACTTGTAGAGTAATCTAGAACTGAGTCAACATATGTACTTCTCATGAAGGAAATATGCTCATCATGGAATAATTTTTCATTATATCAATAAATTGTTTCAATAGGTTCACATGTTGGAAATGCGAGACCACGATGGGCCACTATGTAATAAATGTTATTGCAAATCATTCACCGATATGAAATGAAGAATAACTAATTCGCATTATAGTTCACTTAGACAATTAGGGTTTTGTACCACGACCATCTTAATGTTCATACAACTATTAATTTAATTTTGAATCATAGAAGCTGGTGCTTGTATGATATCTAAATAGTTAGATTTTGGACTCATCAAGCAGTTGCAAGTGTATGTTAAGAGAGGATCTACAACCTGAGAAGAAGATGTCAAATCTTCTATAGATGCTGATATCTAAGTGACCTCTTGATGCATGCCCTCTGCATAGGAATAGAGATTCGGAGGAGATAGATAAGTTAGGTTAGAGAGTTGACTTAATGAGATCCAGATAACCAAGACCTATGCTGTATATTGTCATGATATAGGCATGCATCCAGTGGCCAGAGGAAGATTTGTTACTATATGTTTGACTACGTACATTTGGCATACTAATAGTTTGATGATCTAATCAAGGTCTACACACCAACGAGCAGTTGTGAATAGAAGGACATATAAGTAATATATTTCTCATAGGGACCATACATTTACATTACTGAACCTAAAATCATGAGCTCACTAATGAGATATTAGGATCAAATTTTGTGCACAGTCGTCTTGATTTGGAAGCATGATTGAATTTGTAGGTTTGATATATGCTTTTGGAAATTATATGATCAATACATGGGTATGATATATGCTTTTGAAACGTACAAGATCGATACCAACTCCCAATGATAATAATGAGAAACTTAATGATAAATCCCTGAAGAAAACTGTCTAAACAATATATAAAACTTCAGGCTTATCCTAGGTCTTCCACTATGGAGGATGTACATGTATTAGGAATACTCGAGGGTGATGTGATCATAAATGATTGTATAACTATAACACTTCTATTTTAAGGGAGTGATGAACCATGTTTGGATTTTAGTAACTCCTCTAAATAGAGAAGAAATCTGATCATCGTTAAAATGTTAGACATTGATCTGAATACGATTCAGATGCAATGAGAAGATTAGATTTACGGATTTGATTTAATCAAACATCTTTGGGAGGTCCCATTGATATTGATTAGAGATATGATCTCAATATCGAAGTTACTATACATGGAACATATAATCATCATAACCTTATTTTCATGTATCCGTAGAGAAATCACGTTATTATTGAAAGAGTTTAATTCCGTCAATGTATTGTATATCGAGTACTAAGAAATTTATAATTATATGCGATTTGATTATCATCAATAGTGTGAATGAGATTTATAGTATTTTTTATGCACGTAAATGATGATCCAAAATAATTAAATGTGATTTAATTATTATGGACCTATTAATCATAAATAATATAAAATGTGATTTATAATATATAAGAGAGCGATATTTGTAGAAAACATTAAAAACTAAAATGTTGTTGTGAGTTGGATTCACATTGGATAATTAATTGAAAATCTAATTCACATTTTTTAGTTGCAAATTTCCAATGGCATAATTGAATTCATTAAATAATTTGGATTTTTTGTGAAATAATATTCAATAAAAATTGTTGTATATAATGAAGGATTATATGAGATATAAGATCTCATATAATTGGAATGAGGATCCCACCTTCCATAAGAGGAGGTTGGAGGATCATTATTGATTTATGATTCAAGGTGGTCGTCCTCGCTTAATTGGAAGGAGGCTTGCATCCTTTATAATACTTCATGGTATATTGATTTGATTGAATTATTTTATATTTATGATTTATTTAATATATATTTAATTAATTTAAATTAAGTATTGTTGTATATTTACAACAAAATCATGGCCATTGAAAGAAACTCAAAACAATCTCAACCATTAGATTTGTATTGTCAATGAATTGAGATCCATGACTCCCAAAAAACTATGAAAGAAGAAGCAACCCTAGCTCATCTTTCACAACATATAATACAACAAATCTCTCTTATATTCATCCACTCTATCTTTCTTAATAATATGGCCATCCATATTATTGACCTAGATATCCATGTATGAGTCAAGTCGCCGTTATGTTGTCAGACCGTCTACTCTTTGATCTACGCCTTCTTCGGTGCCCCTCTCTAGATTTTGTGAGAGAAATCAAGAGATTTCTTTCTCAGATCATCAACTTGGATTAAGGGAAGCACGTGATTCATCCTCGCTCATGCAAGTACGATATACATCAGATCGGACTTGGGACATGAGAATCTTAGTTGAGAGATTAGCAATTGCAACCATGCTTCAAGAGGTATTTCTAGAACTCGTTTGCAATCTTGATGAAACATTTTGAGAAGTGTTCTAGAAATATGTGGTTTTACCCATCTAGTTTTATAAGTTACACCCCAAGCAACTAGTGCGACTAGTCACTCCCAATCGCATATGATGCAATCTTCATGCTTCGATGATGCACTTAAGGTTTTTCTGATAACCTTCAAGTGGTATCAGGGCCTTGTTTAGGTCTTATATGAGATCCAAAACCCTTGGTGAACAAGTTTCATGATTCAGTTGTGCGATATTCATTATTTTATCATTGGATGCAAGATTCGAATTGATTTTTTGCTAAATTACCGACCTAATATTTGTGCATTGTTTGGGTGTGTTTTTTGGTTACTAAAATGTATATAAATTTTCTAAATATATCCCAAAATAGTAGTTTAATACTGATAACAAAATTGCACGAATATGAACCAAAGAGTTCTGGTCACGATATTGTTTTTGGATGTATTAGTAGGTATGTAAGAAAATTAATTGTGCTTATTGTTTTCCCATCATGAAATATGAAATAAACACTTGTATTAAATATAGAATCCAACCCGTAAACTGCAAAATGTATTTTATGCGATTCTGATTTTGTTTGTGCTAGATATTCCATATTTAGTGGAGATGGGTCGAAAGATGATTAGATCATCAAATCTCTTTACTTATATTATTTATTATTCAATGAAAATCATGTAAATTATCAATTTTCCTCGATTTCCTAATAATTATGAAACTAATTGATTAAACATCATTGACCACTAAATGTATATTTAATGAAAACTATAGTTTATCCTACAATAGTTGTAAGACAATTTTTTCATGCAAACCCAAGAACATGTTTGGTTGATATGACTATATATTTGGGATCCTTAAAATTGTCTTAAAGATGAATTAATCTGATTGTTATATATAGTATAATGTCGATCATCAAAATTCATCGATAAAACTGCAAGTACATTGGCATTATTTTGTATTGTTCTCAATGAGAATGGTGAAGGTGTCTAGTCTAGGTATACTGGCCTGGTTTACTAATTTGCACCTTACATGTCAAAGAAATGGTACCTCCCATCATAACTCAAGTGTATTGGTCAGATCCATTTTTTAAGAAAGAATAATATGAGTAAGTCAAGTTGTACTCTAATTATTAAAATACAAAATAATACATACTCGTGATGGTGTAAACTATATACTAATATCAAGAAAACCCTAATTGTTATTGGTTGATAGATTGGGTTTATAATTGAATTAATATGATTAAATTAATTAGAACCAATTAAAATAACCATTCTATTACAAATAGAGATGTAATTTTCCTTATAGGAATTAATTATATGAATATGATTCATTATAATTAATTAAAATTTGAACATGATATGAAGGATCACATAATTGGCATCCGTGGTCTCTTGTCAAGGCGAAGGGTTACGTCACCATGGATTGTATGTTGGGGACAAATGTCCGAAAAGACAGATCCTTCATATAAGCGCACATTGATCGAGCATTTTGCTTCTCAAACGAGTAAGGTTGTATGCGTAGTGACCCCAATATTGGTTACTCGTATTATTGGGGTAATATTGGATTGTGCATAGTGAGTTTTAATCATGTTGACGGTTTGGTTCAATTCACCTTAGGTGTGATGGGCCTAGGTATTAAAGACCGAAATAGGAAATGCAAGTTGGATTTGCAAGAAAGAATGAGTTCCCTCTTCTTTTTATCGGAGCTATATTTTCTCATATTATTGGGATGTAACAAAGGTAAGAAAGGAGATCCCAAATCTTACTTGAGATATAATGGTAAGTATGTCTCTTACTGTGAAAGTGAATAAGGGAATGAACTTTCAGAGTTGACAAGGCAAGATAACTTTGACATAAAATAAATAATCAAAGTAAAAAATATACATTTATGTAAATATTTCTTATTTCAGAGGACCTACAATAATCCCACTCAAAATTATACTCAATACTAACAAGTAAAAAGTCATTGGTAAGATCCCTGATCAAGATATTTTACTTGTGGTTGGATACATAATGTATGTAGTTGCAATGCGCAAGTTTACTCATAATAATGAGGAATGACAAATTGACAATAGGACAACAAACTTTGCTTTGTATGTCTCTATGATCTTGAACTCTCATCGAATGTGCTTTATAAATATCATGTTGATGATGATCGTAATTATCGAAGATCCTTATAAAACCTAAAAAGATGTTTTTGCATACGTATGTGCTCTCGATATTTAATCAGCAATGGCATGCTTCACTGCAATATGTAGAATGGTGGCTCGATAAGAGAAGATGTACTCAAAATATTTGAGTACCTACCTGAACCAGAGTCTTTAAGAGTTTAGATGGATGTAGATACAATGAATGTCATAATTCTACTATCTTTACTCTAGTATTTCATAAAGTTTCTTAATATTCTTATAGTATGAATTGATTGACGAAATTATAAATGTTGAAATACTCTTGTATTGAGATATTTTAAGTTCAACATAAGAAACCCTTTATCTTAAGCAATGGTTGTTTATAGATGAAGGAAGTATAGTGGAAGCATGGGTCTATCCCAAGTGAGAAGGAACGATAAAAAGTTGATTGTTCTTCTATAATTTCCACAGATATTACATCTAAAGAGTTAGATGAATGTCAATGCTGCAACAAGTTGATATATTGATGGTATGACGATCTAGACTATCTAGGATCCTTAGAGAAGGACTCGTATAGTGCATCGACATATTTTACATATCCATGTAATTATTGAAATTGTCTTGCTTATTAGATAAGATCAAAATCTAATAATTGTATCCAACTCTTCTTATAACACTTGCATTCTTGGCCATTAGGGTTGTAAGACTTCATTATTTCAATTCCCTAGTTGAAAGATATGCGTGATGTATTGTATGTTTATTCTATACCTGAAAATAATATGATACACTTCACATGCATAATTACATGAATAATGTGATGAGTTGAGGTTTGACCTGAGGAACTAGGATAAGAGGTTTGAGTTTGGATTTGATTTTCTGATACTTGAGGATGGGATAAAATTAATGAAGCCTTCATGAAATCTGATTATGAACACCTTATCCAATATGAGATCATGGTTCTTATACCATATTGATATAAACCTAAGTGCCATCATTAAAATTGTTGATTAGTGTACTCCAACTTTTGAAAAAGCAATAGTGCTAGCCAAAAAGAAAAGGAAAAATATGAAAAGAATCTCATACACTATAAAGTTGCATTCTCAAAAAAATAAGTGCAAACGGCTCAACATTCTCTTGATGGACGCACTGGTCAACATAAAAAAATATGTTAATAAAGCACTCGAGAGATTCCTCGTTCCTAGGTGAGGAGGTAAAAAGGACACAAACCTATATCCTCTATAACTAACCTTTACATGTACACATTTTTAGTCTAACAACTAAAGAGATGGTGAATTATAGATAGACTTTATTTATTCCCTAAAGTTGAGAATTGGGTCTTAAGGAATATTTTTCAAACTAGTACATCGAGAGAAACTTTAACTACATGTATATGCAATCTATACTTTATATCATACCTCTTATTTTTATACAAATATAGAGAGTGAAAATTAGGGAAGTTGAGTTCTTTTGGACCAAGAATTGGTTCAGATTTAGAGTTTTAATTGTCACATATAAAATGGTACCATAAATATCAAGTCTTCTATTTGACATGCACAGTTAAGTATTCAACTATTTATTCACTCTTTATTTGCTCGACGGAAAGCAAGGTTTAAGTATATGGGTGATAAATCTCTCGTTTATCATCATTATTTTCATTTATTATCCCTATATCATAAATAATTTCATCAAATTAGTAATTAATCAAATTAACAACTAACCCTTTGTAATTAATTAATCTTAATTAGTGTACGTAGATAATTCTATTATTGTGCCTATTATTTTATATGTTTTATTATAAAAAATCAAATAAAAATTAGTATAATATTGTATATATTTAATTTAACTTTTTCCATAAATAAAAATACAAATAATGAAATAAAATAAAATAAGTATTTTAAGTCATTAAAATTATTTGCAAAAATAATACCATGTATATATATTATGTATTTAGATCTTGAAATCTACGTGAAAGTTGTAGATCTTTATTTAAGATCTACAACTTACATGTTGAACACTTTTTGATTTGACATTTCTATTTTTTTCCCATAAGCATTGTTTTCTTCTTTTTCTAATTTCAAGTTGGGCCATGTGGCCCAATCTGGTGCTTCCACATGTCCTCTCCTTTATAATTTTTCACCATCTCCACCTATCGTCTTCCACCTACAACTGCTCAGGTTGAATCGACACAACGCTTCATGCCTCACCCTCTTCTCTAATTTCTCTAGCCTTAGACACACATCCTCTCATCACTAATCAAGAACTAACCACCAATCCCCACACCCAGTATCCATGCCTTCCTTCCAACAATTGGTGCATCCCTTAGCTCCAACATTGAGAATTTATTAAAACCACTATACCACAACCATCGAACGACTACTTCTCACCACAAAACCCCTTCTCCACCGCCATAACCATGGATCCACCACTTGCGAGAGTACCTCCTAGCCTCATCCTTTATCAGTGACTGATATTGGAGGGAGAGAAATGACTGAGAGGCATCTGAGGCGAGATCCTTGATGAATTTGCTAAGTTGAAGCACATTCACCATTGCTGCTCGAGCTCAGTTTCTTATCCATAAGTTAGAGAGAAGATCCGAGCTCTCAAAGATGCAATTATATGCTTATGTTTTTTCTCAGTTCTTCTTCATTTTCTTCCTTCCACTTCCATGTAATGCTTCTGATCTTTCTGTTTCTTTTCTTCCTCGTTTCTCCTTATTTCTACACACACCACAATCGTTTATTCCATCAACTGATTTGTTCCTCACCATCTTCATGTTTCACCAATATTTACGGTACTACAACTCCACGTTTCATATGATTCAACTATTAAAATGAATGCACTATAAAGTCCCTCAGTATAATTAGGGTTATGTACCATGGTCATCTTAATGATCATACAACTGTTGATTCAATAGTTGAATCATATATCCTGGTACATCAATGAATATCTAAGGTGTTAGATTTAGGACTCATCAAGCATTGTCAAATGATTATTAAGAAATGATCTCCAGCATGACTAGGAGACATCAATCCTTTCTCATTAGGTTGATATCTGACAACTCTTGATGTAGGTCCTCATCATGGGAATAGAGACTCAGAAGTGTCAGATTAATTAGGTCAAATAGTTGACTTAATGAGAATGAGATAATCAATATCATATATTATCACAATATAGGAACACATCCTCTGATAGGAAACAGATGTGTTACTTTATGTCTAAGTATGCACATCTGCCACACCAATAGGTTGATTACCTAACGAAGGTCTATACACTAGGGAGATGGTGTGCATACGAGGGCATATGAGTAATACGATCCCACAAAGGGATCATACAGGTTCACTTGGGAACCAGTACACATGACCTAATTTATTAGGTAAAGGGAACGATCAAATTCCATGCATGGTCATTGTGCTTTGGAATCATGACAAGAATTTGTAGGTATGATGTATGCTTTTGGAAAGCATATGATCAACACCAACACCCAATGACCAAGAATGAGAAACTTAATGATGAAACCCTAAAGATGACAGTGTAAATCGACCTATATATCTTCAGGTTTATCATAGTTCTTCCAGTTTGTAAGATGTACATGTATTATGAATACATGAGGGTGATGTGATCGTAAATGATTGTATAACCATGATGCTTCCATTTCGAGGAAGTGATGAAGCATGTCTGGATTTTAGTGACTCCTCGCAGTAGAGAAGTAATCTCATCTTGATCCAAGTGTTGGACATTGATCTGAATGAGATTCAGATGAATGAGAAAATTTGATTTATAACCTTGATTTAATCAAGCATTTATGAGAGGTTCATGAGATATGGATTTAAGATATGATCTCAATATCCAAGTCATTATACGTGGAACGTACAATCACCGTGTTCTTATCTTCAAGTATCTACAAAGAAAGCATATTATTCTCGAAAGCGTTCAAGAATAATTCAATTGTTGAATTATATTTAAACAACGATATGGACAGTTAAATATGATTTAATTATCATGATTTATGTGATTTTGATTCATATTATTCTGATGCATGATAATGATGATTCAATGTAATTAAATGTGATTTAATTAATATGAATAAGAATAATATGGATAGCATTATCCAATACTAGGTAAAATATGCAAATACATCGAAAAAACATGTGGAGCTCCATGTGACAGACACTCCGTTGGACTAAAGTGCTAATAAAGAAAACACAAGGTCCAAAATGCAACTAAAGTGTTAATAAAGAAAACACAATGTCCAAAATGCAAAAAGTATGTAACTAATTGTCACATTTATTGTACTAAATCAAAATAGTGTAAAGTATAGGTTAAAAAGTAAATATACCCTCAAGGACACGTGCACAGTGCGTGACGTATATAACTACTCCGATGTTGTGCTGAAAAGGATCTAATGAATACTGTACATGGTGAAAGTGTATGGTCTGATCGACTATTGCTGATCTGATCGGGCGGATATGAAAAATGGATAAACATGTACTGCAGATCTGATGAGGAGTCAATTGTACCTTCAGCTTTTAGGGGTTGATCGATAGTCTGGATAGAGTCTAGATATGGTGCTCATTATCCAACTGTAAAGAGTGGGATCGAAAGAACTGAGAAGAGCGCACTGGTTGGAGAGATTCGATCATGTGTTTCTGGTGCTGCAAGTGGTGGATTGGCTCGCTAAGACACTCAGCACAAAGCTGAGCTCGCTCTATATCGACTAGGAATCTCCCATAGGACTGGGGACGGAAGAATGAGTGTGATGATGGTGGTGCTCCTGAAGCAGCTCCGCCTAGATAACTAGAGGCCCACTTCGGGTCTACTTACAATCCTGTGTTTGCAAAGGGTACCCTGATGAGGTAGTTCTGATCTGGTTATTGCATGTAAATGTAGAGGGAAGTAGTATGGGAGTGGAAGTCGACATTCGGTGCATATGAGGGATGAACGTCAGGTTTAAACTCGCTCTCTTGAGCGAGATTATAGGGGTCAGGTCACGAGAGAAGTATGACGATGATATTAGGTGTCAATCGATGCGGCCAGATTGAAGGATGGAGCTTTGACCATGATGGCCAGAGCAGAAAGTGTGCAGGTGGCTGACCATGCAATTCGAGATGAAAAGCGAAAATGGAGGGTCTGGAGGTTACCTATGTGTTCTAACATGAACGACAAAGAGAGGTGGAGGAGGGGGCGAGGTATTGGCCTCGATCAGGCGATGGAATGCATGAGAGGCTTACTGTGACAACGCTCCGACCACGCGATGAGCTACATGCTACACGACGTCCAATTGAGCTCCCGAAGGGACCTTTGGAACCCTATCACTGCTCTGGAGGTGTTAGAAGAGGAATGGTGGCACAAGGAACGGGTTGAGAATCTGGGTGAGTGGAGGAGGGTATTTATAGAGTGTTATAGGGTCTAGAAAGATCGAGGGAATGAGTAAAGACCTTGGAGGATCCGACGAAACTTAGGGATCCATGAGGTCTCGGATCTTTGAGGAATCTAGGGGTCTAGATTTGAAGGCAATTATAGGTCAAAGCTGGTCTGGGAAATGGTGAGAACATGGCTCCAACAAGAGTTTGTCGTGTCAGACCCGATTAGGAGGAAAGTTTGACATGGGTCAACAAACCCAGGACAACCAATCATAGAAATCCTTTCATTAATTCAAAGAATATTGAATAAAAATAATAAACAATTTAAAAATAAAAATGACAAAAATGAAAAATATTTATTATTTTTAAGCTATTTTTCTGTGATTTTATTTTTTATGAAATCGTACAATATATATAGTATAAGGTATTATATAGAGGTATATTATACCAATGTATTTTATTCTTTTATTTTTATTTTATTATTTTACACAAATATACTTTATTTTATATTTTATATTCTAACATTATTTAAAAAGTATGAAAGAATTTTTATTTGATTTTTACAAATGAAATAATGGTATTCAATAAATAGGTATTATGTACAATATATACAAACATGGCAGGTTAACAATGACATTTTATATTTAATTAAAATATATTTTGTATTTTATAATTTTTATTTTACTTTTATTTTATTGTTAGAAGGATGTACACATGTTTTAAAATAGACTATGCATAAATTATATATTAAAATAATAGATATAAATATTTATAGGTAAAGGTACTATGTGGCTATACTACACCTACAAAGCCGACTTTCATAAACAAATCACCCTAATTTTAAAGATAATTTAAATTATGTTTTAATACCGGTGATTGTTGGAAGAATTTGAGTTCATATGGAGTCAGGATTGATATTTTAGGTTCTTGTTTTGTGGTTTTTTATGAGTGGTCTTATTTGTACTACGTACATCAAATCATGTTGCAACTATTTTTGTTATTTAGAAAACATTCTTATTTACATGTTTTATTGAGAAGATAATTTATTTTGAAGTCTTTTCATTGATGAATAAGCTAGAGGAAAGATATGCACATAGAATGTATAGTAATGAATATACACATACCATATCTCCCCCTATTTTATTCTTCGTCGATCAGGTTAATAATTGATCTTCTCTCATGGTTTGGGTTAGTTTGTACTTATTACATAATCACATCCTTTTTTCCTTTTTCTTTTCCTCGTTATTCTTTTATTTTGGAAAAGGTCGTTAATTATACATTATTAACAATAGTATGTACAATGATAATTTATTGTATTTACCTACATTCACATGTGTTTTTTCTAAAAGATATGGCTAAAATAAAAGAATAAAGAATGAGAATCTCAGATTTATCAAGCATGATGATGAGAGATCTTCTTCTTGTAAGGCTCTCCAACTGTAGAGACCTGTGTCAGAGAGGCAAACCTCCACCAGATATTTTGCACAATAATGTCGAGCCTGAATGCTACGAGGATTCTCTACAAGTTGCAAACAGAAAAAAAGGTAGAAATAATGAAAGAAGAGATGGAGTCTCATCATGACAATCAATCGTTTGAGCTTGTCAATTTACCCAATGATTAGAAGGCATTGGGGAACAAGTGGGGTTATAGAGTAAAAAATGATGAATACTCTACAAACCCAAGGTACAAAGCTATGTTGGTTGTGAAAGGTTTTAACCAAAGGAAGGAAGTTGACTTTGAGGAGATTTTTCCTCATGTAGTGAAGATGCCTTCTATCAGGGTTGTTCTCTAACTTGATAACTAGCTTTGATTTGGAGATTGAACAGATGGATGTGAAGACAACATTCCTCCATGGTGACCTTGAGGATGAAATTTACATATTACAACCAGAGCGATTTGTAGTCAAACACAAGGAAGACCACAATTGCAGTCTAAAGAAAATTCTATATGGTTTAAAGCATGCGTCGAGATAAAGTACAAGAAGTTTGAGTAATTCATGGGAGAGCATGGCCAATACAAGACTACTTCAAAAAATTGTGTTTTGATTAAGAAATTATCAAGTGATAACTTCATCATTTTGTTGTTTTATGTTGATTATATGCCGCTTGTTGGCAGCGACAGTGGGAGAACTTTTTTCTTGAAGAAGGAGTTGAGCAAGTCCTTTTCTATGAAGGACTTGGGACATGCAAGTTAAATTTTGGGCTTGAAGATCACAAGGGATTGAAATGCAAGGAGGTTGTGACTTTCCCAAGAAAATCACATTAAGAATGTATTGTAGAGATTTCATATGGAGAAGGCAAATCCAGTTAGCACCCCTCTTGAAGTGCATTTCAAGATGAGCTCCAAGGATAGCCTACACGATAATAAATAGAAGAAATATACGAAAAGAGTCCCCTATGCATCTTCTATAGGTAGTCTCATGTATGCCATGGTTTTGTACGAGGTCGGACATTTCTCATGCAATTGGAGTTGTTAGTAGGTTCATCTCAAATCCAGGAAAACAACATTGATAAGCAGTTAAGTGGATCTTGAGATATCTTCGAGATACAAGTAACTACTCACTTTGTTTTGGAGCAGAGACACATATTCTTGTTGATTACACGGACTCAGACATGACAGATGATATTGATGGGAGAAGATCCATACCGGGTTACATGATGTCATTGATAGGTGGTGCAGTTTCTTAGCAATATCGCCTCCAAAAGTGTGTTGTGTTATCTACTAGAGAGATTGAGTTCATTGCATGTACAGAGGCATGCAAGGAGTTGTTGTGGATGAAGGAGCTATGCATGAACTTGATTTTGGTCAGGAGAAGTATATGCTTTATTTGTGACAGTCAGAATACCATCCACCCTGGCAAGAACCACATATTTCATGTGAGGTCGAAGCGCATTGATGTGATGTATCATTGGATACAAAATGTCCTAAAAGAGAAGCAACTTGTTCTTGACAAAATCTACACCAATAATAATGGTGCAGACACGATGACCAAATCATTGCCATTCGAAAAGTTTCGAGATTATTGTCTCTTGTTGGATTGGAGCGGACTCCTCTTCGCAATTAATGAGTGTTTGGATGATGAGTTGTATTCTATCTGGGAACTCAACCATCTTGTTGACCTCATGAGTCCATATTCTATACACAGAGCTTGTTGATTGGCATTCTCCTTCTCATGGACTGGAGGGAGAGGTTTGTTGGGCAATGGCCTTCTTTCCATCTCATCTTGGGCATTCAAGAAAATCATCCAAAAATACCAACGGCTGAAATTTGTTAGCAAATTTCAGATATGGTGGACAAAACCGTGAGGGTTATCTTCAACTTTTCTGCACTATTTTTTATGTGGCGGTTGCTGTGTTGTGAGAGAATTAGGATTGCTTTTTCTTCTCTTCTCCACCTCTAAATCGTAAGGATCAGGCCTAGGTTCATCGTCATAGATCATGCCAAAAAGGAACTGTACTCAGGATGTTGTGCAGCAAAATTGGACAGGCATCACTGTGTGACATTTCTCCACCTTCTAACTCTTTTTATTTATATTGGTGTGGTTCATTGTTGGTACACCTTGGATAGAAGTTTTTGGCTTTTTATAGCCTTTAGTGAGAACTATTTTGATAATTATATGGTAGAGAAGTTTGCTCAGGTTGAGTTGTGATTTTTCCTCCTCTCATTTGATGGTTTCCTCATTCAAAATCCCTTATGTTTATGGTTGTGTTTCTGATTGATTTTTATACTTGATTGCTTGTTGTTCTTGTGTTGTTTGATTTATTTGTTAATCCGTAAAGTGATTGTTTCGATACGCTTTCTCAATATCCGTGGGATTGTTCGCTCCCAACAGCATATGCCTTGATCATGTGTCCTTCCATGTACCAGCTAACAAGTTTCACATTATAAGACCTAATAACTAGCATGGATCGGTCATTTCGTCACATTAATGGATGGCAATATTGTTTTATTCTATATGTATTCCTCAAACTGATGGATTATCTTTTTAATTAAATTCTTCACTTTTCAAGATTTCTTAGCATCGAAGTAAGTAACTAGTGGATTACATTCTTATCATTATCCAACCTTTTATACATGTTCAATTTATAAATCAACTTTTTAAGTGATTTATCAACCAGAAGTTTTGTCTCAATATATTTATCCTTTTGACTAATAATGATTGTGATTTATAACATTTAGTTATTATTCAAATTCAAATATTGAATAAGTTTCTTTTCTTTAATATTGGCAAAATCACATGGATTGCTTAATCAAATGATCAATCAATTCATGCGTTTGCTCCTCAACACCTTCTTTGATCAATCACATTTTAAATTAATCAAACAAGTCACACTTCAAATGATCATTTTATTTTGATTGATCGATTATTAAAATTATTTAATGAAGTGGTAAAAAGTCGAC
Source organism: Ottelia alismoides (assembly GCA_037367405.1). Taxonomy (NCBI): domain Eukaryota; kingdom Viridiplantae; phylum Streptophyta; class Magnoliopsida; order Alismatales; family Hydrocharitaceae; genus Ottelia; species Ottelia alismoides. The sequence goes on along the minus strand of JAZKJV010003255.1, from coordinate 302,359 downwards.
TTATCCTATTTATAATGCTAATCAAATTTATTTGGCCAATTTTCGGCTAATAAATTTTCTCTTTCACCACCACAAAATGGGGCTATGGCAACGCTTTTTTCAAAATCGGTCACTAAATTAGTCATTGTTAAATATATAACAATTTATTCATTCGTTGCAAAAAGATTTTTTTACTTGGAAGTTAGCGACGAATATCATATCTATATTTACATCATTAACGACGATCCATATAACGATGCTCATCGATTATTATTTTTCAAAATTTACACTAATCACATTTTTTAGTTCAAATTTAGTTATAATTAGTTAAAAATTTTCAAAAATAGTAATGGATAACCGTTGTTAAAACATCAAATGAATAGATTTAAGTGGGGAAATTTCAAATGTGGTATAGTCTCTTATGAATTAATGAAATTCGATGTCAATTTAGCCATTTTATCAAAATATTATACATTTTGTTATGCCTTAGATTTAAGTGATTTTTACCTAGTGAACCCTAGAATCTTTTGAAATTACATGTTCAACCATATAAACATCATTATTATCTCATCAACCCTGTAAAGTTGATAACTTTTTCACCTTAGATTTTGTGGTTAAGGAAAATCCATTTGTCTGTCAAAGGTGAACGTAATATTTCAAAAATATGACACTTTATCCTTCTCATTAATTTAATTCAGAATCACTATCATTCTCTTTCCTCATCCCCCAACACCTAACCTCCTCCCTCCTCCACTTTCATCCCCACCTCTATCCATCCCGGACCTCCCTCGTGCCACACCCCTCCCCAAAATATCTGGATGCAGCTCCCTGGCATCGCCCCCCTCCCCAGCAACTACATGTGGATCTACTGCGTTCATGCACTAAGGTGGGGGAGAAGGGCATGACATTGGGCTTGCTTCATCTTTGGGTTCTCCATAGATGAAAGAACAAGTAGGGTTGTGAAGGATATTGAGAATCATTAAGCGCATCACGGAAGCGTGTCGATCGCATCATATGCAATCGGAGCAACTAGTCGCACTAGATTCTAGATGCAGCGGAAATTAAAAATTTTAAAACTAAAGATGTAACCACATGATCACGAGAACACTTCTCGAATCATTTCATCAAACCACAAAGTATAAGGAATACCTCTTGAAGAGTGGTTGTGATCGCGAGATCCCAAAGTAGAGATCCTCCTGTCTTAAGTCCGATCCACGAAGAATGCACTTGCGGGCGAGATGATGAGTCACGTTCCTTCCACGCAATCCTCGATGAAGATCCAAGCGATGGCTTCCCTGATTTCGTCAAACGAAATCCGTCATCTTCCTTTAGAGTATGCAACTCCAAAGAATAAGGAGATCCTCAAGTCGTCGAAGGCGAAGCCGATAAAGTCTCTCCTTTTTCTACATAAGATGGACGGCCATCCTTTTGGAAGAGAGAAAGAGAGAGGGCGAGAATATGAAAGAGAGAGAGAGAGAGTTGTAACCTTGTACAACTCTTAATCATGTACCTTGGAAGGCTACCCTAGCCCTCCTTTTATATTAGTTTAGGATCCAATGGATCTCAATCCATGGGGCACATGGATCCAACGACCAGGCTTGGTCCATGTAAAATCAATGGCTATAATTCTTGTTGGTTAAAACCAACAACATTTATTTATGATTAAATTAAATATATGTTGCAACATTATCAACACATTTTTAATTTAACATAAATAAGTTAGTTGAGAGATTAATCATCATAATAAAATGGAGATAATATTTCCTCCTAAAATGGTGGCTTTATTTCTCCTTTTTATTATATTACATTATCTCTCAATTATCACAAAAATATCCACCAAATTAATTCCAAATTAATTTATGAATATTTCAATTATGCCATTGATGAATCTCCATTTCATCACCTTTATTCTATCATTTTGGCCTTAAAAACCCCAGCAAATGCATATAAGTAGCATTAATTTGTACATATTAGCATTCATTATTTATTGTATTAAATGTACATAGAATAAAGTTTTTAATGCCAAAATTATAGAATAAAGGGAAGAAAAGAAAAAGGAATAAAATATTGCAAATATTTTATGGCCCGAACCCCGAGACCAAGGCCAGCATGGAATTGGTCGACAAGGAATAAAGTAGGGGGAGATAAGGGCCAAGAATACAATAAATACCTCGTTTATTTATTCATCCATTCATGAATTTTTGACACCTATTTTGTACATAAATATTTATTCATAAAATAAAGAAACTTTGTCAATGAAAACTGTAGATAATAATGTAAATAAAAATACAAAATTGAGTTTGTGTAAAAATAATACTCAGTGTACATTTTATACACAGAATAAAAAGCCAAAATCTCAACTTCACAGACCCATATCTTGCAAATAAAAACTCCAAATCACCCAAACTCACTTTAATTGTATATAGCATTCCATGAACTATTTTATAAAATTGGTTTCATAATTTTTGGAGTCCATCTGTGGAAGTTAGGTTTTTGACCCACTTTGTACAAAATACCTGATTAAAATATTCATTTTATTCAATGTTCATTATTTTTTATAAATTCATATTTTTAGAATCTTGTAAATAGTGTATCTAATACAGAAACATATTAAAAGCTAAAGAAAACAAAAAAGAAATTGCAAAATAAAATAAGTGTATAAGCTACATAGACAAAATACATATGTTAAGAATGTATATAAATAAAAAGGGATTTTAATTCTTTTATTCTTTATTCATCTATATTTTTATAACAAAGTATATATTATATATAACTTATTAAAAATACAAATCCAAAATAAAAACAAATAAAATTCATTAAATAAATAAAATGTATATATATAGGTAAAATACCTACAAGTATACTTACATATGCATATACCTATTTATTAAATTGTAAATAAACTCAGAAAAATTAAATAAAAATATATTCATACTCATAAAAATAAGTTATAAATTTATAAAATAAGAAAATAAAATAATAAAATGAACAAATTAAAAATAAAATATACAAAAAGACCTTTAAATACATACATATACACATTAGTAAAATAAAACCGTAATAAAATACTTCAAAAAAATAAATAAAAATCATAAATAAATACTACATGAAATAATATACATTTTTTATTTTATAAGAAAAAATAATAAAATCATTTACTATGCCAAATAATTCAATTTCGCGGAAAATTCCCTCTTTTGTCTTCTTGCGTCCGACGTGGCCCAATAAGGGCGCGGCCCGAGTTGACCTCCGGTCAACTCTCCCTACGCTTCTGACTTCCGTCAGAACTATCTTTTTGCCCGTCTTCTCCCCTTTTTTGCGCTCGATCTATCGTTCCATCACTTTTAAATCCTTCACGGATTTTGTTCTCTGATCAACCGAGATTCGCGCCGATCATTTGGATCCTTTGTACATTGCCCCGATTCGTCAATAATCGCCGGTCACTGGGGGTCTTCGGGAATGTTTATAAATAAGCCCCTCCGCCTCCTTCCTCGAATTTGGCCACTTTCATTCCAACCTTAAGCCTTGATCTTGTTCCTGGACCATTCCTCGTGACAGGGGGAGTGTCCTTGCAACTTGACTCGGTCGGAGGACAGAGAATTTTGTCGCGGCGGCGCTCCGGTGGCCGCCCTGCTCCCTGGAAGCCCCCAGGTATAAGAGATGCGCATTTTTATGATTTTTAGGTAGGTTTTTATTCCAGCATTTTATTCCCGTAGTTTATTTTGCATTTAGTTCAGTAGCATAGCGTAAATTAGTTAATTCGAAGTTCGCCGGAGCTCCGCTCCGGCGACTTCTTCACCACGTTTCCGATCGTTTCCCGACCACCTTCCACCTCCATTTCGCTCCTCTCCGTGTTCTCCACCTCCCAGCCATCTTTGTTCAACCAGATCGTCCCTTGATCTACAAACCGATGCTCGTTTCTGCCACTTCGCCGGAGCATCGCCACCCACCATCGTTTTGATGCTGACAACTTCAGACCCCAGGTCGAGGGTGACGCCCTCGAGCCGTGCGATCTTCCTGTGCAGGTTTGGTGCGCGAATAAGCACCCGGAGTCAAAATCACCGTACGCCGGAGATACCTGGAGCACCTTGTCTTCTCCGACCTCGCGAGGGCGCTCCAGTGCGTCTCTGGTCGATCCGAGAGCTCTAGCAGCTAGAGACACCTTCCAGGAAGGTTGGAGGACCTTCAGGTGCAGCGACGAACGGCGGAGGAGCGAGATCCAGTCGGAAGAAGCTCGCCCCGGCGAGTGTTATTCCCTGTTCTTCCACGCATGCTCCCCGTCGTTGGATGAAGACGAAGGCCCCAGTTTTAATTACCGCCATCCGATGATGCGATGCTACGACCGTCAGATCATGCGAGTGATCTAATCCCAATCGCTCATCGGTGAAGCGTCATCGGCGCACGTGGAGGCGCCACGTGGATTAGTGATGAAGATCAGCCGTCGGATGAAGCGCGCCTTTTGGGGGTAATTTCCACATCCAGCCCCCACCTTTTTTGTATTTAATTATTAATTATGTAAATAAAATAGCACGTTGTAAATAAATTGTATATTTTGCAGAAAGTACCCTTAAGTTTAGATAATTGCATTTAGGTCCTTCTATGCCTCACGTGCAGTCCCACGTGAGGCGCGTGAAATTTTGCATGTTACTCCTGGCGGTTTTTGTGAATTGTAATTTAATCCAGAAACTTTAAATAAATGTTTATTCCAGTATGTATTTTTGCCCCTGTGCCCCCGTCATTTATTTTATTTGCAAAAATACCCCTGCCAGGCTTAATTATTTTTATGTCTTTTATGTATTTATTAAAAATACCTAGGATGCTCCGAAAAATGTAGAAAAATTTGGATAAATGCTTCATGTGATCAGTTCTCACGCCCATATTTTATTTCACATTTTTTTGCATTTTCCCAAATTATTAAAAAATGAAAAATGAGCCCTTTTTGTACTTTTTAAATTAAAAAAAACAAAAAATTAGAAAATGTTTTTGAAAAATTCCAAAAATATTATATATAGTATACATATATACATATTGAGTCCAGAAAATGAAAAACCCTAAAAATAGAAAAAGAAAAACATAAAAATTTCAAGAAGCTCCAAAATCCTAAAAAAACTATAAAAACCCCTTAAAAACACCAAAAATATGTTTTTCTTATTTTATAATTATGTATATATTATTATTTATGTATTAAAATTAATTTGGGGAATTTTGGAGTTTATTTCATATTTTTTTAAAAAAACCCCAAATTATATTCGGCTATGTAATTAGTCCTATATTGTGGACATTTTTGAATTACAAATACATAAAAATTAGAAATATTCCAGAAAAATAAAATAAAAATCATAAAAACAAAAAATATAAAAAAATATATAAAACCCAAAACCCACTAAAACAAAAAATGGACATGAACAATAGATTGAATAAATTTTCCATCACATACATTCCCTTCGCCTCCCAGTGTTCGACCTCTACTTGTGCTTACACCTATACACATTTACATGTAGAGTTATAATAAATTTTAACTCGACATTTTTGGATATTCATTGCATATATTTATTGTGGGTTAATTGTTGATTGATTTGAGGATTATTGAGCGGTCACCGCATCGACTATTGATCCGCCTTGTGAATTAATACGACCCTTAATTTTCCTCAGTCATCAGCCATTGAAAATTATGTGAATCAAATTTGCAACCCAAACTAATTTATAAATTACATTTCCAATTAATTAATTAATGTGAATCCAAACCACACTATTAATTAACAAATGCCATTTACATATTTCTCTCTCTTCAATATATGTATTATAAATCATATTAATAATACACATATATCGTGGATAGTATTATCCACATTCTCTAATCCTTGATAATTAAATCTCATTTAATTATCTTAGATAATCATTCTCACAATATGAATCTTATTCATATTAAGCTTGATAATTAAATCTCATTTAATCATCAAGTCCTTCTTGCTTCGATATGCATTTCATCAAATGAATTATTCTTGAACCCTTTCAAGAATAATGTGCTTTCTCCGCAGATACTTGGAGAAAGGACAGGTCGATTGTATTATTCCACGTATAGTGACTTGGATGTTGAAATATCATCTCAAATCCAAATCTTACGAACCTCCCATAGATGCTTGATTCAATCAAGACCGCAAATTTAATCTTCTCATTGAATCTGAATCTCATTCAGACCAATGTCCAATACTTGGACTAAGATCAGATTGCTTCTCTACTGGAAGGAGTCACTAAAATCCAGACCTATTTCGTCACTCCCTCGGAATGGAAGCGTCATGGATATACAATCGTTTATGATCGCATCACCCTCAGGTATTCCCAATACCTGTACATCCTGCATACTAGAAGACCCATGATCAATCTGAAGATCAAGATCAATTTTACACTGTCTTCTTCAGAGTTTAATCACTAAGTTTCTCATTTGATCATTGGAATTTGGTATCGATCATATACTTTCCAAAAGCATATATCATACCTAGGTCTTGATCATATACTTTCCAAAAGTATATATCAAACCTACTAATTCAGTCAAGCTTCCAAAGCGAGACGACCGTGCATGGAATTTGATTCTTCCCAATATCTCATGAGTGAGCTCATGTCTTCCGATTCAGTAGTGAACCTGTATGATCCCTTTGAGAGATCGTATTACTCATATGCCCTTACATGCACACCAGCGCGCCGGTATATAGGCCTTGGTTAAGCCATCAACCTATCGGTCTGCCAAATGTACATACTCAGACATATAGCAATACATCTATCTCCGGTCAGAGGATGCATGCCTATGATGTGACAGCATTCAACATAGGACTTTGGTTATCTCGATCTCGTTAAGTCAACCCATTGACCTAACTAATCTGACACCTCCGAATCTCTATTCCTATGCAGAGGACCTGCATCAAGAGGTCGGTCAGATATCAGCCTATGTGAGAACGGATTGCCATCTCCTACTCAGGCTGTAGATCACATCTTAACAATCATTTGACGGTGCTTGATGAGTCCTCAATCTAACCCTTTAGATATTCATCCAAGCACCAACCTCTATGATTCAATTTATTGAATCATCAGTTGTATGATCATTAAGATAGCCATGGTACATAACCCTAATTGTACTAAGGGACCTTTTATGCAAATTATTTATTCTTCATTTCAGATCAGGGAATGATATGTGCAATAACATTTATTGCATAATGGCTCGCCGTGGGCTCACATGTCCAACAATCTCCCACTAGCCCAAAGAGCCATTAATGGGTTAATCATTTAAATCCACACTCATGTGACAATCATAGGCTATTTAGAAATAGCTTGGTAAGCTGATCAGTCACTCTGTTCCCAAAAGACTATGCCAAGTCCTTTTACGACACTTGCATATTCCTAGGTAACAGTGCTCGCATCCTATGCGAATGTTGCATCTAATGCAACCAATACTCAATCTAGTCAAAGCAGTTATAGTGTCCTTGACACTATTGCTCAATAGCTATTATAACCAGTATTTCCATAATCCTTATGAGAATACCCTTATTCCGGGAGATCACTATCTCTTAAGGTATCCACAATTACGACCTTTTAGATCTCTATCTATAAAGTCTTAAGCTTTTTAAGATATGACTTTGAGATCACTATCTCAAAAAAATCTTGTCATCTTTGAAGATTTTGTTATTATTGCAATCAAGTGTTCTATCTCCATAGTAGGATTAGCAACACTTTACTACTCCCACTGCATGGCAGATATCTGGCTTTTGTACACATCTAGCATACACTTAGCTTTCCGTAACCGATGCACAAGTGCAAGCAGTCCTAGCATTCACTTCCTCAACTCTTTGAGGTGCTATCCCTTTAGATAGGTCAGTACCAAATCTCAAGGGAAGGAAGCCTTTCTTGGAATTTCCAAGAATGGAATATGTCCAAGGTGTACTACAAATGTGACAGTCCCAATACCCTCTTTTCTTTGCTTCTGAACACCTTCAGAATTAAGATCTAAGAGGTATTCTTGAGATCATATCTCAAGGTATGGAATAGCCAGTCTATAAAACACTTATTATCATCCTTATATCATTCCAAATGATTAGGATATTATCTACATTTAGAACGATGAACACAATGGCACTCCCACTAAGCTTCACATGGTACATCAAGATTCTATCTGAAATCATAACATTTATAATTTCGTCAAATCTTATGTTCCAACAGCAAGAAGCTTATTTGAGTCCATAGATGGAGTCTTCAGCTTGCACACCTTACTTTTCTCAACCACGAAGCCCTGGGGCTACTTCATGTGAATATCCTCAGAGATGTATTCTTAGAGGAATGCAATCTTGACTTACATCTTGAAGATGCAATAGTCAAGTTGTGTAGCTAAGGTTAGCAATATTCTGATGATTTTAAGCATGGTTACCGAAGAGCAAGTCTCATTGCAAGCAATGTCTTCTCTTCCATTGTATAGCTCATGGCTACGAACCGAGCTTTGAAGGTCTATACCTTCTCATCAGGTTCCCTCTTCTCTTGAAGATTCATTTACACCTTTATGGGTCTTACCCATATTGATGGATCCTCGAGGGTCCTTATACAACACTTGTATATGAATTCTACTTTAGACTTTATTGCTAATATCCATCTTTCCATGTCATGATCCTCAGGAGCTTCATCACATGAAGTCCGATCATTGTCAGACTTAACTGACACATGGAATACATCCTCAAACTCATTTGAAGATGTATTAATGTTTCATCTTTAATTGTCCCTATTAGTTTCCGATTTCAGGAACCTCATCATCTTCTTAAGATCAAACGAGTTCCTACACTTCATTTTCATCTTGATTCTTAAGAGAGTCATCCTATAAGAATCATATTCTCATAGATGAGATCTTTTAAGATCTCCGGGTTATAAAGTAGGTATCCAATACCCTCCTTTATTATCCTAATGAAGCAGCACTCTCAAGTGCTCGATTCCAGCTTACTTGCATGGAATCTTATCAAGGATATATAATGTAGTCTCTACCACATATATACCTGGAAACTAAGGGGATAATTATACTAAAATTCATCATTGACCAAATCATGTCTCACATGATCCAATTGTATCTCCCTACAACTCCATTGAGTTTAGGTGTTAGGAGGATTGAGATAGAAATGATATTCATATCTCCATAAGGTATTCTTTGAATTTTATCTAATAGGTACTTGCTATCTTGGTTAGATCAAATTCATTTAATCTTCTTTCAAACTTTGGTTCTGAACCAAAATTATGAAATTTTTGAACATTTCAAAGGTTCCTCAGGTGAAGAGAAGAAATCTCATATCATACATAATCATCAATAGATATCACATATCCATAATGTTTATTATGATATAGATTATCTACATACATCAATATGTATGAGATCTTGAATACCTCGACATCTAACACCATTCCCAGAGAAGGGTGTATTGGACATTTTTACTTTGAATACAATATTCACAAGTATGTAAGAATTGAAATTTTTAGACATTCTAAAGTTTCATCTCTTACTAATCTATTGATCATATCAATAGACATAAGTCCAAGACTTGATGCCATGTCATTGTCAAATGATCTTCATCCTTCTATTGATCTTATAAGGTTTGATTTTCACTATTAGAAATCTTAATGAACCATTCATTAATTTTCTAATTTTTGTGGAGTCCACTAGATGTTAGATTACTATCTGAAATATTTCCATCATAACTCTTTATGATAGTTCTATCTCAGAATTCATGTTTATTTCCAACATTTAGAAACAAACAATGAGGGTATTCTAATATCTAGATCATAGAGACATTCTCTAAGACTAAGGGCTCTCCCACTGAGAATATGAAGTCCATCTATCCAACAGAGATTGCTGCAACAATTACATCAATATCCATGTAGATGACTACTAAACCTTAAGATCAAATTTCTAATCTTCTAATATATATGCAACCAATTGCAAATGTCATTAGAAGATTGGGATACAATTGTCAGACTTTATCTTATAAAATATGAAAGTCAGAGTCAATGATTATATGTAGATTATTCTGATGCTCTATCTGAGTCCTTCACTAAGGATTTTAGATACACTTGATAGTCATACTATCAACACATCAACTTATTGCAGTATTGGCATTCATCCAACTCTTCGGATGTGATATGGAAGTCACAGAAGTAGGTCAACTCTTTCACTTTCCTTCTTACTTGGGTCCGACCCATGCTTCTAGTGCGCTCTCTTCATCTACAAACAACTATTGTTCAAGACAAAGAATCTCTTATGTTGAATTCAAAGGTTTTCAATACAAGAGCATTTCAACATTTATACATGCTTCATTAAATTCATTCAAAATGATTATTGTGAAGCTTCATGAATGACTTGAGTATAGATAGTAGAATGATGACACTCATCATATCTAAATACATCTTAACTCTTAGAGACTTAGGTTCAGGTAGGTATTCAAACATTTTGAATACATCATCTCTCTCGAGCTATCATTCTGTAGAGTACCATGTCATTCAAGATTAAATGTCTAGAGCACATATATATGCCAAAATATCTTCTTTTATTTTATAAGGATTATTCGACAATTACGATCACTGTCGACATGTCACTTCCAAAGTACACTCGATGAAAGATCAAGACTATACAGACATACAAACCCTAAGGTGATGTCTTATTGTCTTATTTAATTATCATTCCTCATTATGTCGAGGAAAGTTGCACATTGCAACCACATATAATATGTGTTCAATTGCAAGTACAATATCCGGATCATGAGTCCAATCCAAGATATTTTACTGGTTATTATTGAGTATAACATTGAGTGGGTTTAATGAAGGATTATCTGAAATAAGAAATTTGCAAAAGGGTATATAAATTATATATACATGTTTTACTTTGATTTAGGAATTTTATATCAAAGTTGTCTTGCCTTGTCAACAATGAAAGTTCATTCCCTTAATTACTTTCAATGTAAGAGATATACTTACCATTATATCTCTAGAAAGATCTGGGATCTCCTTCCTTATCTTTGTTGCATCCCAATAATATGAGAACCTACAACTTGGATAAAAAGAAGCGGGAACACATTCCGCCTTGTGAGTCCAACTTGCATTTCCCAATTTGGTCTTTAACACCCGGGCCCACCACCCCTAAGATGATGTTAACCCGTCATTAATTGAACCAACCGTCAACAGGCTTAATACTCGCTATACACAATCCAATATCGCCTCAATAATATGAGGACCCGATATTTGGGTCACTACATATACGGCCTTACTCTTTCGAGAAGCAAAGAACCCGATCCAATTAAATCATATATAGGATCCGTCACTTCGGACAGGCGTCTCCTATATACAACAACTGGCGACGGAATCCTTTGCCCTGACGGGAGACCATGGATGTCACTTATGTGATCCTCCACCTCATATTCAAATTGTAATTAATTATCGTGAATCATATTCACATGATTAATTCTTCCAAGGGAAATACACATCTATTCATAATAGAGTGTTTATTAGATATAATTAATTTAAGCACATTAAATTAATCATTAATCCAATCATCAATCAACAATCATGTCTTTTACTTGAATAGTAGGTATATTCTCAAAGTACGTATTAATCGAATTTTAATAATTAGAAAAATACACATTGACTTTCTCCGGTATTATACAGTCCCTACCCGCTGTCATGGCCAGTACCGACGAGAGTGGGACGGACCACATACGTTGCAACTCGCGACCCCAATGCTCTCCGACTAGGCACCACATCCGCCTCGGGAAAGGATAATACCAGATAGATCATCATGTACTTTGAGATGCTCATCGGTTTTTCAGCCGAAATTATACCATATAATATACATCAAAACAATTTTGATTATATTATAAGGAGATTTGCTAAACAAATCCCCAATCCTATTCAAGCAAGAGGGTTTTTCATGTAAATGTTGTCCTACAACTATTGTAGGATAAACTATGGTTTTCATGAAATCAATGTTTGTTGATGAACCAATGATCAAGATCTAATATCTCATCATTGTGGTTTAGGAAAATGTCATTCAATGAAATAATTATATCTTTAAATATTTCACAAATATTTATCACTAATTATTCCAGAAAATTAACAATTAATTTTCGTCCTGATAATTGAATGACATAACACAAGGTTCAAGATCAAAGAATGTTAATTTCCAGCAGTGACCCCCAATCACTAAAATTAACTTATCTTGATCAATTTAAATCCAAAAAATACAAACTCAGTTTCCAAAGATTGCCTATTTGATTTATTAAAGAACCCAAGTGATAATTCATGCATTTCGAGGCGTATTAAAACCGTAATTATCTCATTACACGTTTAAATCCGCAGTTCCCGCAACAGTGAATATAGTCATATTCAAAAGACTATATCTTGAGCAAATGAAGTCCAAATTTAGTAAACTCAAGTTCTATGGTTTCCTTGTTTAATGGGGAACAAAATCCAATTGAAAAATTTGTGTTTAAACAATTTAAACAGTACAGAAAAATTCAATTTGACAGAGGTGCGAAAATTGAAATGCAGTAAAAATTTCGCAACCCTTTCAAGAACCAAATCGTCTAAGGTCCATGGATCATATCCAAACCCTTATTCAAACTGGCTCTGATACCACTTGAAGGATATTGAGAATCCTTAAGCGCATCACGGAAGCATGTCGATTGCATCATATGCAATCGGAGCAACTAGTCACACTAGATGCTAGATGCAGCGTAAATTAAAAATTTTAAAACTAAAGATGAAACCACATGATCACGAGAACACTTCTCGGATCGTTTCATCAAACCACAAAGTATAAGGAATACCTCTTGAAGCGTGGTTGTGATCGCGAGATCCCAAAGTGGAGATCCTCCTATCTTAAGTCCGATCCACGAAAAACGCACTTGCGGGCGCGATGATGAGTCACGTTCCTACCCGCAATCCTCGATGAAGATCCAAGCGATGGCTCCCCTGATTTCGTCAAACGAAATCCGTCGTCTTCCTTTAGAGTATGCAACTCCAAAGAAGAAGGAGATCCTCAAGTCGTCGAAGGCGAAGCCGATAAAGTCTCTCCTTTCTCTACATAAGATGGACAGCCATCCTTTTGGAAGAGAGAAAGAGAGAGGGCGAGAATATGAAAGAGAGAGAGAGAGAGAGAGTTGTAACCTTGTACAACTCTTAATCATGTACCTTGGAAGTCTACCCTAGCCCTCCTTTTATATTAGTTTAGGATCCAATGGATCTCAAATCATGGGACACATGGATCCAACGACCAGGCTTGGTCCATGTAAAATCAATGGCTATAATTATTGTTGGTTAAAACCAACAACATTTATTTATGATTAAATTAAATATATGTTGCAACATTATCAACACATTTTTAATTTAACATAAATAAGTTAGTTGAGAGATTAATCATCATAATAAAATGGAGATAATATTGCCTCCTAAAATGGTGGCTTTGTTTCTCCTTTTTATTATATTACATTATCTCTCAATTATCACAAAAATATCCACCAAATTAATTCCAAATTAACTTATGAATATTTCAATTATGCCATTGAAAATTATGTGAATCAAATTCACAACCCAAACTAATTTGTAAATTATATTTCCAATTAATTAATTAATGTGAATCCAAACCACACTATTAATTAACAAATGCCATTTACATAGTTTCTCTCTCTTCAATATATGTATTATAAATCATATTTATAATACACATATATCGTGGATAGTATTATCCACATTCTCTAATCCTTGATAATTAAATCTCATTTAACTATCTTAGATAATCATTCTCACAATATGAATCTTATTCATATTAATCTTGATAATTAAATCTCATTTAATCATCAAGTCCTTCTTGCTTGGATATGCATTTCATCAAATGAATTATTCTTGAACCCTTTCAGAAAAAGGTGCTTTCTTCGCAGATACTTGGAGATAAGGACAGGGCGATTGTATTATTCCACGTATAGTGACTTGGATGTTGAGATATCATCTCAAATCCAGATCTTACGAACCTCCCATAGATGCTTGATTAAATCAAGACCGCAAATCTAATCTTCTCATTGAATCTGAATCTCATTCAAACCAATGTCCAATACTTGGACTAAGATCAGATTGCTTCTCTACTGGAAGGAGTCACTAAAATCCAGACATGTTTCATCACTCCCTCGGAATGGAAGCGTCATGGATATACAATCGTTTATGATCACATCACCCTCGGGTATTCCCAATACCAATATATCCTACATACTAGAAGACCCATGATCAATCTGAAGATCAAGATCAATTTTACACTGTCTTCTTCAGAGTTTAATCACTAAGTTTCTCATTTGATCATTGGGATTTGGTATCGATCATATACTTTCCAAAAGCATATATCATACCTAGGTCTTGATCATATACTTTCCAAAAGTATATATCAAACCTACAAATTCAGTCAAGCTTCCAAAGCGAGACGACCGTGCACGGAATTTGATTCTTCCCAATATCTCATGAGTGAGCTCATGTCTTCCGGTTCAGTAGTGAACCTGTATGATCCCTTTGAGAGATCGTATTACTCATATGCCCTTACATTCACACCAGCGCGCTGGTATATAGACTTTGGTTAAGCCATCAACCTATCGGTCTGCCAAATGTACATACTCAGACATATAGCAATACATCTATCTCCGGTCAGAGGATGCATACCTATGATGTGACAGCATTCAACATAGGACTTTGGTTATCTCGATCTCGTTAAGTCAACCCATTGACCTAACTAATCTGACACCTCCAAATCTCTATTCCTATGCAGAGGACCTGCATCAAGAGGTCGGTCAGATATCAGCCTATGTGAGAAAGGATTGCCATCTCCTACTCAGGTTGGAGATCACATCTTAACAATCATTTGACGGTGCTTGATGAGTCCTCAATCTAACCCTTTAGATATTCATCCAAGCACCAGCCTCTATGATTCAATTTATTGAATCAACAGCTGTATGATCATTAAGATAGCCATGGTAGATAACCCTAATTGTACTAAGGGACCTTTTATGCAAATTATTTATTCTTCATTTCAGATCAGGGAATGATATGTGCAATAACATTTATTGCGTAATGGCTCGTCGTGGGCTCACATGTCCAACAGGTTGATCTAAATACGTGGTGATGAAGTTGATACACATGATTATCTGAAATCCCCAAGCTTCCCCAGCATTCCCCTTCTCCCCTTGATCTGGAATCCATCCCAAGTCAAAATCGACATGGAAAAACCACCTCCTCACCTCCATCCTTGTGTTCTGTGCTACCACTCACCACCCTTCCTTTGATTTTTTTCTCCTATCTCTCGCTTCTCATGGTGCTCTACTCCCCGTATCTCTATGTATAACCCATCATTGAGCTATAAAGCTCGAGTAGCTCTCACTCTTTGAAGGTACACTCCTGACCCTTCACATGTGGTCGAGCACGAGGTTATCGATATGTAGTCCAACTTGACCTTTGAGGAGAAGCCTATACAAATTGTCGATCGTAGAGATCATCAACTTCGTCGATGTTTACTTCCAATAGTTAAGGTCCTTTGATAGCACCATAAAAAGGAGGAGTCTACTTGGGAGCTGGAAAATGAAATGTGGGAGAAGCATCCACAACTTTTCGGTATGTCTCTTTGCTAAGAAATTTCAAGGACATATTTTTTTAAGGGTGGCAGATTTTAATAGTTAGAGATTTTTATCAAGCCATTCAATTCCTTATATTTCTCCATTACTGTTATTGATTTAATTCTAAAATTAATGGGTATTGATGTCCCATTGATTGGCCCTTTGAGAGGGATAAAAATCCAATAGATCACATCCCCCTTGTTGGACATGCGATCCCATGGGGAGTCATTTTGCAATAAATGTTATTACAAATGTCATTCCCTGATCTAAAATAAAGAATGATTAATTTGCATAATAGTTCTCTTAATACAATTAGGTTTATGTACCATGACCATCTTAATGATCATACAGTTGTTGATTCAATTGTTGAATCATAGATGTTGGTGCTTGGGTGAATATCTAAAGAGATAGATTGAAGATTGATCAAGCATACCAAATGATTATTAGTGTGGATCTCTAGCCTGAGAAGGAGAAGGAAATCCTTTCTCTAAAGGATGATATTTGACCAACCTCTTGATGCAGGTCCTCTATATAGGAATAAAGATTGAGAGGTATCAGATTAGTTAGGTCAAAGAGTTGACCTAATGAAATCGAGATAACCAAAGACCTATATCGTATGTTGTCACTATACGGGCACGCATCCTCTGACCAGAGACATATGTGTTACTATACGTCTGAGTGCAGACATTTAGTAGACCAATAGGTTGATGACCGAACCAAGGTCTATACACCAACATGCTGGTGTGGATGCAAGGGATTATTAGTAATACGACATCTTAAAGGGATCCCATAGGTTCATTACTGAACCGGAAGACATGAGCTCAGTGATGAGATATTGGGAAGAATCAAATTCCATGTACGGTCGTCTCTCTTTGAAGCTTGACTAAATTTATCGGTTTGATATATGCTTTTGGAAAGTATATGATCAAAACCTTGGTATGATATGCTTTTGAAAAGTATATGATCGATACCAACTCCCAATGATAGAATGAAAACCTTATTGATAAAACCCTGAAGAAGACAGTCTAAATAGATCTAATAATTCGGATTTATTCTTGCTCTTCCAAACACAGGATGTAGAGGTATTAGGAATAACTGAGGGTGATGTGATCATAAACGATTGTACAACCATGATGCTTCCAATACTAGGGAGTGATGGAACGGTTCTGGATTTTAGTGACTCCTCTCAATAGAGAAGTGATCCGATCTTTGTCCTAATGTTAGAAATTGATCTGAATGTGATTAAGAAGCAATGAGAAGATTAGATTTGTGGTGTTTGATTTAATCAAGCATCTATGAGAGATTCTCAATATATAGATTTGCGATGTTATCTAAATATCCAAGTCACTATAGGTGGAACAATACAATCGTCATGTCCTTATCTTCAAGTATATGCGGAGAAAGTACATTATCCTTGAAAGAGTCCACATATAATTTCATTGTTGATATTATATACCTGAGAATTGAGAAAATTGATAATTAAATATGATTCAATTATCATGAATAATGTGAATTTGATTCGTATTATAATGAGAGTTAGCTGAGATGATTAAATAGTATTTAATTATCAAGGATAGAAATAATGCGAATACAATTGATACTATTTGACCACATAAGAATAGAGATCTAAGATGATTAAATATGATTTAATTATCATTGATATGAATAATTTAGATAACACTTTCTAATTATTATACTATAAATATGAATTTTTATATATTAGAGAGAGATTATTGTGATTTATATTTGTTAATTAATTATTGATATGAATTGGATTCACATTGGATGATTAATTGAAAATATAATTATATTTTGTTTTGAGTTGTGAATGTGATTCACATAATTCAAATGGCATGATTGCAATCTTGACAAGAAAAATTTGAATTATCCTTTGTGAGAAGATCTTGAAAATTGCACGAGATAATGTAATCTCATGACATGGAATGAGATTGACTCATACCTAGTCAAGAGGGTGGATGACCACATTGTCCCAAAGGGACTTGGTGGCAATCCCCCTTTTTTATGGATGAGGCTATCTCTTCCTCCATTATCTTCAAGACTGAATGATTTAATTTTGAAATTAATTATATTTACTTATTAATATATTCAATTAAATTAATTCTTGTTGTGTTTTTACAACAAGATCATGGTCACTGAAAGAAACATAAATCAATCTCATCCATTGATTTTGTGTTGTCCATGGATTGAGATCCTTAGATCCCAATACCTTAAAAAAGAAGAGGCATTACATCAAACACATGCTCTCTCTCTCTCATTCTCTATACGCCAAGTCTCTATGTCTCTCATTGTGGTCATCCACCATGGAATCAAAGAGAGTAAGAGAGAGAGAGAGAGAGTCATTATCAGCACAGCATCGTCGTTGTGCTGCTGGATTGATTTCTCGTGGATCTCCGTCTCCTTCGGTAGGCATCGCTCGTGAAGTAGATATCAGATCTCGTGTGATGAGATCAGGAGATTCGTCGCTTGGATCACGAACATCGATTGTGAGGAGCATGTGTCTCATCAACGCGCTCGCAAGTGTCTCGTCCGTCGGATCGGACATGAGACAGGAGGTCTCTTTGTTTGGAGCCTCGATCGCAACCACGCTTCAAGAGGTAACCTTAATACCTAATTGTGGTTCAGATGAAACAATCTGAGAAGGGTTCTTAGATCATGTGGTTTCATCATTTAATTTTTCTAAAAATTATTCTACCCAGAGCAACTAGTGCGACTAGTCGCTCCCGATCGCATTCCATGCAATCCTCATGCTTTTATGATGCACTTAAGGATTTTTCCATATCCTTCACCCCTCACATAACTTTGGCCATCAATGTGAGCCTAGAGAGAGTGAAAGAGAGAGAAAGGGAGGTAGATTTTATGGGTGTCCTATGTCATCGCAGGAGAAGGTGACATTTAATCGAAGAAGAAGGAGAGCGTGGATCCGTGAACAGAAGGAGGCACGACAACTACATCAGAGAGTGTTACATGTTGGATTTGAGGTATGTATCGGATTAGATTTATACATCAACAATGATAAAAATCCAATTTGTGATTTTTAATTGTCCATGTATGCTTGAGATTTTATATGATCAATGATCACATCCAAAATATGATCCCCAAATGTATATATTGGATTCATGGGAAGATATGATTATATAATAATTTGATCTGATCAAGACACCATAATCTATATGTAGGATACTTAGGGTATTACGTATAGACTATGATGCTATTTGGTATAAAATCTCAAAATGAATGTATATACATTTGGAAATGTAGAAATTACACCGTGTAGTTATACTTTCAAAAAAAAGGTAAAAATATTAGGAAACACATTGTTATCAACAAATATGTAGTGATAGAATCCCACATGTTATTCCAAGTTGTATTATTTTTGAATCCTGTTTCTCTTACGCATATGGTGCAAATATGATTACTTGGATAAAGAATTGAGTTAATTATCTTAGATCTTCTTGTGAAACCAAGTTAAATATGCATATTAGTAGGTGTGAAATTGTACTGTATTGATTCATGATACGAAATTTAATCCTAACCACTCACGTTATAATTTTAAGGAGGATACCATACATAATATCACAATTCAGAGATGTTAATCATTGGGCATTTCCTTTTTGAAACAATGGTATTCAATATTCTTGATAGCTTGTTATGCATAATCCCTTAGTGTTTCCCTATTTTTTTTGGAGATAAAAGAATTACTTAGATTAAATAGATGAAGAATTATAATGTACAAATGATAAGTGTGTGTATGTGTATATATGAAGGAACATAATTTATGATTTAGCATTTTATCAGTTAAATATAGATATGGATTATGCATGGAATTGAGATTAAAAAGCTTTTTACGAGTAATAAAAATAAGGAAAGTTTCAACAAACTCTCTCTATATATACTAAATTGCAACGATGTGACAATCCTGTTGAACACTTTGAATTACTGTTTTGCAATGAATATGTCTAGTTTGCATACACTATACTACACGGTTAACAAGAAGCATGTAATCAATTACAATAAGAGAAAATTATTAATTTAATTTACCAAATATCCTAATACATTATGATTTTTTCATAATAAAAGGTGAGAACTTGATAATCCTTAAACAAGAATTAAAGCATCATGGACTTATAAAGAGTCACATGAACGGCTGCAAGGGGTCGTATTAGCCCAAAGAGCAACGTCGCACATGGCGTATGATTGCAAGGAACCACAGAGGCAAAAACTAAGTCCTCTACAGTTATAGCTATATTGTCATGTCATATCATGTACCGCAAGTGCGAATGCTTGACAACGTATATCAAGATACATATATGAAAGTTATGTAAGCAAAATGATTTATAAAGGTGAATGATTATGAGTTATGTAAGACAAAGATTTAATATAAGAGTAAACCATTACATGTCGTACAAGAATTGGTTTAAGAAAAGTACACCATCAAAGTCATGGGGGTTAATATGCAAAATACTTTATATGATTAAATAAATATGCAATGGTTTTGTATAATATGAAATATGCCCCACAAGATTGACCGAATGTATGGTGTATATTATTGTGCATATTCCACACGTATATTCATGTTACGAAAGAAGCCAAAGTACATGTAAGGATTCGAGCTTACACATGCATGGGAAAACTTTTTAGGCACGTAATGATGTTTATCTAAGAAATTCAAGTACCTGAAATGTAACGGTTTAAGGGTCATTAGAATTCCGTTGCATGGACCCTAATGCATACTAGGCATTAGGCTCATGAAAATTTTGTTTGTTCATTTTCAGGTGAAGAACATGATTGATTGCATATTCCGGATCATGCTACGGATTTCTCGGAATTCTTGACGTGGTAAGATTTAACTCGTGAAGTTTAAAGGATATCAATATGCCTACAGGAACTGTTGAGATGTTTTTATTCTTAGAGTAGTTTTGCAAAAATACTCCAGTTGGAGTTGCAATAATGAAACTCTTAGTTTGAATGGACTTTTTATGGAATTGATATTGTCTTTCTCAATGATTGTCATGCATGTTATCAGTAATGATTCGGTCATGCGATCGACTATTGCGTGCTTATTTTGGTCCGCACAACCCATTTCGTTACAGTTATATGGACATTAACTAATGATATAGCGAGAGATAGGATATTCTTTGCTAATTTCAAGTATAAAAATTTTTTCACAATGAATAATATCGTTATTATATATTTAACAACAATGGACTTAGTTACAGATTGTGAAAAATATCACTATAATCTTTTTTTTTTGTTTTTCTACATTTTTAAAAACAAGAGCAAAGAAGAGAAAAGTGAATCTTCTAACCAAACGTTTTAGCCTACTTTTTCTCAGCCCTGATTTTCTAAAATCACGCACAATTTTCTCTTTGCTACTTGTTATAGAGCTTCACTGCAATTTAATTGGATAATGCAACTACATTTGTTGTCGTATAGGGGTCTTTATTGTAGAGAGCTTCCACTACAATTACAATTTGTTAAAGACCTTCCACTCATTTTGGCATGCTTATTGCCACAGTTTTGGCTTCGAATAGGTACCGCTCATCCCTTGCATGTCAAAAGACGACTCATATAGTGTAGCCCGCATGCTGTACAAAAAAAACATACCAAAATAAGCTATACCTATATGTATAATTTCGTCTCTTACATACCCAAGCTCTTGGCATTACTAGTCGACTTGATCTCCTACTTCACATCATTTGTCCTTCCTATCATAGAACACATGTCGTGCCACTTTCCAAAATTGTTATACTATAGAATAACTGTTATTGATTGAATTCTAAAATTAATGGGTATTGATGGCCCATTGATTGACCCTTTGAGAGGGATAAAAATCCAATAGATCAACTCTCTCTTGTTGGACATGCGATCCCATGGCGAGCCATTGTGCAATAAATGTTATTACAAATGTCATTCCCTGATCTAAATTGAAGAATGATTGCATAATAGGTCTCTTAGTACAATTAGAGTTATGTACCATGACCATCTTGATGATCATACAGCTGTTGATTCAATTGTTGAATCATAGATGTTGGTGCTTGGGTAAACATTTAGATTGAAGACTGATCGAGCACGCCAAATGATTATTAAAGTGGATCTCTAGCCTAAGAAGGAGAAGGAAATCCTTTCTCTAAAGGATGATATTTAACCAACCTCTTGATGTAGGTCCTACGTATAGGAATAGATATTGAGAGATATCAGATTAGTTCGGTCAAAGAGTTGACCTAATGAGATCGAGATAACCAAAGACCTATATTGTATGTTGTCACTATATTATCACGCATCCTTTGAACGAAGACAGATGTGTTACTATACGTCTGAGTGTGTACATTTAGCAGAGTAATAGGTTGATGACCTAAGCAAGGTCAATACACCAACACGCTGGTGTGGATGAAAGGGATTATGAGTAATACGATCTCTTAAAGGGATTATATAGGTTCATTACTGAACCATAAGACATGAGCTCACTAATCAAATTTTGGGAAGAATCAAATTCCATGTACGGTCGTCTCTATTTGGAAGCTTGACTAAATTTGTTGGTTGATATATGCTTTTGGAAAGTATATGATCAATACCTGGGTATGATATGCTTTTGAAAAGTATATGATGGATACCAACTCCCAATGATAGAATGAAAACCTTATTGATAAAACCCTGAAGAAGACAATCTAAATAGATCTAATACTTCAGATTTATTCTTGCTCATCCTAACGCAGGATGTACATGCATGAGGAATAACTGAGGGTGATCTGATCATCAACGATTTTATAACCATGACGCTTCCAATACTAGGGAATGATGGAACGGTTCTGGATTTTCGTGACTCCTCTCAATAGAGAAGTGATATGATCTTCGTCCTAATGTTGGAAATTGATCTGAATGTGATTCACATGCATTGAGAAGATTAGATTTGTGGCCTTGATTTAATCAAGCATCTATGAGAGGTTCTCAAGATCAAGATTTGAGATGTGATTTAAATATCCAAGTCACTATAGATTTAATCAAGCATCTATGAAGGAACATAATTTATGATTTTTACGAGTAATAAAAGTAAGAAAATTTTCAACAAACTCGCTATATATACTAAATTGCAACGATGTGACAATCCTGTTGAACACTTTGAATTACTGTTTTGCAATGAATATGTCTTGTTTGCATCTACTATACTACATGGTTAACAAGAAGCATGTAATCAATTACAATAAGAGAATGATATTAACTTAAATTACCAAATTTCCTAATACATTATGATTTTTTTCATAATAAAAGATGAGAACTTGATAACCTTAGAAAAGAATTAAAGCATGGACTTATAAAGAGTCACATGAACGACTGCAAGGGGTCGTATTAGCCCAAAGAGCAACGTCCACAAAGGGGTATGATTGCAAGGAACCAAAAAGGCAAAAACTAAGTCCTCTACAATTATAGCTATACTGTCATGTCATGTCATGGACAACAAGTGCAAACTCTTGAAAACGTATATCAAGATACGTATATGAAAGTTACGCAAGAACAATGATTTATAAAGGTGGATCATTATGAGTTATGTAAGAAAATGATTTAATAAAAGAGTAAAGCATTACATGTCGTACAAGAATTGGTTCAAGAAAAGTAAACCATCAAAGTCATGGGGGTTAATATGCAAAATATTTTATATGATTAAATAAATATGCAATGGCTTTGTATAATATGAAATATGCCCACAAGATTGACCAAATGTATGGTGTATATTATTGTGCATATTCCACACGTATATTCATGTTACGAAAGAAGCAAAAGTATATGCGAGGATTCGAGCTTAGACATGTATGGGAAAATTTTTTAGGCACGTAATGATGTTTATCTAAGAAATTCAAGTACCTGAAATGTAACGGTTTAAGGGCCATTAGAATTCCCTTCCATGGACCCGATGCATACTAGGTTTTGGCTCATGAAAATTTTGTTTGTTAATTTTTAGGTGAAATACATGATTGATTGCATATTCCAGATCATGCTACGGATTTCTCGGAATTTTCGGCGTGCTATGATTCAACTCATGAAGGTTAAAGTATATCTATATGCCTACAGGAACTATTAGAGATGTTTTAATTCTTAGAGTAGTTTTGCAAAAATACCCCAGTTGGAGTTGCAATAATGAAACACTTAGTTTGAATGGACTTGTTATGGAATTTATATTGTCTTTGCTCAATGATTGTCATGCATGTTATCAGTAATGATTCGGTTCTACGATCGACTATTGCATGCTTCTTCTGGTCCGCGCGACCCGTTCCATTACAGTTATATGGACATTACCTAATCATATAGCGAGAGATATGATATTCTTTGCTAATTTCAAGTATAAATTTATTTCACAATGAATAATATGGTTATTATATATTTAACAATAATTGACTTAGTGACAGATTGTGAAAAAATATCACTATAATCTTTTTATTATTTTTCTACATGTTAAAAAAAAGAGCAAAGAAGAGAAATTGAATCTTCCAACTTAACATTTTAGCCTACCGTTTCTCAGCCCAGATTTTCTAAAATCACGCATAATTTTCTCTTTGATACTTGTTATAGATTTTCCACTGCAATTTAATTGGATAATGCAAATACATTTGTTGTCGTATAGGGGGCTTTATTGTAGAGAGCTTCCCCTACAATTACAATTTGTTAAAGACCTTCCACTCATTTTGGCATACTTATTGCCACAGCTTGGGCATCGAATAGGGACCTCTCATCCCTTGCATGTCAAAAGTTGACTCATATTGTGTAGCCCGCATGCTGTACAAAAGAAATCTTACCAAAATAAGCTATATCTATATGTATAATTTCATCTCTTACATCCCGAAGCTCTAGGCACTACCAGTCGACTTGATCTCCTACTTCACTTCATTTGTCCTTCCTATCATACCACGTGTCGCTCCCAGAAAATTTAAAAATGAAATAAAAATAAAAATAAAAAAGAAATAACAAACAAGGTCAAATCAAAAAAGTAGTCAACATGAAAGTTGCTCATCTCTATGGGATCTACAGCTTTTGTCAAGGATCAAAAATAAAAAGAGATCATATGTACAAAAAGTATTTTTGGGGGTACCTTATAGATATAAAATACCGTATTTTTATCTTTTGTGGATTTTTTTTTCATTTTTAAATAAGAGAAAATCAATACAAAATTAGTGAAAATATGAAAGCAATATTTACTAGTTAATCTAATTTTAGATTTTTAATAATTAAGAAAATAAAAATATGAAATAGAGGGTATTCTCGTCAATTTATACAATAAACATTAGGGGAGCAAAATCAAAGTTTCACATATGAACTTCGATTTTAATGAATTGGTCTTGTTTCGAAGTTCACTGAATGTGTATTGCTTTCAAAATGAGTTAACCTAAATCAGACATTTTATGAGAGAGATATTCATGTTTTAAGGTCTTTAGTATCAATTTTATTGGTCAATTTTACAGTATTTTTTGATATTTTCCCATTATTACGGTTAGAAACATATACACAATAAAGTAGATTTTATTGGTTTAGAGTTAGTATAAAATATATGCAAATAAGTGAATTTGGCTAATACACATGTGAATATTTACATGTGAATTTGGCTCCTTATTTAATGCAAATATGGATACTAATTACCCAGGAACGAAGCTTTATTTTTTACTTTTAGAGTGATGAATCGCAGACTCATCAACCCCCTATACTTAAACCTTGCTCGTTCTTGAGCAACTAAAATGAAATGCAAAAGCGAAATGATTTTGGGTTCCATACCAAGGACAATAACAAAATGTGAAAATAGAGCTTGACTCAACCTTTGAATTAATAATGTGGTGGAACCTTATTAGGATTCGAATTTATTACCTAACAACCTTTAAGTTCCACAGGTCTCTATTCATGTAGCCGACGAGTCCTAAATTGCACTAGTTAAAATGTACCGTCTTGTATTATAGTTCTCTTAAAATTTATGTGTGTCGTTTTCTTGTAGGCGGCAATCGGAATCGATCTAGAAAACAACCATAATTATTTAGTCAATTTTTAATTACGTGATTTTATTTTTATTTTACTTGGGCAAGTCCCAAGGTCGAATACAAGGAGGCAATGGAACAACCTAGAATTATGTCTATCAAAATTTGTGTGCAGTTCTCGAGGCTGTCTTTTTTTGTAATTTTTAATGAAATAAGGGATGGAAAATGCAATTTCGGTCAATTTTAGGGACTAAGATGTAAATATCAATCAAACTATGTCTGAAAAATATGAAACATGGACACAATGAAAAATATGATGAAATGAATGCACGCTATTTTTTTGGAATTTTTGGATGCAATATGAATTTTTTCTGAAATTTTAGATGCAAACAAAGTGAATTTAATTATTAAATTATAATAAATATTAAACCTAATTATTTTCAAAGGATAAAATTAATTAAGATCTATCACTAGGTGATTGATCTCAAAAAAATCCTAAATCTCGAAAATACTAGTTTCAGTACCTATTAAAAATCAAACATTGAAATATGCAACATGATTTTTATATGGCAAACAATGCAAGCAAATGCAATTCTTTTTGGGCATAATGTTAACCAAAATTAATTCTATAGTCACTGATTTTTCGGGAATTTTTAAAGCAACGGTTAATCAATTATAAATTTCAGAGCATAAGATGGGCAAAATATGCAATTTTCCACAAAATAATTAATTATTAATTAGCCATTGATCATAAAAATGTCTGCAATATGCCATAATGTAGAGAATTAAGTGAGGAACAAACTGCCATTTTTTGATAAATAAGATGATGCAATGAAGTAAATAAAAATGAAATAGGGGTACCAAAGTGTAATTACCGATAAAGACAGGGGGTCCTTTGCAAAAGTTCCAAGGGGTCATGTTCCAGGAACGTGACCCTTGGTTGGCTAGGCTGATGCGCAAATAAGGGAATCTCTAGGGGCACTTCAGCAATTTTTCTACAGCTTACATGCAGATCACACGCGGTGGTAGGCTCGGGTCAGAGGTTCGGCGCGGGCCTACACGTGGCGTGGTCGCTTGCTTTGGAGTGGCCCAAGGCTACAGGCTTGAAGGATGGTTCGGGGCTAGCGTCGGAGAAATGGAACGTTCGTAGGCTGTGATCGAAGGGTCAATAATTGGGGCTTTCTGAGAGAAGATGGATGTATTAGATCGCGCGAGTTCTTTATCGAATAGCTATCATAGCTAGGTCCTGGGCGGTCACGATTAACGGCAGTGGATGACCGACACACGGCTGGTGAACGTTGATGGAGAGGCGGAACTCCAGTGATGCAGGCTGGTCAATGACGGGTGGCTGCCGGCTGGAGAAGGCCGGTCCTGAGCTTTGAAGCTGCGGAGGAGGAAGTCGATGAAGCTCATGATGGGGTTGTTGGAGACGATGGTCGGAGAAGACGGAGATGTTGCTGGATGGTTGTCGGGGATGGAGCGAAGAAGCTCTAGGAGGTCAACGTTGATGAAGAATGTTGGAGTTGTGTTGATGTAATCGATCGTTGATGGAGAAGAAGGTCGTGTGGAGATGATGATTGTGGATAGGCTTGATGGTTGAAGATGAAAGGTGAAGCGGAGGAACGGGGGATACCTGGGGATGGTGCTCGACGGCGGTGATCGGTTGGAGCAGAGCAGCTACCGAGGCGGTGCTGCGATGAGGCTGACGATGCCTCGGATCACGTCGATGATTCTTGGTTATCACAACCAGATTGGTGAACGACGGATGGGTTTGTAGGTCGGAGCTGTGAGAGTTTTATAGGGTGAAGGATCTCTCGTCGGAGATGGAAAGGGAACTTGATGGTGATTTGATTTGGGATTAGAGGATCAGAGTTGATTTGATGGGGGACCGGAGATCGGAGATGGCGAAATCGCGGGATACGCGGTATATATTATTTTTTATAAAAATGAATATATAAGTACCTGAAAAATAGCTGACAGTGACGGCTCCAGGAGCGGCCACGTGTCAGCACCACAAAATTCATCAAAATAAACATTTTGAAAAATCCATAATAAATAGCAAATGGCCTCAGATCGATAAAGTTCCTTCTTGAAAATTTCTCGTATCAATGAGATCTATAACTTTCATGAAGATATCAAAATCAAAATCGATCAATTGCATAAAGTGATATTTTTGGGGTATCATATGTACATGAAATTCCTTGAATTTTGGGTTTTATAATTTTTTTGTCATTTTTAAACGAGATACAAATCTGGAAAAAATATGGTAAAATCAAAGATGAATATTTATACATTAATCTATTATTTTTTGTTTTGTTATTAATTAATAAAAAAGAAGAACTAACATAAAATAATAAAAAGAACCAATTTTGAACAAACAGTTAGTGAAGACTCGTATTTAATTTGTTTCCTTGATTTTAAGCTCAATTTGGATTTAGATTTTTGCGTATTTTAAAAAAACTTTAATGAAAGAAGACAAATGAAAAAGAAATGAAGTGAAAGAGGTTAATTATGTACAAAAAATATTATGTCAAAATCTACTACGATACAAAATGTACAAAAGAGGCCCAAAACCTAACTTTCACATACGAGCTCCGATTCACTTGAACTTGGTCTTATTTTGAAGGTAATTGAATGTATATTAGTTAAAAAGTGAATAAGATTAATTTGGACACTAGATGAGGGAGATATGAGGGTTTTAGTCCGGGAATCCTAGAACTAGGGTTTGGGTTTTTGGTCCACTTATTTGGCTTAGTATTTTTTTGTATTTTTCATTTATTCTTGTCAGTGATATGCACATAGTGGAGGTGGTTTTGGATCATTCCGAGTTAGTATAAATGACTTAAAAATTAGGGAAGTTAGGCTATTTACAGGTCGATTTTAGCTAGGATTTTTGGCTTCTTAATTTGTGCAGAAATGTGTGCTAAAATGGAATTCTTATGAAAACATGCATAAATGCTAATTATGCAGAATAAATGAGGAAATGCTAATGATTTTGAGGGATTTGAGATTAACTAATCAGATTTAGAGTGATTATTATGAGATTCATCATCCCCCTATACTTAAACCATGCTTGTCCCTGAGCATCAAAAGAAATGCCATGAGGTGTAATGAGACTGGGTTCCATACCAAGACCATGAGCTGAAGGTGAAAGTGAAACTAGACTCGACCTTTGGATTATTAGTTTGGTGGAACTTTTGTGAGACTTAGAATTTTAGAATCAACAGCCTTCAAGTTCTACAAATCATTGCTACAGTTTCGGTTCAGAAGTCATCTTAGATCAATCCTCTCCTAAAGCATACCCTATGAACATTGAACAATCAACTCATGTGTGTGAAAGTTTTAAGCTCTTCCCATCTAGAATGTCGAACTACCATACAAACCTCCTCTCCAGTAACTCGTCCTCGGGGAGTCAGATATTTCCATCTAAGGTCTATCGCGTTGTGTTCACAATCGAGTTAGGGGAGAAGTTAGAAGAAGGAGAAAAGAACTAGAGGGTGGCTAGTGTAGTTACCTCTCCTTGTGAAGTTGACCAGTGTAGCCAAGTCTTCACCAAGATCAGCAGGTTTTCTTGAAGCTTGGACCTTTTTGGTCCGATATTTATTTGGTAGTGGCTTCTTTGTATTTGGAATTTTTGGTGGTTCTGCTTTGATCTTGTTGTGCCCCTACGAATATAGAATCTTTTTTCCGTACATGTTTTCGGTTCTTAGAAAAATCTGTGCCTAGTCGTCCATCCCTTTTCAGAAGCTTTATAACAACCTGTGCTCCGGTCTTTAGATTTCCGCGCTACCAGAAAAGAAACTCACACAGTCTTCCAATATCCCGTCTGAGTCGAGCTACGTGCATAGTGCGAGAGTACAAATTAATTCCCTATTCCAGGTTAGACACTAACAGTCAAATGATGCACATTGTCATGTGGAACTCAAAGAATTAAGTCAAAGACCTGAAGTTTCTAAAATCCTATTCCTCGGTGAAGTTCCTCTGAAAATTAGGTGGATTAAGGTCAAGTCCAGATCACTCTCGGTTTCTGCTCATAATTCGGTTCAGAACCCAAATACTTTTCACATATGCAAATGCAAGAAGTGCAGGATGAAGTGCAGGTGTGTGAAATGTAGACATATATATATATATATAGACAATTTTTTTATGCAAAAATGAATAAGAAGCATTTTTTCAAAAATTTGGGTTCGACATAGTCAGTGTTAGCAAAAACTCTTTTTCTTTTTCTTTCTTTTTTTATGTGTGTGTTACCCACCCCGTAAATACATATATACTTACGTGAAAGTACGAGATATGGGTAAAATATATACAAAGTATATATACAGACCCCCCTTATACTTAGCGGGTGCTATGTCCTCAGAGTACAAGAAGCGTAAAGAAGACGTAGCTCGGGCTAAGCGCGTGAATGTTTAAATGAAAAAAAAGAAAAAAGGTGATCCGTCCCCCTATACTTAGGTTGTGAACAAACTAAGTATAGAAGAAGAGCGAAGATGAGGTGGTCAGTATATGTGAGTGAGGAGAGTATATTCAGATGGGCATCGGTTCCCCCTAGGCTCTAGTCAGCCTAAGTATAGAAGAAGGGTGGAAATGGAGTGATCGTGAGATGGAAGGATGATATATACATATGGCATCGGTCCCCCCCCCATACTTAGGCCTTGTCCTAAGTAGAGGAAGAAGCCGTACGAGGAGATCGACGAGGTCGGGAGGAGGAATGATGAGAATGACCTGATGAATCTTCAATGTTCTCGCTCCACGTGAAGTAGATGACCTCAACTTGAACTGTATGCTCTTTGGATGATTATATATATGGCTTCAGCAATTGTCCATTCAATGTGCAAAGTTGTGCATCATCTTCAAGTTTGGCAATATCCACACTTCCATTGGTACGCACATCGATGACAATGTAGGGACATGTCCATTTTGATTTTAGTTTCTCGTGAAAAATCTTCAACCAAGCATTAAACAACCACACTTTCTGCCCATGGACAAAGGTTTTATCTCTAATGTGTCTATCATGCCATCTCTTGATCTTGTCCTTATAGATCACACTATTGTCATATGCCCGGTTTCGGATTTCAATTAGCTCATTCATATTTAAGTCTCGACATAATTTCCCAATGTAACAACTCCAATTCAGCTTTTTGATAGCCCATTCTGATTTGTGAATCAACTCTGTGGGTTGATGTCATGGCTTGCCATAGATCATCATAAATGGTGAAGTACCGAGTGGAGTCTTGTAGGCTGGCCTCTAGGCCCACAGCACCTGGTCCAACCGTTTCGACCAGTTCATCCTATCTGGATGAACCAACTTCTGAAGAATACCCTTCACCTCTCTATTAGAAACCTCTGCCATGCCATTAGACTATGCGTGATATGGATTGGCCATTCTATGCTCAAATTTATATTCCATAGCCAAAGATCTCATTTCCTTATTCACAAAGTGATTACCTCCATCTGAAATCAAGACTTTTGGTACCCCGAACCTTGCAATGATATTATCCTTGATAAACTTACAGATGATTTTGCTATCCATGGTTTGGGTTGGAATATCCTCTACCCATCTTGATAAATAATCGATCGCTAACAAGATGTACTCAAATCCATTGCTATTGGGAAAGGGACCGTTAAAATCAATCCTCCATGCATCGAAAACATCCCAGAAAATCATTGGTTGCATGGGCATTTCATCTCTATATCCAACAGTACCTCCCATTCTTTGACAAATCGGGCATGACCGTACAAAATCATTAGCATCCTGAAATAAGGTCCGCCAATAAAATCCACATTGGATTACCTTGTGTGCGGTTCTTTTTCCCGAATGGTGTCCTCCGGCCTCGAGAGAATGACAATGTGTGAGGACACTCTGGTATTCCTCTTGAGGAATACATCTTCACCAGATACAATCCGGTCCTTCACATAAAAGGAATGGATCGTCCCAATGGTATTTTCTCAAATCTGACATTAATCAATCAATCATTGTCTTGGTCCAACCAAAGGGAACTTTCTTGGAGACAAGATAGTTCACGATGTTGGACTACCATGGGATTGAATCAGTAATGCAAACTGTTCCGTCTGGAAAAGTCTCCTTAATTGATCCAGGGTCAGGATAATCGCTTTGCTCAATTCGAGAAAGGTGATCAGCAACAACATTCTTTATTCCAAATTTATCCTTGATCTCCAAATTAAATTCCTAGATTAATAAGATCTATCTCAAAAGCCTTGCTTTAGCATCCTTATTATCCATAAGATATCTTATTGACGTATGATCAGTAAAAATCATCACCTTGGAGCCCAATATGTATGATCTGAATTTTTCAAGGGCCCAAACTACCGCGAGCATTTCCTTTTCAGTTACCGTATAATTTCTCTGTGCAGGATCCAGCACTTTGCTCATGTAGTGAATCAAATAAGGAATTCCATCTCGTCTTTGTCCAAGAACAGCTACGACAGTAATATCCGATGCATAAGTCATGATCTCAAAGGGAAGAGACGAGTCAGGATCTTGTAATATCAGCGATTCACATATTTTCCTTTTCAGGAGCTCGAAGGCTTCTAGACACTTGTGATTCACAAAAACCCATTGTCTTTACCTAAGAGCTCAGTCTATGGGTGGGAGATCTTTGAAAAATCAGAGATAAATCTTCGATAAAATACAACATACCCTAAAAAATACCTCACTAGACGTTGGTTGGTGGTTCAAGTTTCTTAATCACATCCACCTTGCCAGGGTCAACCTCCATTCCCTTTTTGAAGATGACGTGCCCCAACACGATACCCTCTGTTACCATAAAGTGACTTTTGTCCCAGGAGAGTATGAAATTAACCTCCCTGAATTTCAGGAGGACTTGGTCCAAGTGCGCTAAACATGTATCAAATGAATTACCATGGACCGAGAAGTCATCCATGAAGACTTCCAGGAAATCACCAACCATTTCGGCAAATACGACAATCATGCACCGCTGAAATGTGCCTGAGGCATTACAAAGCCCGAATGGCATGCGTTTAAATGCGTAGGTGTTGAATGGACATCTACAGGTGGTCTTTTCCTGATGCTCGGGAGCGATAGCTACTTGATTGTAGCCAGGGTACCAATCAAGAAAACAGAAGAATGCTTTCCCTGCAAGTCTCTCCAAGATTTGATTATTAAATAGCAGTGAAAAGTAATCTTTCTTGGTCGTAGAATTCATGCACTTGTAATCGACACAAACACGCCACGACGTTGGTACTCGGGTCGCGATCTCTACCCCCTCCTTGTTGGTGACCATCTGGATTCCCAACTTCTTTGGGACAACATGAAGGGGGGCCACCCACTTGGAGTCAGAAATGGGGTATATAAATACTTCTTTGCACCATTTCTCTATCTCTTTCTTAACTACTTCCCGAAGATTTGGATTTAATCTTCTCTTAAATTCACGGGAAGGCCTTGCGTTATCCTCAAAATAAATTTTGTGCAAGCAGAGAGCGAATTGATTCCTACAAGATCTGATATAGTCCAACAGATGGCTTTTCGATTTCACTCACAGACTTCGAGTAATCTAGATTCTTGATCTATGGTCAATGATGAGCTAATGATCACAGGAAATTTTCCTTTGGGTCCATTAAGAAATGCATACTTGAGTGTGGGAGGAAGTGGTTTCAGCTCTGGCAAATCTGAATCATCAATTAAGTCTGGCTGATCGACTTTTGCATCTGGGTCATTGTTGGTTGGCGGTGAATCATTATGTAATGTGCTAGCTACCGATTCCAAAGAAAGGAGAATCAGATTGCAAAGGTAATGTGGTAATTCGGCCAAAGAAACGTCTGAATCATCATCATTATTTCATGATTGTCCAAGAGGAGATGGGACTGACAAATCCGAAAGGATTTCTGTGTCATCAAGGTTATAGGTATCTGGGTGTCTAGATAGGTTTGGTAACATCTCACAAACTGCATTGTGCACGATTTCTTCTTCTGATAAGGTGTTTTCACTCTAAATGTCGAGAAGTTGATCCCACGGCCCAATAGTGTTGATGATATTGCATTATGAGGTTTCGGAATATTCAGTGGTGGATTCGGGGTATGGTCTTTGCCATTTTGTTTATTTCATCTCCAAATCCACTTCTCCGCCTGGAGAGCGGAATTTCATCATTCCTGTACCGTAATCGAGCACGGCTTTAGTTCGTAAGAATGGTCTTCCAATAATGATTTGGGATACTTTCCACTGGTTCATGATCTCTATATCAAGGGCAGTGAAGTCCACTTTGTATTTTGTACCCTCAATCAAGGTGACTACGGTTTTTACTTCCCCCTTAGTTCTCTTAGTTAATTTATCAGCAAATTGGAGTAGAGATAATGATTTCTTGAGAGGACCTAACTCCAATCTGTAGTATAAGGCTAAGGGGAGAAGATTGATAGAAGAACCACTATCGAGAAGCGTGCATGTGAACGCAATGCTGTCAATGCGACTCTCCACGTAATGAGCAACCAGATCCCTTTTCTTTCTTGGCAAATGCTGATTTCTGACATACTTAGTAGTGGCAACTATCAATAAATGAGTCTCCACAAATTGACTTGGTTACTTTGTACGAGTCCTGGTGAGAGCGCATTTCACATTCAAGTACTTCTGAAATGCTGGATTGCTGACCACGTATTGATCAAAGGGTACTTTGACTATGATATTTTCCTAGCAGAACCATTGCATTTCTGCGTCATCTTGGAGGTTTTTCTTTTGTTTTCCATTCTTAAAAGCATGGGGGAAAGGAATGGAAGAATTTTAGACAGGAGATACAGAACCAGAGTCATAAATAAGAGCATCTTTATTAGAAATGGAGTTCTTATTACAATAATTGGTTTTCTGATAATAATCAAAATAAGGTTGCTGAAAAGGTGACAAAGGTATTTTTGCAGCAGCTAGAGGTGTAAGGTCCTCTGTAGACTCCATAGATACTTTTCCTTTCTCATGTGTTGGGATCTTCACAGGCTCTGAATTCAGGTGTCCTTCTTCATTCTCGGAAGCATCCTCCGGTTGATCTTCCGAGCCTTCATGGTCTGATTCCCCTGCCCAGTCAGGTACGTCCACGGTCCTTCCGCTCCTAAGTGACATAGCGTTCATATTGTCAAACGAAAGGATCTCATGTTCAGATGTGGAAAAATCTGAATAGCATACCTAACCATTGTGTTGGGAAGATTGAGATTTGTTCAAGCTATTATGGTTAGCTTGAACTTGGACGGGAATGGTTGTGGCTGAGGCTGTTAGTTCATCTTTCCAACAGGACAAGCGATTAACATCAACCCGTAGATCCTGTACTTTATTCTGGAAGTTGTGAATTTCCTCGAGCATGTCTCTGGATATCTACGGGTTCTTCTTGAGAGTTGGATGGTTGAGATGGCTGTTTTGCGGTGTGACTCGGTGGAGCTTGATATTGTTGACGGTATTGCTGGTTTTGGCGGTTGTATGGCTGCTGCTTCGGATGCTGGAATGATGCAGTGTTCTGAGTGTGCTGTGGAGCTGGTTGAAATGCGGCATTATAGAAAGTGGGCGGACATTGGAAAGGCTGACGATCCCCCATATTACCCTATCGGTTAGTGTGTTGAGTGTACCAAATGTTGTTCACTTCGAACGTCAGAGGCGAGGCTTCTTCGACAGTGTCGTCTGGTGGAGGTGACTGCTGGGAAGGTTGGTCATAGGATTGGTCATGAACCCATTGTTGCTGTTGTCCTGATCCTGGCTGCTCCTGGACATGATGTAAATGATAGATCGGGACTATAGGTGCAGTGGGTATCCCCATCGTGGATACCTTCTCAGTTAGCTCCTCCATTTGCTTCAGAAACTCGGAGATCTTGTTTTCGATGTCATTCATCCTCTTATGAATTTGATCCACAACTGTCAATTTATAGGAGATGATGTTCATATTCGGAATCAAATCCTCTACTATCTCTGCAACAGTTTATTTCCTCCTTTGACTTGAGATGTATTCAGGGAATTGGTGTATGCTATACTGGAGATTTGTGAGAGGCTTGTTTCAGCCATTTACTCTAGTACTTTCCACCCGGTTTTAGCTCATGTGTAGTTACCTCCCATGCATCACTTACTAACCCTTGAGTCTCATAATTAAGGCTAGAGTAATGTGACTGAACTAAGATATTGTTATCCATGTCATGGAAGGACATTTCTTTAGTAGATCTTTAAATATATCCCAAGCATCAAAGAGTGGTTCATTAGGCAACTGAGAGAAACTAGTGATGTGGGTTCTCATTTGGTTGGTTCGACTCAAAGGGTATAACTTCTTCAAGAAGATGTTTCTGAACCTATCATAGCTGGTCACATTCACTTCTAAATTCTTCACCCAGTAATGTGCCTTCCCTTTCAAGGCGAAAGATAGTACAGTGAAACGAATGTAGTCCTGGCTGACTTGTGGGTGCCTCAGATTAAAACATATCAGCTCCAAGTCTCACAAAAATTCATATGGTTCTTCAGTTGCATTACCATGGAATTGTGGTAATTGACTAAGAAAGTGTGGCTTCAGTTCATAGTTAATCTATGGTTGAGGTGGATGCAAGTAATTTCTCACACTACCCCGGATTGTATGCGGCTTCTATCAGCGGTTCTCCCCCAGCATTCAACTGCTCTAGTTACTCCCTCAGTAAAAGTTGCTGCTGCTCAGATGCAACTAATCTCGCAAAAATCATCTGCATTGGATCTTCATTGGGTTCATCTTCATGATCTTTCTTGGACGACATCTTGGGAGGCATCTTGTGTGAGTTCTTCTCTTCTTCTTCACCTTCAAAATATAATGGATTCGAGTTAATATAGTGGAAAGAATTTAAACAAGCATAGGAGTTTTCCTTGATGTGTTTTGGAGAGAGAGAAATAGTGTGGGTTTGTCCTCCCTCCAGAAAGAAGAAGGAATTGTAGGAATCAGGTTCACGGGAGAGGTGTCCCTGAACCCAAGTCGGTCCTGAGTAAGAGTGTCTCTGAACCTTTGAGATTGGAAAGTTTGTGGTAGTCAAAAAAGGGTTTGTGTAGTTCGAACAAAAATTACCACAATCTTCAATTCTTAATTTCAAAATATCAACAAGAGGTTTATGATTTATGATCTTGGCACAAGTGTGCGATATTATATGATTATCTATTTTCTACGCAATTCAAACACAATACAAAGTTTTGTTTCCCCAACTCACTAAATGAAGGATGTGAAGGTTCATTTAATTATCTTGTTAGTTTTAATTGGTGAGAATTCAAATCTTGCAAGCTGTTTAAATGAGCTATTAGTTGCCTGTATTTCCCTATTGACTGTCCCAAATTCTTATGACTAGTTGCACCCACTTTCCACCAGTATGAGAGTAAGTACAGACCGTAAAACAGCTACCCGTGTTACATGAGGACAGAGCCTTGCGCAGTGTCCTCTAAACCAACCACTCTGTCAAGGAAATCCGGATCTTTTATCGGCTACCCGTTAGATCCTCATTGAGAAGTAGCTAATCGTTTTTGTTAGAATCAACAGTCAATATGAAAATCTTGGCTTGGCTCTAACCTAGTGTACGTCTCTTTCCTCGCTGCAAGATAAAAGCATGCAATATCAGGGTTGCTCTCTCGCAAGAATTCTTGATTTTATGAGTTATTAATATTGGCTATATTTAGCAGTCCCAAATTTAGTTAGGCGATTACTGAAGAATTAAATGAGCGCAAATACACGTCTACCATCCAGTCCCAATTTCCTTTAAAGGTATGTGACAAAACAAGAGGGAGAAGTTCGAGAAAACCTGATGCACATGAAAAGCTATGATGTATGCTCAGTTAGAAGACTTATAGTAAATACTCGCAATCTCAATGTGGGATGAAATGCAAAATTGAAATATTATTCTAAATGAATGCAAGCCGATGAAAAACCGCACCTAATAGAAAGTTCTATTAGCGGGAAAGAGTTGAGTTGAATTTGGCTTAATTGAACAATCTAAAGTGCATCTCAATTAAAGTGCAGTGTGGCCTTAGATCCTACGAGCACAATCAAGATTAAAAATGCCTTAAGTGCCGTATGTGCAGGTCTATACTAAGCGGCACTCAAGTCGGGTCCCACCCTCACCAGAGACTGAAACAGACCACGACACACCACAAAAAAAGTTCAAGGCATTTTTACACATGCGACAGTCCAAACGGACACCGCTGTAAATGAGCAATTAATTACAGAAATAAAAAATTTCCAGAAATAAAATCCTAAACTCTTCACTCTCTCACGACTCGACTCGATCTTAAATTAATTGTGGATATTCCGAAGTCGATGAAGATGCGTCGATTCTTGAAAAACCGCTCCACGTACGTTGGGTACCTCGTAGGAAAAATAAGAGAGAGAATGTAAGAGAGTGACTCAAAAATAAATCAAAAAAAGAAAAAAAATGCTGAAAATAAATGTAGGAAAAAATGGAATTTATACAGTGAAAAATTCAGGGTTCAGACTACCCGAATGCGAAAAATTGAACAAAAAATCTTTCAGACAAAAAACTAAGTCGTTTACCTCCTCTACAATGGCGCCATCTGACGAGTCCTAAATTGGATAGTTTAAAATGTATCGTCGTGTATTATAGTTCTCTTAAAATTTATGTGTGTCGTTTTGTTGTAGGCGGCAATCGGAATCGGTCAAGAAAATAAGTGTAATTATTTAGTCAATTTTTAGTCGTGTAGTTTTGTGTTTATTTTACTTGGGCAAGTCCCGAGGTTGAGCACAAGGAGGCAAAGGAACAACTTAAAATTATGTCAATAAAAATTCGTGTGCGGTTCTCGAGATAGTCTTCTTTTTGTAATTTTCAATATAATAAGGGATGCGAAATGCAATTTCGGTCTATTTTACGGAATAAAATGTAAATATCAACCAAACGACGTCCGAAAAATATGAAACTTGGCCAGAATGAATAATATGATGAAATGAATGCATAATAATATTTTTCGAATTCTTTGAAGCAATATTATTTTTTATGAATTTTTTATTGCAAACAAAGTGAATTTCAATATTAAATTATAATAAATACTAAACCTAGATATTTTCAAGGGATAAAATTATCTAAGATTTATCACTAGGTGATTGATCTCAGAAAAATCGTAAACCTCGAAAATAATAGTTTCAATACCTACTAAAAATCAAGCAATGAAATGAGCAAAATGATTTTTATATGGCAAACTATGCATGCAAATGCAATTCTTTTTTGGCACTATTTAACCACAATTAATTCTACAGTCATTGATTTTTCAGAAATTTTTAGAGCAATGATTAATCAATTATAAATTTCAGAGCACAAGATGGGTAAATATGCAATATTCCACAAAAAAATTAATTAATAATTAACCACTGATCATAAAAATGTTACAATATGCCATAATTTAGAGAATAAAGTGAGGAACAAAATGCCAATTTTTGAGATATAAAATGATGCAATGAAGCGGTTTAAAACAAAGGGGGAAGATAGGGGCATAACTGTAATTACAATAAATAAAATAAATAAAAATGAAATAGCGGTACCTAAGTGTAATTACCGATAGAGACGGGGGTCCTCTACAAAAATTCTAAGGGGTCACGTGCCGGGTTGGTTGGGATGATGCACAAATAAGGGAATCTCCAGGGGCACTTCTGCAATTTTCCTGCAGCGCACGTTCAGATCACATAGATGGCAGGCTCGGGTCAGAGGTTCGACGTGGGACTACACATGGCGTGTTCATGTGCTTCGGAGTGTCCCAAGGCTCCAAGCTAGGAGGATGGTTCGGGGCTTGCTTAAGAGCAAATATGGAACGCTCGTAGGCTGTGATCCAAGGGTCAATAATTGGGGCATTCTGAGCGAAGACGGACGTCTTAGATCACGCGAGTTCTTTATAGAACGGCTCTCATAGCTTGGTCTTGGGCGATCATGATCAACGGCAGTGGATGACCGACACACGACCGGCAGACATTGATGGAGAGGCGAAGCGACGGAGCTCCGGTGATGCAGGATGGTAGGATGACGGGTGGTTGCCGACTGGAGAAGGCCGATCCTGAGCTTTGAAGCTGCGGAGGAGGAAGTCGATGAAGCTCGCGATGGGGTTGTTGGCAACGACGGTCAGAGAAGACGGAGACGTTGCTGGATGGTTGTCGGCGATGGAGCGAAGAAGCTCCAGGAGGTCGACGTTGATGAAGAATGTTGGAGTTGTGTTGATGGAATCGATCGTTGACAGAGAAGATGGTTGAGTGGAGATGATGATCGTGGATAGGCTTGACGGTTGAAGATGAAAGGTGAAGCGGAGGAACGGGGGATACTTGGGGATGGTGCTCGACGGCGGTGATCGGTCGGAGTTGAGCAGCTGCCGAGGTGGTGGTGCGACGAGGCTCACAATGCCTCGGATCACGCCGATGATTCTTGGCTATCACTACCAAATGGTGAATGGTGGATGGGTCTGTAGGTCGGAGCGGCGAGAGTTTTATAGGTTGAAGGGGATCTCGTTGGAGATGGAAAGGGGACTTGACGGGGATTTGATTTGGGATTAGAGGATCATAGTTGATTTGATGGGGGATCGGGGATCAGAGATGGCGAAATCGCGGGATACACGATGGCAAGGGATGCAAGATAGGAGGTCGTGAGATATGTAGCGGAGAAATCGGGGATTGAGGCTGCGCGGATTGGAAATGAAGGCTGGGTGAGGACGATGAACCCTGGTCGTCCGATCGGGCAGCCCGGAGAGCGATACGTGGCGGCTGGGGGCGTGAGGAGTGCGGGGCATGTGCGTGGCAGGTGTGTGGGAGGCACGTGCCTCGCACAAGTAATTTTTTATATATATTTTTTATAGGCTGCCACGTGTCAGCACCACAAAATTCATCAAAATAAAAACTTTGAAAAATCCAAAATAAATAGCTAATGGTCTCGGATCGAAAAAGGTCCTTTTCGAAAATTGCACGTCTCGATGATATCTAGAACTTTCGTGAAGACATCAAAACCAAAATCGATCAATTGCATAAAGTGATATTTTGGGGGTGTCCTCTATACATAGACTACCTTGAATTTTGGGTTATATAATTCTTTTTATCATTTTTAAACCAGATAAAATATGGTAAAATCAAAGATGAATAATTGCACATTAATATATATTTTTTTGTATTTTATTAATTAACAAAAAAAAGAAATAACATAAAATAAGAAAAAGGACCAATTTTGTACAGACAGTTAGTGAACACTCAGACTCAATTTGTTTCTCTGATTTCAAGCTCAATTTGGATTTGAATTTTTACGCATTTTAATAAAACTTTTATCAAATAAGACAAATGAAAAAGAAATGAACTAAAATAGGTTAATTATGTACATAAAATATAAGGTCAAAATCAGCTAAGATACAAAATGTACAAAAGAGGCCAAAAACCCAACTTTGACATACGAGCTCCGATTCACTTGAACTTGGTCTTGTTTTGAAGGTAATTGATTGTATATTAGTTCAAAAGTGACTTGGATCAAATCGTACACTGGACAAGGGAGATATGAGGATTTTAGTCTGGGAATCTTAGAATTAGGGTTTGGGTTTTTGGTCCACTTGTTTGGGTTAGTGATCTTTTTTGTATTTTTCATTTATTCTTGTTAGATGTACACAGTGGAGGTGGTTTTGGGTCATTCGAAGTTTGCATGAATGAGTTAAAAATCAGGGCAGTTAGGCTATTTACATGTCGATTTTAGCTAGGATTTTCGGCTTCTTATTTTGTGCTGAAATGTATGCTAAAATGCGATTCTTATGAAAACATGCATGAATTCTAATTATGCAGAATAAATGTGGAAAAGCTAATGATTTTTAGGTATTTGAGCTTAATTAATGAGATCTAGAGTGATGAATCTGAGATTCATCAGTCGCCTCAATAGTCTGGTCAGGACAAATCCTCATATGAAAATTTTGATGACTATGAATCTTACTCGTATTGTGTAAGTGAAATATGGCTCTCCACATCAAAATGACAAAGAACTAGCCTCCTATAATAAGGTAACTCTAATTACACGGTCTAACCACTCAATCCTCAAGGAGCAGAGTATTCCCTTCTATGTTCAAATGCAACCAACTCAAGAAGAGGGGGTAGAGAAGAGAATAGACTATGACTAATGTAGTGACATATCCATAGAGAGTGTAGCCAAGTATCTAGCTGCAGGCTTCCTTGGTTTGAGAATTTGAAGCATATGCCTTGCAAATACACACTCCGGTATGCATTTTATTTTCAATCAGTTCTGTCCATTTTTTTGGAGTTCTCTTTTTTTTCTCTTTTTGCTCTTTTGAACTGTACAAGGTGCATCATGCACATAACGAGGTTTTATTCTTGAGCCAGTAGAATATAACTCTTTTGAAGAATTATTGCAACCCACAGCATCTCGCCATTAGACATCGACACCACTAGACTAAGTTGAGATGCACTGCCATCCCTAGAGGAGGACCTATGTTTCCACCTGTGTGTTACTCCAAGCCAAAGGATTCTACCTCCTCACCACCTCATCAACGAAGAGCTACTTGCATGGTGCTTGTCCAAGTTAAGTCACTGTCTAAATGAATCGTGCATTTGGACGAAATATTCTACTTACACCAATCGAGATGACATGTGAACATAGACTTAAGGATTCAAATAATTAAGTCGCTTGACCTTAAAAATCTTAACTCTAGTTCCTATAAGATTCCTCTAAAATTAGGTAGATTAAGGTGAAATCAAATCCATCCTTGACACCTATTTATAACATGTTCAGATCCCACTAACGTTTTATTTTGCATATGATAGATATGCAGATGAGATGCATATGACATGCTATAGAGATGCATGAAGTGCAAGACACATTTTTTTGATGCGAGGATGATAAGCTGAGTAAATAAGAAGTCTCTATGTTTTTAAATTTATTTTTTTTATTTTTTTGTTTATTAAATGTTTACCTCCTATTCTAAATCAAATTTTATAAAAGTAATACTTATAAGAATTTTACAACTTTTTACACAACTATTATACAGACTATACATTATATATACTATACAAGTATATATTTTTTACAATTTGTTTTTCAATTTTTACACACCCCATAATTATTGCATAATATATACAAAAATACGTAAAAGTACGAGCTATGGGTAAAGTATATGCGTAATATGTACACATCCCTATACTTAGCATGTGTTATATCCTCGGAGCACTAAAAGCGAGGAAAAGTCATAGCTTATGCTAAGCATATGATAGCTAAAATAATAAAAACATATTGAAGTCAATCTGCCTCCCTATACTTAGGCTCTAGTTAGCCAACGTGAAGAAGAATATCAAAAATATGGCAGAAGAGGTCAAGAGGGAAAATGGATGAGTATATATACATGATGGGCATCGCCCCCCCCCCCCATATTTTGGCTCTGGTTAGCATAAGTCTATGACAAGAGTGAGTGTGAAAATCGATGAGATCTGGAGAATGTGGAGGATGTTTATAAGTGACTGAATATTGATGTTGCATCTTCATAAGAGTAATCTGATGTATCTACTCGGTGCTCACTCTGCACGAATCTGATGACCTCGACTTGGACTAACTACTCCTTTGAGTCTACAAAATGATTTAACACTTGTCCATTCACCACATGAGATTGTGCACCATTGGTGAGATTATCTATCTCTACAATTCCATTCTCATGTACTTTCTTGACAACAAAGCGTCCCATCCACTTAGATTTGTGCTTATCGTGGAACATCTTAAACCTGGCATTAAACAACCATACCCTTTACCCAGTGATGATGTCTTTGCACATAATGTGATGATCATGCCATCTCTTTACTTTGTCCTTATAAATTAGATTGTTGTCGTATACCCTGTTTCGGATTTCCACGAGCTCATTTAAGTTCAAGTCTCGACAAAGCTTCCCTAGGTGACAACTCCAACTAATTTTCTTAATTACCCATTCAGAATTGTGAACAACTCTGTGGGAAAATTTAATGCCTTGCCAAGATCATCATGAATGGTGAAGTGCCCAATGGTGTCTTATAGGTTGTCCTATAGTCCCACAGAACTTGGTCCAAGAGTTGGGACCAATTATTCCAATCAGGACAAACCAACTTCTGCAAAATACTCTTCACCTCTCTATTTGAAACCTCTGTCATGCCAATGGTTTGTGGGTGGTAAGGAATAGTGACTATGTGCTCGAACCCATAGTCCTTAGCTAAACATCTCACATCTCGATTCACAAAGTGGCTACCCCCATTTGATATCAAAACTTTTGGCACCTTGTACCTAGTAATAATATGATCTTACACAAACTTACAGATAATCTTGTTGTCTGCGGTTCGGGTTGGGATAGCCTCCACCCACCTAGATAGATAGTCAAATGCCAATAAGAAGTACTTGTGTCCTTGGCTATTGGTAAAGGGATCCATAAAATCTACTCCCGTGCATAAAAGACATCAAAAATGATCACAAGCTGCATGGGCATCTCATCTCTCTGAGTAGCAGTCCCTCCCATCCTCTAACAAATCGAGTACGATAGAGCAAAATCAATAGCATCTCTGAATAGGGTCGGCTAATACAATCTGCATTGGAGTACCTTGTGAGCGGTTCTCTTCACCAAGTGGTGTGCTCCAACCTCAAAATAATGAAAATATGCGAGGATACTCTTGTATTCCTCCTGAGGAACACACCTTCTCCAAACAAAATTTGACCCTTCAAATAAAAGCATCACATCATCCTAGTGGTATCATCTTGAATCCGAGTTCAGTCGGTCAATGTTGCTCCTACTCCAAGCTTGGGGAATTTCTTGGAGACAAGGAAA
The DNA here is from genome assembly GCA_037367405.1 of Ottelia alismoides. Classification (NCBI taxonomy): domain Eukaryota; kingdom Viridiplantae; phylum Streptophyta; class Magnoliopsida; order Alismatales; family Hydrocharitaceae; genus Ottelia; species Ottelia alismoides. The sequence continues at coordinate 258,002 of JAZKJV010003255.1, read as the reverse complement.
TTCACCCTGTTAGCATACCACATAAGTGATCAGTAACACAAATTGACTCGTTTGGAAAGGTCTCTCTAATATGCACGAAATCAGGAGAATTCTTATGTTCAATCCGAGAAAGATGATCAACCATAACATTCTTCACTCCAGGCTTATATTTTATCTCCAAATCAAACTCCTGGAGGGGCAAAATCCACCTAAGAAGATGTGACTTTGCATCCTTATTTTCCAATAAATATCAAATGGTAGTGTGATCAGTATGGATTGCCACCTTAGAACCCAAAACATAAGACCTGAACTTCTCGAGGGCCCATAATAAAGCGAGCATTTCCTTTTAAGTCACGGTATAATTCTTCTGTGTAGGTTCTAATACTTTGCTCGCGCAATGGATTTTAAATGGGATCCTCTCTTGTTATTGTCCTAACATAGCTCCTATAGCAAAATCTGAAGCGTCAGTCATGATCTAAAAGGGGAGATACTGATCAGGAGATTGTAGGATATGCGAAGCAGAAATCTTCATCTTCGAGAGCTCAAAGGCCTATAGACACTTGTGATCTACAACGAACTTTGTTTTTCCCAAAGAGCTCAGCCAATGGGCTGGCAATCTTCGAGAAATCCTGAATAAATCTCTTATAAAATCCAACTTGTCCTAGGAATGACTGCACTGACTCCATATTGGTAGATAGATCGAGTTTCTTGATCAGCTCTACCTTGGCAAGGTTGATGAATCTGTGATTCATCACTTTTAAAGTTGAAAATAGAGCTTTGTCCCCGGGTATTTAGCATCATATTTCTCTTTATCTTGCATAAATAACAATCATGCATCAATCCACAAAACATGTATTTTGGCATCAATCTTTGCATTTAAATAAGAAGCCAATCCTTGTGTAAAATCCACTTGTAAAACATCCACCTAATTACTTGTATTTTATCCCCTCCAAAAATAAAATAACATCTTCCTTATAAGATGTACACTATTAGTTAATAATATGAGGAAGAAGGCCAGAGTTCTCTCTTGTATAATACCCAATGAAGCCCTAAACCCCTGGACCTTAGAAGGCCCATCACTCTCTCTTACCAACTCCAAATTAGGTCTACTCACCTCAAGATGAATACACATCCAGAGATCTTTAAAATGAGACTAATTTCATTCAATTCGGAGCTCATAGGCAAAAGTTGGGTTTTTAGGCCTCCTTGTATACTATACATATGTATATCTGTATTCTTGTATTTTTGTATCATATTTGACCTCATCTTCATTTTTGGTCAACATGAAACTTGTAGATCTCATCGAGATCTACAAAATTCAAGTTTCGTGTTTTTCCATATTCGGCCTCCTTCTCCCCCCTAATATCATTTCTCTTTTCAGCCATTCACAGCTGGCCACATGGCGCCCTCTGATTGCACCATGTGACCCGTTCCCTTTGACCAGTCCACCTACGCCCTGGACCGTTGGATTTTTATCTAGATCCAATGGCTTGTTGATCGCCACGCATACCCATTCTCCCCCTACCCGTCAGATCAATCCCTGGATCTCATCTGCACCGCTCGTTCGCGCTTCACCCAGAGTCCACCACGTGGCACTCTGAGCGCCCTCCGATCTCGCTCCAGGTGCCTTGATCTTCACCGTTCATCACCGCAATTGGATTCAACCATCTGATTGAACCCCTGAGTCCATCTCAGCCGCTTGTTAGCGCCGCATCCTCAGCACTCCATGTGGTGCGGTGCGGGTCCTCCGATGTCGCGCCTTAGATCTGATCTCAGGCGTCGATTCGTGCCTCCATCTGGACTGTTGGATCGCGAGATCCAACGGTCGAGACGTAATCATCAACCTCTGCACGCCCCGTGCCCACGTTCTCCACCGTACGCAAGCCCCCCCCCCTTTCTATTTTTGGCTCCACGCCGACCACCTTCTCCGACCACTGACGCCACCACGATGGAGCCCACTCATCCCTCATCCTCACCATCCCTCTCGATCTCCATGACAACCCTCAGAGTCGCTCCACGACATCCATGAACACCACCTCCTAGCCATCCCTGTTGTCATCTTCATACTATAAATCAGCCACCTCCGGCCACTTTCACCCCCATCCGACACCACAGAGAGTGACTCCGAGCTCCCACCTTCAAATTGGTGACAGTGATTTGATCCCAGGTCGAGTGACGATCGAGAACCCCACCGGCGAGATCCATGGCCGAACACCGCAGTATTGCAGCTCCTCCAAGGCGCTGCACGAGCTCAGGTCCCCCTACCGGCCTTCGAGCGAAGACCTTGAAGCTTCCCCAGAGCTTCTGACCCAAGGTAGAATCCTCCATCTCTCGCACGATTTTCTTCTTCCTTTTTCTTCTCCTTCTCCGAATTAATTTGCCCTCCACGAGCATCTTCTCGCTCTGCCAAGCATCCTCCGAGCTCCACAATGGAGCTCTGATCTTCGTGCTACCATTAGTCTCCTCCGACGAGGGACTTCACCTTCCACCGACGCCAGCTCCGCCACCATGGCGGAGCTCGATCATCGGTCACCATCACAGCATCATAGGCCTCGCATCACACTCCATTCCACTCCACGGTCAAAACGGGTGCTTCGGCTATCTTCTAGCCCTCTGCAGGTAGCATCTCTTGGTTGTTCGGAGACTTCACCGGTGCAGATTCGAGCTCCACCGTCAGTGGCCTCCAGGTCACTCCAGCCTCAGCCCACGACGCTGGACGCTTCGCCTCCCCTCCACGATCCTTCTGAGCTACGCTAGAGCCTTCATCGTCCTTCACCGACGACGGGAGGACGAGGCAGAGCTAGGCCAGCCTCGCCGGAGCTTAGCCCTCTCCACCGCAGGAGGCGGAGGGCTGTTGGGGGATAACATCCAGCCACCGTTCGATCCTCCTGATCGAACGGCCAGGAGCCATCCACGTTGCCTTGTCCTGCACCCTCACGTGATCCGCACGTGCATCCTGGGTAAATTGCATCGAGACCCCTGAAGGTTTTCAAAATTACATTCTATTCCCTGTCAGGAGACCTCACATGAGGAGCACGTGTCCTATGGAGAAATTGCATTCACCCCCTGCTCTATAGGTAATTGCACATTAGTCCCTGTCAGCACGTTTTATTTTCAGCGATTTTAAATCCTGCAAATGCATTCATACCCCTATCATTGCACGCACATTTAGGAATTCATATTAATTCATTTTTTTGTTTGGAAAATTGCATTGTGTAGCTTACATTGTTCTCTTCATTATGTGACACGTGGCATATTTTTGTAATATCAGTAGAATTTTCTATTAATTAATTGGTTCATTTTTGCTATATTTTGCCCAATTTCACCTCTTAATTGATAGTAATTTCTTTGTGACTCCAAAAATGCCCCAAAAATCACATTAGATCTAGGATAATTAGCTTTACCTTGCACAAAAAATTTATCTCGATTGCACGCATCTCGAGGCCAAAATAATTCGATTAGTGATTTGCTTAATTAATTTCTAATAGGTTCATTTCACATCAAAATTAAGGTTTGATAATATTCATGAATTCCTCACATTCAGAGTTATTTAGGATAATTTTATTCCCAAAAATCTTATGATTTGATATTTATTAAAATTAATTTAGTTAAAATCACCTTACATTCAATTTTAATTCACAATAATTTCATTTAGTGTCAGAAAATTCCAAAAAAAATAGTATAGCCTAATTTCATCCCATTTCATCATCTGGCCAAGTTTCGTAATTTTTAGATTTGATTTGATCACCTTTCTGAATTAACTTGTAAACTTGCTAGACCCTGCATGTGTCTTGCATAAAAAATCGAAAAAGACCCAAAAAAATATTCTTCCCCGAAAATCAAATCCTGGACTTTGCTAATAATTTACCTAAGGAGACAGTTGCCTCCCTAAGTACGACCATGGGCTTGCCCAAGTAAAAAAAATTGCCGCTCGAGATTAACTTGTTTAATTAAAAGTGGTTTTTGATCTGCTCTCATTATTCGACTGCAACGAACGATATTAATTAATTGGAACATTAATTTGCTCGAATTAATAAAGGTAGTGGGAGCCGTTTCAAAATGGCACCATTGCCGGGGAGGCACGACTTAGGTTAATTTGCAGTAAAATTCTGAGTGTTTAATTTTCTATCCCCAAGTAGTCTGACCCCCGGTTTTCTTGTGTATATTTTTCTATCTTTTAACTCTTGTATTTTTGTTGTTCTCTATCTGACCTCGACTTGTTTTTGTGCGAGGAACACGAGGAGTCAAAGACGCTTCGAGGAACCTGCATTTTAATTTATTTGATTGATTTGAGAGAACTTGTATTTTTATTCATTACTTTTTCGCATCATTTCTAGCGGTTCCCGTTTGGTTCTTGCGAGTGTAAACATAGTGAAACTGTGTCCCCGTCTGCTGTGTGCTTTTAATTTTTAGAATAGGCTTGCACTAGCAGCTCCTCGAGCCACTCTAGGGTTTGCTTGTACTCGTAATCTTTAGGACCACACAGCCACTTAAAAGACGCACTTAGACCGCAGATCTAGTCAAATCAACTTGTGCTTCACTCGCTAATAGAACTGTCTGTATAGGAGCGGATTTTATCATCTGCATTTGCATGTAGTGTAAAAAGATTTCAATTCTGTTTTGCATCCTGCATTAAGTGAAGGGATCACTGTAAGTATTCTCCACTCAGCATATGCATCATTGTTTTTCGTGCATCAGCTTTTCTCGATTTCCCCCTCTGTTTTCAAACTTAAATTAAACGGAAATTGGGATTGGACGATAGGCGTACTGTGTGGTTGGACTAACAAGTGAGAGCTTAACTTAAAACCAGGACTGCTAACATTATTGAACAAAAAAATCAATAAAATTGGAAAATCTGTTTGCCGGAGACTAATCCCCAACCTTGTTTTCAGGCTGGGTGAGGGTACTTGAGTGTGTGTGAACACCTTAAGGCAGAGCCCAAATCCCTGCCTTCCATATCACGTGCCAACTGATCCTAGCAAATATCACGAGTTGAATATTTTCAGGTTCATCGACTAGTACCAAGTGGCCTCCGCCTGTTTATAGGGAGTCAGGGGTGAACCAGCAGTACTCCACGACAAGCTGCTAGTAACCCTTCAGGGCGAAGTTCCAGCATTGTCAGCCTTTGCCTGCTTGCAGGTAGATATGGGCATGGTCTTTGAATCCATCAACTTAGGATAGGAGCGAAGAAAGGAAGGATCGGTGGTATATTAGGCGACAGGTTAAACAGGGAAGACGCATCCAGCTCTGAGCCGACTTCCCTATAGGCCGCGTAAATCTTTGCTATCTTTCTTGAAAAATCACACTTAAAATTAACAAGATTAATTGGACTCAGTTTCGGATCCTTCATTGTGTTGAGTGTGAAACCAGGGTCTTGGATTGAATTGTTTGCTTCAGGTAGGAGTCAAACCCTATCTTCACTTAGAACTCCCGATTCTTCTCGCCAAATCAAAATGAGTAACTGGGGGAATATCGACTCTTTATTCACAAATCTCTCTTTGAGCCCCCCACGAAACTCCTCTTCACCGGCCCAAGCGCAACTTGGATTCTTGAGTTCTGGTTCCCTCACACCCAGGGTGGTTACTCTCAAACCAACCCTTTCATCTCCTCTAAACTTACCGAGGAAGACCATTGCCTCGGTAAGAATCCCTTCCTTAATTTATCCTCTAATACAGACCATGTTTCATACCCATGACTAGAGGACAAGATGCCACCTATGCAGCCACCGGATGTGGACCAGTTGAGACAAATTCTTAATCGCCTCGCCACGGTCGAACAACAAAATGCAGATCATACAACAAGAATGGGACAAATCATTGCTGCAGGAGGAATCAACCGACCAATGGTTGATGCCTATAACCCAGCGGAGAACGAGATGCAAAGTTGGTTGGCACCAGCGGTTCCACCCAAGCATTCGATCTCAAGCCCCACTTACTTAGCCTGCTACCGAAGTTCAAGGGAAATTCCCATGAAGAACCATATGCCTTCCTTCGAGGTTCGAGCTGGTTTGCAACAACCTTAGTCATCCTAGGGTAAGGCAGGATTACATTCGACTGAAGGCCTCCCCTTTCGCCTTAGGAGATAAGGCAGCATATTGGCTGAAGAACTTAGGGGTGATATGTAAAACCTTGATGCAGTTCAAGGACTTATTCCTGAAGAAGTTCTACCCTCTCAGTAGGACTAACCAAATGAGAACAAAGATAGCTAGTTTCTCTCAGGGACCCAGTGAACCATTCCATGAAACTTGGGATAGGTTTAATGACCTAATTCAGAAATGACCCTGCCATGGCATTTCTAAGGCAATCTTAGTCCAGACCTTGTTCTGTGGTTTGACCCCGGAGATGTAGGGGTTAGTAAGTGCCACCTGTGGAGGAAGCTATCTGAATAAAAATGAGAATGATGTATTGAAGATACTAGAGTAGATGGCGAAAACAGGCAGGCCGCAGGACACCAGGGCCTATCAGTTGTCTCCCTCAATCCTATCCAACGAGACAACCCGGAGGACTGTAGTAGATCTGACAGAGGACCTCATTCCCAGCATGGGGACGATTACTGATAAGTTAACCATGGTCGAGCAGATCCACAAGAGGATCACTGACCTTGAGTCTCTCTCACGTCTGCCGAAGCAAGTGGAGGAACTTACTGAGGAGGTAGTTAAGATGAAGCTACATGCCCCTTCTGCACCAGTTGTACCTGTACATCGAGTCCATCTTGTACACGAGTAGGCACCACATCCTCAGAGTTGTTGGGTAGAGGATCAGACTTACACCCAGCAGTACCAACATGCACCCCCACGAGTGGAGACCAGATACGAGGAGCTTCCACAGGTGTTTGAGATCAACGGGCTGTGGTACAGCCATGACCCCGTCGGTAGACAATCAGGGATGGGGAATGGTCAGCCTCACTGACCTTCCCCAGCTTACGAGGAGACTAGCTCTGTCCCCGCACCGCGCTTTGTTCAGTCCAGGCCTGAATGAGGGTACCCGCCCCAACAACACCAGCAGCAGCATCGCACATTCCACTCAGGCCAGCAGGGCTGGCACCATCCTATCAACAGCAACAGTATCGGCATGGCCAGCAGGGCCAGTACAAAACCTCATCCGCAAGTCAGCATCAGCAAGAACAACACACCGAATTGGAGTCTCTCACCTTGGCGATCCAGACCCTGTCTGATAGGGTCCAACAGATCCAGAATGACTATATGGATATGAGAACCGATCTGAATCATGTTTCTCGTACCCGGGATCAACAGATGGCACCAAAGACCCCAATTCCTGCCTAGGTTTAGGCTAACCCGAACAACCTAAATCAAGGTCAGAACCGACCTCGTGATCAGGTATACTATTCAGATAAGTCTTTATCTGAACATGAGATCCTTTCGTACGATAATGTAAATCATATGTCCCTCAGGAGCGGAAGGACAATGATCGTACCTGATCGGGCACGAGCACCGAAGGAAGGATCAGTCAAGTCTCTACCTGAGAAGAACTTGGAGGAAGAAGAGGAGCAGCACCACCATCACCACCACCGCCAGAAGAAGAGGACTTCTGGGTCCTCTAAGCAGCAAACCCGTACCAGCAAAAAGTACGACGAAACCGACGAAGATCCCGCACCTCCATCTGAGGAGGATCGTCCAGAAGTCGCGGATGACGCATTACCGGTTTCGCCACAGCATTTTCCTCTTAGTCAGAGTCAGAGTCCAAGTTTGTTTTAGAGTCCGAGTCTTGTACAGAACTCAGTTCCAGCTTTCAATGAAAACATTTCAGTACCAGGCTCTGAGTTAGAGTCAATAATACCTTTCCCCCGAGCTCACAAGGGTGGAAAGAAGAAAAGTAAAAAATTACAAAAAGATGACCCTGAGATGGTAGAGTTCTGCAGCAAATATATGAAGGTCACAATCCCCTTTGATAAGTATGTGGAAATGACACCTGCATTCCAGAAATACCTTAAGGTGAGATGCACGCCTACTAGGGTTAGCAGGAAGATAAAAAGCTGTGTTGAGAAACACGTTTTATCAGTAGCCACGACTTGTGCAATAAAGAACTCGTTTCCAAGGAAACGAAGAGACTTGGGTGCACATTATGTTGTGTGTCATGTCGATGACCTTGCGTTTGCACGCACTCTCCTATACAACGAATCCTCAATTAACTTAATGCCTACAGCCCTATATGAGCAACTTAATCTCGGGCCTCTTAGTAAATCTAGAGCATTCCTGCAGTTCGCTGATAAATCAACCAAGAGGTCTCAAGGAGAATTGAGGAATGTTGTAATCAAAGTCGAGGGTCAAGAATACATAGTGGACTTCACTGTCCTAGATTTGAAAACACCTCGTAATTGTAGAGACTCCCATATGATCTTAGGCAGGCCCTTCCTCAGGACCACAGGAGCCTTGTTTGATTATAAGATCGGGAAGATCCAGTTCCAAACTCCAGGCGGAGATGAGGAACTTGAAATGAAGCAAACCAGACGACAGAGACCAGATTCCGAATCCAGCACCAACTACTCTTCAACCGAAGCAGACTACGATCATGTAGACACAGTTAGGCCATAGAGACAGAACCCAGCCAGTACCGACGAGTCCCTCCCCACCGGAGATGATCCAGTGCATGAGTCAGTTTGCGAGGTCATCTGAATCGAATACAGCTCAAAACCTGCATCCCCCTACATCTTCGATGACTTATAAGCCCAGCTAGGCTTGTCAGTCCTTTCCTCTTTAGGACAATCAGAAGATGAGGATGACGAGTCGGACGTGGCTTTCGTCGATCGCATGGAGACCTTTGACGATCTAACTCTAGAGCCGAATAATTTGGTGGCAGCAATTACAGAGAAAGATCCAACCACTTCCAACACCAAACAAGATTCGATTGAGCCAGACTTCCTAGATGATCTGACCTTACCTGAGCTCAAGCCTTTACCCACAATACTGAAATATGCGTTCCTTGCCGGTCAAGAGAAGAAATATCCGATCATCACCATTTCGCGATTGACCGAGGAGCAGGAATCTTGCTTGCTAGAGATCCTATAGAAAAACCGCAAGGAAATAGGCTGGAGCATTTCCGATCTCCACGGGATCAATCCCGCTCTGTGTTCGCACCATATATACTTGGAAAATGGAGCCAAACGCTCATCCAAATTTACGAGAGGTAGTGAAGAAGGAGATAGAGAAATGGTGCAACGCGGGTTTCATTTATCCCATCTCCGACTCTAAATGAGTGGCTCTGATCCATGTGGCCCCGAAAAAGTCGGGAATTCAGACGACCACCAACGAGGATGGAGAGGAGATCGTGACACGAGTGCCCACGTCATGGCGCGTCTGTGTGGATTACATACGCCTGAATGCCGCGACGAAGAAGGATCATTTTCCCCTACAATTCATTGATCAAATCCTAGAGAGACTAGCGGGGAAAGAATTCTTTTGTTTCTTGGATGGGTTCTTGGGCTACAATCAAGTAGCCATAGCTCCGGAGGACCAGGAAAAGACCAAGTTCACAAGCCCCTTTGGTACCTATGCTTTCAGGCACATGCCCTTTGGGTTATGCAATTCTCCAGGTACTTTTAAAAGGTACATGATTGCTGTATTCGCCGAAATGGTCAGCAAATTCCTGGAAGTCTTCACAGAAGACTTCTTGGTCCGTGGCGATTCCTTCGATTCCTGTCTTAGGAACTGGACTGAGTCCTCAAACGTTGCTGTGAGGTCAATCTGGTGCTCTACTGGGAGAAAGTCACTTTATGGTGACAGAGGGCATTGTGTTGGGACACGTCATCTCCAAGAGAGGAGTGGAGGTTGACCCTGCCAAGATGGATGTGATCAAGCGACTCCAGCCACCAACCAACATCAAACAGTTGCGGTCGCTCCTCAGGCATGTCGGATTTTATCGGAGATTCATCAACGATTTTTCTAAGATTTCCCGACTGCTAACTGAGCTTTTAGGTAAAGACATGGAGTTTGTTGTTTATCACAAATGTCTTGAGGCCTTTAAGCTAATGCAAGGAATGATCATGGATGCACCTATCCTACAAGCCCCAGATTGGTCTCTACCTTTTGAGATCATGACGGATGCATCATATTTCACTGTTGGGGCTGTGTTAGGACAGAGGAGGGATGGCATCCCTTTTGCAATCCACTACACAAGAAAAGTACTTGACACAGATCAGCGTAACTATACAGTTACGGAAAAAGAAATGCTTGCGGTAGTGTTTGCCTTGGACAAATTCAGATCTCATTTAATTAGATCCAAGGTTATTGTGTTCACTGACCACATGGCTCTACGATACTTGATGGAAAAGAAGGACGCGAAGGCGCATCTTCTTAAGTGGATTTTGCTTATCCAGGAGTTTGATTTGGACATTCATGATTAACCTGGAAAGAAGAACGCAGTAGCCGATCATCTCTCTCGTCTCAAAGATATCAATACTTCCGAGGACTCACCAATTCGAGAATCCTTCCCCGACGAGTCTATTTTTGTTGTCGACTCACTCCCATGGTATGCCAATATTGTGAACTATCTTGTCTCCAAGAAGGTTCTCGAGGATTGGCCCAAGAGCCACATCGACCGACTGAAGTCGGATGCTAGACACTACCATTGGGAGGATCCGATCCTTTTCTTTGAAGGACCGGATTGTGTCTGGACACGGTGTATTCCTCAGGAGGAACACCAGAGTGTCCTTTCTTTATGACACAACTTGGAGGTAGGAGGACACCACACCGAGAAGAGGACCGCATGGAAGGTACTTCAGTGTGGCTTTTACTGGTCGACTCTATTTCGCGATGCTATCACCTTTGCGAAGTCGTGTCCAGTATGCCAGAGGATGGGAGGAACCATTGGTTCCAAGGATGAGATGCTGATGTAGCCTGTCATCATTTGTGATGTCTTTGATGCCTGGGGCATCGATTTCATGGGCCCATTCCCTATTAGCCACGGATTCAAATACATCCTTCTTGCGGTTGATTACCTATCCAGAAGGGTAAAGGCTATCCCGACCCGAGCCACAAACAACAGGACTGTCTATAAATTCATCAGAGAATACATCATCTCTAGGTTCGGGATCCCCAAGATGATGATATCAGATGGGGGTAGCCACTTTCTAAATCGGGAGGTGAAGAAACTCCTGAAGGACTACGACATCGAACACCGTGTCGCTAGCCCTTACCACCCACAGACTAATGGTATGGCTGAGGTGTCGAATCGGGAGGTGAAGACTATATTGCAAAATCTTGTTCTCTCAGACAGGAAGGACTGGTCTCAGATCGTGGATCAGGTCCTATGGGCTTATAGGATAGCTTACAAGACATCGTTAGGAACCTCTCCATTCCGAATGGTATTCGGAAAGCCGTGCCATTTTCCCGCAGAGTTAGTGCATAAATCAGAATGGGCAATAAAGAAGGTCAACTGTAACACACACCTTGGGCAGAAGAAGAGAGATATGGATCTGAATGAGCTTGTGGAAATCAGAAACCGCGCATATGACAACAGTTTGGTGTATAGGACAAGGTTAAGCATTGGCACGATAGATATATCTTACGAAAGACCTTTGCTCCTGGACAGAAGGTATGGTTGTTTAATGCTAGGCTGAAGATCTTCCAAGGCAAGTTCAAGTTCAAGTGGACATGCCCATTTGTCGTCCGTACGGTGCATCATAGTGGATGTGTCAAGATCTCAGATCTTGCAGATAACACACCGACATTCCTTGTGAATGGACAACTGTTGAAACACTTCGTCGAATCCAATGAGCAGTTAGTCCATATTGAGGAGATTGTATTCATGCGCAAGACTGATTTAGGAGATACCCCTCGAGCCGTGCATGAGATCTTGCAGCAGTGAGCTCTAGCCATCAACAGCATCTTGGAAGATTCAGACCGACTCACTTGTATATATCACCATTCCTGTACATTCTATCCTTGCTCCCCCGCAACTCCAGTAACTCATCCCAGCGTCATTGATCACCATCTTGGACTATACTTAGGATGACCAGATCCTAAGTATAGGGGGGACGAGCCACCTGAGTCTGCTCTCTGTACATCCTCCAGATCACATTGGTCCTCATACTTATTTCCATCCTATACTTAGGCTGACCTGAGCCTAAGTATAGGGGGGATCGAAGCCCATATTGTATATTCATCCATTTCTCTTCTTGACCTCGTCCGCCCCATTTTTTGTCTTCTTATACACTTAGGCTGCCAGAGCCAAAGTATAGGGGGGCGGAGCAACTTCTATACATTATGTAATTTTCGCTCTCCTATGCTTAGCACGAGCTATGTCTTTTTCCTCGCTTTTCATGCTCTGAGGACATAACACACACTAAGTATAGGGGGCGTGTATATATTACATATACACTTTACCCATAGCTCGTACTTTCATGTATATTTGTATATATTACAAAATAATTACGGGTTGGGTAAAATTTGGAGAATTCTTTTGTGAAATACACTGGTATAAGTTGTATAATACTCTTGTAAATTGTTGTAACATAGGAATTATACCAAATAATTGAAAAAAAATTGAAAAATTCAAAGGCTTCTTATTTACTCTTGCATATCATCTCTACATCAGGAAAGAAAGAGAAAGAGTCTTGCATTTCATAGCATGTCATCTGCATCTCATCTGCATATGTTGCGTATGCAAGGTGAAAAGTTAGTGGGTTCTGAACCAAGATACGAGTAGATATTGAGGATGGACTTGATTTGACCTTAATCCACCTAATTTTAGAGGAACCTTATAGGTACTGGAGTTAAGATTTCTCAGGTAAAGTGACTTAATTCTTTGAGTACGCAAGTCTATGTTCACATGTCATCTTGATTAGTCTAAGTAGAATATTTCATGCACACGCAAGATTTTTTTAGACAGTGACCTAACTTGGACAAGCACAATGCACGTAGCTCTTCATTGATGAGGTGGTGAGGAGGTAGAATCCTTTAGCTTGGAGTAGCACACGGGTGGTGAAGGATATGGTTAAATCCTCAAGCGCATCACGGAAGTGTGAGAGTCGTATCGAATACGACGAGGAGCGACTAGTCGCACTAGTTGCTCGATGCAGCGGAATCTAAAAAATTTCATACGACCAAACCACATGATCCAAGAACACTTCTCGGATCGTTTCGTCTAAACCACAAACAAGTAATAGGATTACCTTGTGATCGAGTCTCTAAACGAAGAGACCTCCTGTCTTAAGTCCGATCCAACGGAGGAGACGCTTGCGAGCGCGGGAATGAACCGCGTGCTTCTCGCAATCCATGTTGATGATATAAGCGGCGGATCTCCTGATCTTGACACACGAGATCCGACATCTTCTTCATGAGCGAGGCGCACCGAAGGAGACGGAGATCCATGAGCAGACGATCGGGCAACATAACGACGACGCTGCGGCGAAGGAGAACCTCTCCATGGCATCCATGGTGGGTGGCCATAAGAGAGTAAGAGAGAGCACGCGTGCAGAGAGAGAGAGAGATGAGCTTCATAAGCATTGTGTGTAAATAAGAGCAATGGGGTGCCTCTCCTTTTATAGGGTTTTGGGATCCATGGATCTCAATCCATGAGACATATAAAATCAATGGATGAGATTAATTTATGTCAATCCAATGGTCAAGATTGTTGTTTATGAAACCAACAAATTTAGATTAAAATATATTTGACAAAATCAAATATAAATCAATCCAAAAATCACATCAATAAATAAGGAGAGAATATACATGGAGATTACATCTCCTTGTATATTAAGGGGGGACGGCCACCCATTCCATATAGGAATTGGGTGCCGCCCACCTCTTTCCTATAGGAGGCAATCTCATGGATTTCCATGAGATTGCATGCCTCCTTGATTTTCTCTCTTATTTATTTCCAACAAATATTTGTTGGGATTTAATTCACCAAAAATAATTCGCAATTAACTTTGGGAATATTGCAATCTTGACATTGGAAAATTGTGAATCATATTCACAACCCAAAACAACATATAATTTACATTGTCAATTAATTACACAATGTGTATCCAATACACATAATAATTAATCAACAAATATATATTATAATTAGCTCTCTCTAATACATTATAAATCACATTTATAATATATTATGAATAATTGGATATTGTTATCCACATTATTCTTATTCATTATAATTAAATCTCATTTATTTATATTGAATAACTTATTCTCATATGTCCAAATAATATGAATCACATTCACATTATTCATATCTTTGATAATCAAATCACATTTAATCATCTAAGATAACTCTCCTTATAATATGAATCAAATTCATATTAGTCATGATAATTAAATCACATTTAATTATCCATTTTCTCAATGCTCGGATACATATATCAACAATAGAATTATCCATGAACTCTTTCAAGGATAATGCGCTTTCTCCGTGAATAATTGGAGATAAGGACAGGGTGATTGTATTGTTCCACATATAGTGACTTGGATATTGAGATTACATCTCAAATCCAGATCTCGGGCCTCCCATAGATGCTTGATTAAATCAAGACTGTAAATCTAATCATCTTATTGGATCTGAATCACATTCAGATCAATGTCCAATATTTGGACTAAGATTAGGTTACTTCTCTACTGAGAGGAGTCACTAAAATCTAGACCCGTTTCATCACTCCCTAGGAATGGAAGCAACATGGTTATACAATCATTTATGATCACATCACCCTCACGTATTCCCAATACCTGTACATCCTGCATACTGGAAGACTCAGATTAAACCCGAAGTATTGGATCAACTTTATACTATCTACTACATGGTTTTATCAGTAAATTTCTCATTCGATCATTGGGAGTCGGTATTGATCATATACTTTCCAAAAGCATATATCAAACCTAGGTCTTGATCATATACTTTCCAAAAGTATATATCAAACCAACAAATTCAGTCAAGCTTCCAAAGCGAGATCATCGTGCGCACGGAATTTGATTCTTCCCAATATCTCATGAGTGAGATCATGTCTTCCGGTTCAGTAGTGAACCTGTATGATCCCTTTGAGAGATCTTATTACTCATATGCCCTTATATGCACACCAGCGCGCCGGTGTATAGACGTTGATTAGGTCATCAACCTATTGGTCTGCCAAATGTAAATACTCAGACATATAATAACACATCTATCTTCCGTCAGAGGATGTGTGCCTATATCATGACAGCATAAGATATAGGACTTTGGTTATCTCGATCTCGTTAAGTCAACTCTTTGACCTAACTAGTCTGACACCTCCGAATCTCTATTCCTATGTAGAGGACCTGCATCAAGAGGTCGGTCAGATATCAGCCTTTAGAGAACGGATTGCCATCTCCTTCTCAGGCTGGAGATCAACTCTTAACAATCATTTGATGGTGCTTGATGAGTCCTCAATATAACTCTTTAGATATTCATCTAAGCACTGGCCTCTATGATTCAATAATTGAATCAAGAGCTGTATGATCATCAAGATGGCCATGGTACATAACCCTAATTGTACTAAGGGACCTATTACGCAAATTAATTATTCTTCATTTCAGATCAGGGAATGATATTTGCAATGACATTTATTGCATAATGGCTCACCGTGGGCTCGCATGTCCAACAATCTCCCACTAGCCCAAAGAGCCATTAGTGGGCTAATCATTTAAAACCACACTCATGTGACAATCATAGGCTATTTAGAAAATAGCTAAGTAAGCTAATCAATCATTCTGTTCCCAAAAGACTATGACAAGTCCTTTTACGGCACTTGCATATCCCCAGTAACAGTGCTCGCATCCAATGCGATTATTGCATCTTATGCAACCAATACTCAATTTTTTTATAGTGTCATTGACACTTTAGATCGATAATTATTATAACCAGTATTTCCATAATCCTTATTATAATACCTTCATTCCTGGAGATCTCTATCTCCTAAGGTATCTACAGTTAAGATCCTTATAGATCACCATCTACAAGGTCTTAAACTTTTGAAGATAAGACTTTGAGATAACCATCTCTAAGTTTCATCATCTTAGAAGATATTGTTATTACTGCAATCAAGTGTTTTATTCCATAGTAGGATTAGCAACAGATTGCTACTCCCACTGCATGGCAGACATCTGGCTCTTTTGCACTTCTAGCATACACTCAGCTTCTCGTAACTGATGCACAAGTGCAAGCAGTTCTAGCATTTACTTCCTCAACTCTTTGAGGTGCTATCCCTTTAGAAAGGTCACTACCACATCTTAAGGGAAGGAAGCTTTTCTTGGAATTTTCCAGAAAATGGAATAAGTCCAAGGTGTACTTCTAATGCGACAATCCCAATACCCTATTCTCTTTGCTTCTGAACGACTTCAGAATGAAGATCTAAGAGATATCCTTGAGATCATATCTCAAGGTGTGAAACAATCAAATTATAAAACACTTATTATTATCCTTATATCATTCTAAATTATTAGAATAATATCTACATTTAGCACGATGAACACATTGGCACTCCCACTAAGCTTCACATGGTTCATCGAGATTCTATCTGAAATCATAACATTTATAATTTCATCAAATCTTATGTTCCAACTACAAGAAGCTTATTTGAGTCCAAAGATGGAGTTCTTTGGCTTGCACACCTTGATTTCCTCAACCATAAAGCCCTGGGGCTACTTCATATGAATATCCTCAGAGAGGAATTCATAGAGGAACGCAATCTTGACTCACATCATGAAGATGTCATAGTCAAGTTTTGTAGCTATAGTTAGCAATATTCTGATGGGTTAAAGCAAGGTCACTAGAGAGCAAGTCTCATCGCAAGTGATGTCTTCTCTTTGGTGTGTAGCTTATGGCTACGAACCGTGCTTTGAAAGTCTCTACCTTCTCATCAGGTTCCCTCTTTCTCTTGAAGATCCATTTACACCTTAATGGGTCTTACCCATATAGGTGGATCCTCGAAGGTCCATATACAACACTTGTATATGAAGTCTACATTATACTTTTATTGCTAATATCCATCTTTTCATGTCATGATCCTCATGAACTTCATCACATGAAGTCCGGTCATTTTCAGACTTAACTGACACATGAAATACATCCTCAAAATTATTTGAAGAAGTATTAGTGTTTCATCTTTAAATTATTCCTTTAGTTTCCGATTTCAGGAGCCTCATTATCTTCTCAAGATTAAATGAGTTCCTTTACTTCATTTTCATCTTGATTCTTATGAGATTCATCCTCTAAGAATCATATTCTCAAAGATGAGATCTTCTAAGAATCTCAAGGTCATAAAGTAGGTATCCAATACCATCCTTTATTTCCCTAATGAAGTAGCATCCTTTAGTGACAGATTCCAACATAATCAAATGGAACCTTATTAAGGATATATAATGTAGTCTCTACCATATATATATACCTGGAAACTAAGAGATAATTATGCTAAGATTAATCATTGATCAAATCATGTCACACATGATCAATTGTATCTCCCTACAACTCTATTGAGTTAAGGTCCATTAGTAGGATTGAGATCGGAATGATATTCATATCTCCATAAGGTATTTCTTGAATTCATCTAATAGGTACAAGCTACCTTGGTTAGATCAAATTCATTTCATCTTCCTTCAAACTTTGGTTCTAAACCAAAATTGTGAAATATTTGAACATTTCAAAGGTTTCTTAGGTGAAGAGAAGAAATCTCATATCATACATAATCATCAATAGATATCACATATCCATAATGTTTACTATGATATAGATGATTCACATACATCAATATGTATGAGATCCTGAATACCTTGACATTTTACACCATTCCCAAGGGAGGGTGTATTGAACATTTCTACTTTTGAATAAAGTATTCACAAGTATGTAAGATTTGAACCTTTAGACAATCTAAAGTTTCATCTCTTATCAGTCTATTGATCACATCAACAGACATATGTCCAAAAGATGATGCTAGATCATTATGAAATGATTTTCATCCTCCTATTGATCTTTAAAGGTTTAATTTTCAGTATTAGAAATCTTAATGAACCATTCATTAATTTTCTAATTTAGTGGAGTCCACTAGATGTTAGATTACTATCTGAAATATCTCCATCATAACTCTTTATGATAGGTCTATTCCAGATTTCATGTTTATTCCCAACATTTAGAAACAAACAATGAGTGTATTCTAATATCTAGGTCATAGAGACATTCTCCAAGACCAAGAGCTCTCCCACTGAAAATATGAAGTATATTCATCCGGTGGAAATTTTTGCAACAATTGCATCAATTCCAACTTAGATGACCATTAAACCTTAAGATCAAATTTCTAATATTCTAATACATATGCAACCAATTGCAAGTGTCATTAGAAGATTGAGATACAATTATTAGACTTTATATTATCAAATAAGTAAGTCAATTTCAATGATTATAAGTAGATTATTCTGATGTACTATTCGATTCCTTTTCTAAGGATTCTAGATAGATATGATAGTCATACTATCAACACATCAAATTATTGCAGTATTGGCATTCATCCAACTCTTTGGACGTTACATGGAAGTCACAGAAGTACATTCAACTCTTTTGACTATACTTCTTACTTGGGTCCAACCCATGCTTCCACTGCGCTCCATTTATCTATAAGCAACCATTGCTCAAGACAGAGGATCTCTTATGTTAAAATCAAAAAATTTCAATATAAGAGAATTTCAACATTTATACATGCGTCATTCAATTCATACAATGTGAATATTATGAAGCTTCGGGAATGACTAGAGTAAAGATAGTAGAATGATGACACTCATCGTATCTACGTCCATTTAAACTCTTAAAACTTAAGTTCAGGTAGGTACTCAAACAATTTGAATACATCATCTCCTATAAAGCAACCATTCTGCATAATGCAGAGAACCATGTCATTCATGATTATATGTCGAGAGCACATATGTATGCCAGAACATCTTCTTAGATTTTATAAGCATTATATTATAATTACGATCACTATCGACATGTTACTTCAAAAGTACAGTCGATGAGATCAAGACTTATAGAGACATATAAACCCTAGGGTTTTAGTCCTATTGTCTCATTTAATCATCATTCCTCATTATTATGAGGAAACTTGCACATTGCAACCACATACATTATGCGTCCAATTGCAAGTACAATATCTGGATCACAGGTCCAATCCATGATATTTTACTGGTTATTATTGAGTATAATATTGAGTGGGTTTAATGAAGGATTATCTGAAATAAGATATTTGCATAAGGGTATATATTTATATATATACATATTTTTTTACTTTGATTTAGGAATTTTTATATCAAAGTTGTTTTACCATGTCAACGATGAAAGTTCATTCCCTTAATCACTTTCAATGTAAGAGATATACTTACCAGTATATCTCAAGCAAGATCTGAGATCTCCTTCCTTATCTTTGTTGCATCCCAATAATATGAGAACCTACAACTCGGATAAAAAGAAGCGGGAACACATTCCGCCTTGCAAGTCCAACTTGCATCTCCCAATTCGGTCTTTAACACCCGGGACCACCACCCCTAAGGTGATGTTGACCCGTCATTAATTGAACCAACCCTCAACAGGAATACAACTCGGTATGCGCAATCCAATATCGCCCCAATAATATGAGGACTCGATATTAAGGTCACTGCGTATACGTCCTTACACTTTCGAGAAGCGACGAGCCCGATCCAAATGGATCATATGCAGGAGCTGTCACTTCGGACAGGCGTCTCCTACATATAATATCTGGCGACGGAACCCTTCGCCTTGACGGGAGACCATGGATGTCACTTATGTGATCCTCCATATCATATTCAAATTCTAATTAATTATCATGAATCATATTCACATAATTAATTTTTCTAAGGGAAATAATAACTCTATTCATAATAGAGTGGTTTAATTGGATATAATTAATTAAATCATATTAAATTAATTATCAATCCAATTCAATCAATCAAACTTGATTGATATACTTGAATATATATATATGGTATTATCTCAAAGTACGTTTTAATTCGGCATTATCCCAGCCCTACCCGCTGTCATGGCTAGTACCGACGAGAGTGGGATGGACCACATACGTTGCAACCCGCTACCCCAGCTTCTCCGACTAGACACCATATCCGCCTCGGAAAAGGATAATGCCAGATAGATTAATTTGTACTTGAGATGATCATCGGTTCTTCAACCGAAATAATACCATATAGTAATCAAAATAATCTTGATTATAAGGAAATTTGCTAGACAAATTCCCAATCCTATTCAAGCAAGGAGTTTGATGATTGTGTTTCCAATTTTTGATCTAGATCAAATCTAATCAATTAATTGGTTGAGGCCAAGTCAATTAAGGAAATAGTCATCTTCCAATATTTCTCAAATATTTTCCATAATTATTTCTTGTAATTAACAATTAATTTCATTAGTTGACAATCACATGGTTCTAGATTAGGAATGTAATTTCAGCAGTGACCCCTACTTACTAAAATTAGCATATCTCAATCATATTAAATCCAAATTAGACAAAATCAATTTTCATAGATTGCTAATTTGATTTAGGACAGAACTCAAGGATGTTTCACGCATTTCGAGGCAAGTCTAAACAGTAATTAACATTTTAATCACGTTCAGATCTACAGTTCCCGCAACAGTGCATACATGTTCATTAAAACAACCATATCTCGAGCACACAAAATCCGATTTACGCAAACTTAGATCCTATGGTTTCCTTATTTAATGGGGAACAAAATCCAAGTATTAAATTCGTGTTTAAACAATTTAAACAGTGCCTAGTTTATTTACTAAACAGATCTGCGAAATCAAATGCGATGAAAACTTTCGCGACCTTAACGAACCTAAGTCGTCCTCGGTTAGCGAATCATATTCGAAATCATCAACCTGGCTCTGATACCACTTGAAGGATATGGTTAGATCCTCAAGCGCATCACGGAAGCGTGAGCATAGTATCGAATACGACGAGGAGCGACTAGTCGCACTAGTTGCTCGATGCAGCGGAATTTAAAAAATTTCATACGACGAAACCACATGATCCAAGAACACTTCTCGGATCATTTCATCTAAACCACAAACATGTAATAGGATTACCTCTTGAAGCGTGATTGTGATCGAGTCTCTAAACGAAGAGACCTCCTTTCTCAAGTCCGATCCGACAGAGGAGACGCTTGCGAGCGCGGGGATGAACCGCATGCTTCTCGCAATCCATGTTGATGATCCAAGCGACGGATCTCCTGATCTCGACACACGAGATTCGATGTCTTCTTCACGAGCGAGGCACACCAAAGGAGACGGAGATCCACGAGCAGACAATCGGGCAGCATAACGACGACGCTGCGGCGATGGAGAACCTCTCCATGGCATCCATGGTGGACGGCCATAAGAGAAGAAGAGAGAGTAGGCGTGTAGAGAGAAAGAGAGAGAGAGAGATGTGCTTCATAAGCATTGTGTGTAAAGAAGAGCAATGGGGTGCCTCTCCTTTTATAGGGTTTTGGGATCCATGGATCTCAATCCATGGGACATATAAAATCAATGGATGAGATTGATTTATGTCAATCCAATGGTCAAGATTGTTGTTGGTGAAACCAACAAATTTAGATTAAAATATATTTGACAAAATCAAATATAATTCAATCCAAAAATCACATCAATAAATAAGGAGAGAATATACATGGAGATTACATCTCCTTGTATATTAAGGGGGGACGGCCACCCATTCCATATAGGAATTGGGTGCCGCCCACCTCTTTCCTATATGAGGCAATCTCATGGATTTCCATGAGATTGCATGCCTCCTTGATTTTCTCTCTTATTTATTTTCAACAACTATGTGTTGGGATTTTATTCACCAAAAATAAAACATATAATTTACATTGTCAATTAATTACACAATGTGTATCCAATACACATAATAATTAATCAACAAATATATATTATAAGTAGCTCTCTCTAATACATTATAAATCACATTGATAATATATTATGAATAATTGGATATTGATATCACATTATTCTTATCCATTATAATTAAATCTCATTTAATTATATTGGATAACTTATTCATATGTCCAAATAATATGAATCACATTCATACTATTCATATCTTTGATAATCAAATCAAATATAATCATCTAAGATAACTCTCCTTATAATATGAATCAAATTCATATTAGTCATGATAATTAAATCACATTTAATTATCCATTTTCTCTATGCTCAGATACATATATCAATAATAGAATTATCCGTGAACTCTTTTAAGGATAATGCGCTTTCTCCACGAATACTTGGAGATAAGGACAGGGCGATTGTATTGTTCCACGTATAGTGACTTGGATATTGAGATTACATCTCAAATCCAGATCTCGGGCCTCCCATAGATGCTTGATTAAATCAAGATCGTAAATCTAATCTTCTCATTGGATCTGAATCACATTCAGATCAATGTCCAATATTTGGACTAAGATTAGGTTACTTCTCTACTGAGAGGAGTCACTAAAATCCAGACCCGTTTCATCACTCCCTAGGAATGGAAGCGTCATGGTTATACAATCGTTTATGATTACATCACCCTCAGGTATTCCCAATACATGTACATCCTGCATACTGGAAGACTCAGATTAAACCCGAAGTATTGGATCAACTTTATACTGTCTACTTCATGGTTTTATCAGTAAGTTTCTCATTTGATCATTGGGAGTCGGTATTGATCATATACTTCCCAAAAGCATATATCATACCTAGGTCTTGATAATATACTTTCCAAAAGTTTATATCAAACCAACAAATTCAGTCAAGCTTCCAAAGCGAGACGACCGTGCGCACGGAATTTGATTATTCCCAATATCTCATGAGTGAGCTCATGTCTTCCGGTTCAGTAGTGAACCTGTATGATCCCTTTGAGAGATCGTATTACTCATATGCCCTTATATGCACACCAGCGCGCCGGTGTATAGACCTTGATTAGGTCATCAACCTATTGGTCTGCCAAATGTACATACTCAGACATATAGTAACACATCTGTCTTCGGTCAGAGGATGTGTGCCTATATCCTGACAGAATACGATATAGGACTTTGGTTATCTCGATCTCGTTAAGTAAACTCTTTGACCTAACTAGTCTGACACCTCCGAATCTCTATTCCTATGCAAAGGACCTGCATCAAGATGTCGGTCAGATATCAACCTTTGGAGAAAGGATTGCCATCTCCTTCTCAGGCTGGAGATCATCTCTTAACAATCATTTGATGGTGCTTGATAAGTCCTAAATCTAACTCTTTAGATATTCATCCAAGCACAGGCCTCTATGATTCAATAACTAAATCAACAGCTGTATGATCATCAAGATGGCCATGGTACATAACCCTAATTGTACCAAGAGACCTATTATGCAAATTAATTATTCTTCATTTCAGATCAGGTAATTATATTTGCAATGACATTTAATGCATAATGGCTCGCCGTGGGCTCGCATGTCCAACAGGTGGAAACATCCGTCCTCCTCTAGGGAGGGTAGTGCATCTCAACATAGTCTGGCGGTGTTGACGTCTGAGGACGGGATGCTTTGGGTTGCAATAATGCTTCAAAAGAGGGATAGTCTACTGGCCCAAGAGGAAAAACTCGTGATGTACATGCTGCACCCTGTATATAATTCGAAAAAAAATGCAAAAACTCCAAAAAAATCAGGCAGGTCCAAGTGAAAATAAAATACCTGTCGGAGTCTGTATAGTAGCAAAGAAATGCAGCTGGATGACTTGGCTACACTGGTCGGGCATCCCGGGATAGGTAGCTACACTGGCTACCGTCTATTCTTTTCTCCACCCGCTCCTCTTGAGCTGGTTGCACTTGAAGTTAGAAGGGAATACCCCGCTCCTCGAGGAAAGATTTACTGGACCGGGTAATTTGAGTTACCTTGTTAGAGGAGGCTGGTTCTAAGCCAATTCTGATGTGGAGAGTTATATTTCACTTACATAGTACAAGCGAGAATCATAGTCATCAGAAATTTACGTCTGAGGATTTGTTATGACCTGACTATTGAGGTGTCTTGAATAGAAGACTTGTGGAACTTGAAGACTGTTAGGTCTTAAATTCAGATCCCAATAAGGTTCCGCCACACAATTAATCCAAAGGTTGAGTCAAGCTCCATTTTTAACTTTTGTTCATGACCTTGGTATGGAACCCAAAATCATTTCACTCTTGCATTTCATCTTAGTTGCTCGGGGACGAGCAAGGTTTAAGTATAGGGGGTTGATAAATCTGTGATTCATCACTTTTAAAGTTGAAAATAGAGCTTTGTCCCCGAGTATTTAGCATCATATTTCTCTTTATCTTGCATAAATAACAATCATGCATCAATCCACAAAACATGCATTTTAGCATCCATCTTTGCATTTAAATAAGAAGCCAATCCTTGTGTAAAATGCACTTGTAAAACGTCCACCTAATTACTTGTATTTTATCCCCTCCAAAATAAAATAACACCTTCCTTATAAGATGTACACTATTAGTTAATAATATGACGAAGGCCAGAGTTCTCTCTTGTAAAATACCCAATGAAGCCCTAAACCCCCTGGACCTTAGAAGGCCCATCGCTCTCTCTTACCAACTCCAAATTAGGTCTACTCACCTTCAGATGAATACACATCCAGAGACCTTTAAAATTAGACTAATTTCATTCAAATCGGAGCTCGTAGGTAAAAGTTGGGTTTTTAGGCCTCCTTGTATACTATAGATATGTATATTTGTATTCTTGTATTTTTATATCATATTTGACCTCATCTCTGTTTTTGGTCAACATGAAACTTGTAGATCTCATCGAGATCTACAACTTTCATGTTTTGTATTTTTCCAAATTTGGCCTCCTTCTCCCCATAATATCATTTCTCTTTTTATCCATTTACAGCTGGCCACGTGGCACCCTCTGATTACGCCATGCGGCCTGCTCCCTTTGACCAGTCCGCCTGCGCCCTGAACCATAGGATTTTTATCTTGATCGAACGTCCTGTTGATCGCCATGCATACTCATTCTCCCCGTCGTTAGATCACTCCCTGGATCTCATCCACACCGCTCGTTCGCGCTTCACCCAGAGTCCACCATGTGGCACTCTGAGCACCCTCCGATCTCGCTCCAGGCGCCTTTATCTTCACCGTTCATCACCGCAATTGGTTTCAACCATCCGATTGAACCCCTGAGTCTGTCTCAGCTGCTCGTTACCGCCGCATCCTCACCACGCCACGTGGTGCGGTGTGGGCCCTCCGATGTTGTGCCTTAGATCTGATCTCAGGCGTCGATCCGTGCCTCCATCTAGACCGTTGGATCGCGAGATCCAACGGTCGAGACATCGTCATCAACCTCTGCACGCCCCGTGCCCACGTTCTCCACCATGCGCAAGGGACCGCCCCCTTTCTATTTTTGGCTCCACGCCGACCACCTTCTTTGACCACTGATGCCACCATGATGGAGCCCACTCATCCCTCATCCTCGCCAGCCCCCTCGATCTCCATGACAACCTTCAAAGTCACTCCACGACATCCACGAACACCACCTCCTAACCATCCGTACCGTCACCTTCGTACTATAAATCAGCCACCTCCGGCCACTTTCACCCCTACCCGCCACCACGAAGAGTGACTCCGAGCTCCCACCTTCAAATTGGTGACAATGATTTGATCCCAAGTCGAGCGACGACCGAGAACCCCTCCGACGAGATCCAGTCGAACACCGCAGTGTTGCAGCTCCTCCAAGGCGCTGCTTCCTACCGGCCTTCGAGCGAAGACCTGGAAGCTTACCCGGAGCTTCTGACCCCAGGTAGAATCCTCCATCTCTCCCACGATCTTCTTCTTCCTTTTTCTTTTCCTTCTCCGATTTCATTCGCCCTCCACGAGCATCTTCTCGCTCTGCCTAGCATCCTCCGAGCTCCGCAAAGGAGATCTGATCTTGACGCTACCATTAGTCTCCTCCTACGAGGGACTTCACCTTCCACCGACGCGAGCTCCGCCACCGTGGCAGAGCTCGATCACCGGTCACCTTCACAGCTTCATAGGCCTCGCATCACACTCCACTCTAGTCCATGGTCAAAATGGTGCTTCGACTATCTTCTAACCCTCTGCAGGTACCATCTCTTGATTGTTCGGAGACTTCACCGGCTCACCTTCGAGCTCCACCGCTAGTGGCCTCCAGGTCACTCCAGCCTCAGCCAACGTCGCTGGACGCTTCGTCGCCCCTCCACGATCCTTTTGAGCTACGCCAGAGCCATCATCGTCCTTCGCTGATGACGGGAGGACGAGGTAGAGCTAGGACAGACTCGCTGGGGCCCATCCCTCTCCGTCGCAGGAGGCGGAGGGCCGTTGGGGGATGACAACCAGTCGTCGTTCGATCCTCTTGATCGAACAACCAGGAGCCATCCACGTTGCCTTGTCCTGCAGCCGTTGGATCATCCTTGATCCTACGGACTTGATCACGCCACGTCGCCCTCTTCATCGAGCTTCAAGGGGCCATTGGATCGAGATCGATCCAACGGTTCAAGACATGCCACGAACCAGCATTTCAAGGAACATTGGATCATCTTTGATTCCACGGTCCAGATTCATCCACGTCACCCGATCCGAGCCTCTTGCCTGACTTGTTGGGCTCGGATCAAGTAAAGCAACTCCGAGCCAGATCCGAACCTCCAGAGCTGCCCTAGCCTCACTCTGAGCCTCCGAAGACCCCCGAGCCTAGGGACCCTCACGTGATCCGCACGTGCATACGGAGCAAATTGTACTGAGACCCATGAAGGTTTTTAAAATTACATTCCAGTCCCTGTCAGGCGACCTCACGTGAGGAGCACGTGTCAGGTGGAGAAATTGCATCCACCCCCTGCACTATATGTAATTGTACATTAGTCCCTGCTAGCACGTTTTATTTTCAACAATTTTAATTCCTGTAATTGCATTGATACTCCTGTCTTTGAACACATATTTAGACATTCATATTAATTCATTTTTTTGTTTGGAAAATTGCATTGTGTAGCTTACATTGTCCTCTTCATTACGTGACACATGGCATATTTTTGTAATATTAATAGAATTTTCAATTAATTAATTGGTTCATTTTTGCTATATTTTGCCAAATTTCACATCTTAATTGATAGTTTTTTCTCTGTGACTCCAAAAATGCCTCAAAAATCACACTAGATCTAGGATAATTAGCTTTACCTTGAATAAAAATTTCATCTCAATTGCACTCATCCCAAGGCCAAAATAATTCAATTAGTAATTTGCCTAATTAATTTCTAATAGGTTCATTTCACATCAAAAATAAGGTTTGATAATTTTCCTGGATTCCTCACCTTTGGAGTTATTCAAGATAATTTTTATTCCTAAAAATCTGGTGATTTGATATTTTATTAAAATTAATTTAGTAAAAATAAATCTGCATTCAATTTTAATTCACAGTAATTTCATTTAGTGTCAGAAAATTCCAAAAAAATTAGTGTAGCCTAATTTCATCCCATTTCATCATCTGGCCATGTTTCGTAAATTTTTGGATTTTATTTGATCACCTTTCTAAATTAACTTGTAAACTTGCTAGACCTTGCATGTGTCTTGCATAAAAAACTGAAAAAGACCAAAAAAAATATTCTTCCCCGTAAATCAAATCCTGGACTTTGCTAATAATTTATCTAAGGAGACAGCTGCCTCCCAGAGTTCGACTTTGGGATTGCCCAAGTAAAAAAAATTGTCGCTCGAGATTAACTTGTTTAATTAAAAGTGGTTTTTGATCTGCTCTCATTATTCGACTGCAACAAACGATATTAATTAATTGGAACATTAATTTGCTCGAATTAACAAGGGTAGTGGGAGCCATTTCAAAGGTCAACCACCATTCCCCTTTTAGAGATGATGCGCTCCAACCCAAAATCATATGTCACTATAAAGTGACTTCTTTCCTAGGAGAGTACCAGATTCACCTCCCTTCACCGCTTGTGGACTTGGTCCAAGTGATCTAAACATGTATCAAAGGAATCACCATGATCGAGAAGTCATTCATGAATACTTCTAGGTAATCTCCCACCATTTCAACAAATATGGTGATCATGTACCGCTGGAAAGTGTCTAGGGCATTATAAATCCTGAATGGAATGAACCTGAAAGAGTAATTTCTGAATGGCCATGTGAATGTGGTCATTTCTTGGTCCTTAGGGGCTATGGCTACCTGGTTGTAGCCTGAGTGCCCATCGAAAAAATAGAAGAACACTTTCCATGTGAGTCTCTCCAAGATCTAATGAATGGATGGTAAAGGAAAGTTTCCTTTCGTTGTCGGCTCATTCAGGCTCCTGTAGTCAACATAGACGTGCCACAACATGGATCCCCGACTTCTTTAACCCCTCCTTATTGGTGACCATATGGATCCCCAACTTCTTCTTGACAACATGAAGCAGGGCCACTCCCTTGGAGTCAAAAATAGGGTATATAAACCTTACCATACACCATTTTTCTATCTCATTCTTCACTACTTCCCGTAGATTGGGGTTAAGTCTCCTCTGGAATTCACAGGAAGGTCTCACATTATCCTCAGTAAAAACATGGTGCAAGTAGAGAGCGGGGTTAATCCCATAAGATCCGATACGATCCAGCCTATTGCTTTATGGTTCCTTTCTAAGACTTCTAACAACCTAGACTTATGCTCTAAGGACAAGTCTGAACTAATGATAATAGGATATTTCTCTCTGGGTCCCATAAGAAAGGCATACTTAAATGTAGGAGGAAGGGGATTCAGTTCTGGCATTGTGGTGTCATCAAGCATATTGGGCTGAACTGAGTCTCATTTTGGTTGTGTGTTGTTTGGAAGTGGGCTAAGCTATGTAGTACTCACCACTAACTCAGGAATCGGATCACCAAAGAACTGCGGTAAGTCGGCTAAAGCCACGTCCGACTCATCATCTAGGTCCCATTATTATTTCGAGGGAGATGGAATGGACAGCTCATGATGGATCTTTATGTTATCATGGAAATAGGTGGATGAATCTCTCATAAGATCAGGAAACACTTGGCAAACTGCATATTGCACCTTGTCCTTTCTAGATGAAAGCGTCTCGCTCTGTCCTGAAGGAACTTGTTTCCAAATCCCAATGGTGATGATCATTCTGCGATCTACCTTCGTCTCCTTCATCTCAAGGTTCACCTCTCCATTCAGAGAATGGAACTTCTACATTCCCGTACCATAGTTGAAAGTTGTGCCTACAATCCTATGGATGGGCTACCCGGGAATAATTTGAGATTCTCTCCAATGATTGGGGGTCTCTATGTCTAAGATTGTGAATTCAATATTATAGTCATGCCCCTCAATCGAGATAACGACATTCTTTACTTCTCCCTTAGGTCTTTTCACTAAGCCATCTGCAAATTAGAGTAGAGCTCTATATTTGTAAAGAGGTCATAACTCCAATTTTTGATATAGTGCTAAGGGAAGTAAGTTGATTGAAGAATCGATATCTAACAGAGTGTATGCAAATACAATATCGTTGATATGACACTCCACGTAGTGAATACCCATGTCTCTTTTCTTCCTTGGTAATTTTTGATTCTTAAGATAATAGGTTGTGGCAACCAATGAGACATGAGTCTTCACATATTGGTTAAGTTTCTTCCTTCTAGCCCTAGAGGCGTGCATGTCACATTATGGTATTTTTGGAATGCATGATGGTTATCCACATACTAATCAAATGGCACTTTGACTATGATATTCTTCTTACAAAATCATGCCATTTTAGGGTCATTCTTCTGAATCTTTCTACTTTGCTTTCCTCCTGTAAGAGCATGGGAGAAAGGGATGGGAGGAAGGGAAATAGAAGATGAATAATGTACATTGGGAACTGGGGATCATTCTTGGAATTAAGTGAATCGATTTCTACATACATGAATCTTTTTGAGGCAACATGGGATCATAATCAAAATTATCTACTAAAGGTTGTGGGAAAGAAGCTGTAGTGGTGTCTGCCACAACCAGAGGTGCAAGGTCCTCCATATCATCTGAGATATCTCCATGTTGTTGATGTTGCATTTGTTCTCTCCTTATCTTCTCGGCTCCTTGAGAAAGAATACTCATAGGATGCTAACATGGCCTCTCAATGTGTTGCATCTCCTCATCATCCTCTGAAGACTCCTCAGACAGAGCTCCAGAGAGGCCCCTCCTTACGTCCCTCGCCCGGTCAAGTATGGTCACGATCCTTCCGCACTTAAGTGATATATGGTTAGCCTCGTCACATGAAAGATTCTCATGTTCAGATCTAAGAGACGTTCAATAGTATACCTGACCAAGATGTTGTTGTGAACTATAATGTTTTACGGTTAGCCTGAACATGGGATGGGATCAAGGTAGAGGGTGCAAACTACTCGTCTCTCCTCCTAGAAAAACAATTGACATCCACCTGCAAATCATGAGTTTCATTCTGATATTAAAGAAGGATGTCATGTATAAGATAGAATTGTGTATTCGTATGAAGAAGGATGTGGAAAAGGCTGAGAAGAATGGAAAGAGTAGCCCTGCTGGCCAGGGTACTGCCTTTTCTATTACAAGTTCTGGGACAACCCCTGACTTTACAAGACTTGTTGGCCCACCTGGTACTGGCCTTGTCAGCCATACTGCTGGTGTTGCTTCCTGTGCTGCTGGGGTGGCTGAAATCCTGAGCTTGGCTGTGAATGAGGGGTGCAAATGTGAATGCGGTGTTGTGAAAGGTCGGGGGACGTTGGTAAGTCTATCGGTCCCCCATAATTCCCCATATTGTAGGGTCCGTAGTATACCATACTCCGTTCACATCCCAAACTGACGGAGGCTCCTCCTGGACTGTCCCTATGGATGGGGGGCTGCTGCTGGAAGAGTAGGAGTAGGACTGGTCCTACTCCCATGGTTGGGGTTGCTCTAACACCAGTTGTTCATGAATATGGTGAACTCGGTATATGGGAGCAGAGTGTGCAGTCACAACAAGGATCTTTATCTTAGATACCTTCTCAGTCAATTCCCCTATATGTATGAGAATTTTGGAGACGCTTTAGTCCAATTCATCAAACCTCCTGTAAATCCTCTTGACTACAATAATCGTGTCCGCAAGGAGTCCCATTCTAGGGATCACGTCTTAAGAGAGATCAGATATAGCTAACATTCCCCCTCCAGATGAGAGTGAACTGGGGGACTATGTGTATGCCCTACTGGTGATTTATGAGCGGCTAGTCTTAGCCATCTGCTCAAATACCGTCCAAACAGTATCTGCTCCACATGAAGTGTAGCTTCCTCAACAAGTAGAGCTTACTGAACCCTACATCTCTTGGTTGAGATCGGTAAAAAATGACTGGATCAAGATATTGTCATCTATACTATGATAAGGACATTTTTGTTGAATATCCTTATACCTCTCTCAGGCGTCATAAAAAACTTCATGAGGTAGCTGGGAAAAGCTAGTAATGTGTGTCCCCAACATGTTAGTCCTACTTAGTGGGTAGAACTTCTTCAGAAATAGGTCCTTGAACTCGGTATAAGTGGCTAACACAACAAATTCTACACCTAATAGTCAGATTTGCCACCCAAGACAAATGGAAGGGTTGTAAGCCTAATATAATCTTGTCTAACTTTAGGTTGCCCAAGGTTAGCATAGATGAGCTCGAAGTCCTGAAGGAATGCATAAGATTCCTCAGAAGCATTCCCATCAAAGTGAGACAGCATGTTAAGAAACTGCAATTTCAACTCAAAATCAATTTCTCGTTCATATGGGTTCAGAAATTCAGAATTCAGTAATATGTGGGGTTGTACGCTACATCCATCGATGTTCGATCCCAACATTGAGCTTTCCTAACTGAGCTTGGAGTAAGGCTTTTTGCTGCTCAGATGCAATGAGTCTGGCTAATATTATCCTCATGGGGTCCTTGATGAATCTCAGATTCATCACTCTAAAGTGATTAATTAAGCTCTAATCCTAAAAACTCATTGGCATTTCTACATTTATATTGCATAATTAGAATTCAAATATGTATAAATAATAATGGCATTTTATCATTCATTATTGCACAAAAATAAGATGCCAAAAATCCCGACCCAATTGACCTGAAAAATAAGATAACTTCCCTGATTTTTATTTAATTCAGGCTAACTCTAAACCACCAAAAATCACTTCCATTGTCTACATGTTACTAACATTAATAAATTAAAAATACAAAAAAATCACTAATCCACAAATAAGTGGACCAGAAAAACAAATACTAATTTTAGGATTTCCAGACTAAAATACCGACATCTTCCTCATAGAATGTTCGATTTTATCCTACTTACTTTTGAACTAATATACATTCAATTACCTTCAAAACAAGACCAAGTTCAAGTGAATCGAACCTCATACGTGAAAGTTGTTTTGGTCCACTTTTGTACATTGCGTATTTTAGCGATTTTGACCTATTATTTTATGTACGTAATTAAATCATTTTATTTTATTTATTTTTTTTTATTTTATTTGATAAAAACTTTATTAAAATTCACAAAATTCCAAATTTAAAATGAGCTTGAAAAAAAAGAAACTAACTGAGCCTGAGTCTTCACTAATTGTTAGTACAAAAGCTGTCTTTTTCGTACTTTATTTGATTTTTTAATTTTCTTAATTAATAAGAAAATTAGAATAATATGAAAATAATTATATTTGATTTTAACATATTTTCAAGATTTCAATCTAGCTTCAAAATGGCAAAAAATATAAAACCCACAAATCTAGGTATTCTATGTACATAGAGTACCCAAAAATATCACTTTGTACAAATGATCGATTTTGGTTATAATCTCTTTAAGAGAGTGCATTAATTCGAGCAACTATCACGAAGAAAATTTTTCTATCTGAGATCATTTACTATTTATCCATGATTTGTCTTTATATCTTATTTTCGAATTTTCTGGAGGTGCCACGTGGTCGCTCTTGGAGCCGCCACATGACACCCATTTTGATTTTTTTATAATTAGTTTTATTAAAAGATAAAAATAAAAATGTAGCACGTGCCTCGTGCGCACGCACCTTGCATGTGCTCTTCTTCCCCCTTTCCTCTTATGGTCTAGAGGTGCCCCATCCCATACTGCCTCCATGATCTTCTCCGCCATCTCCACTTACCCCTTCTCATCAGATCCTCCCATGGATCCTCCCCACCGTCATTCCTCTTATTCTCCACCGCAAATCGCGGCCAACCTCCTACCTCCTTTCAATCACATATCTCGCCACCTCCCATTCTCATGAATATCTTCGCCCATCATCAACCCATCAAATCTCATCCCTTATATCTTTCTGTATTCACCTCCGACAGCCGATACCCCATCTTCAATCTCTCAAATCAGTTGTCGCCTCACCCTTCGATATAATAACCATTGCCTCCTTCTTCATCCCCCATCCGCCGTTTGCACAATTGAAAGGGAGGACCGCGGTGGTGACATCACCTATTTCCATCTTCTCGTGGTGAGATACAGTGGGTGAACCCACCGTTGCTGCACCTCAAGTCTGAGCGCGAGCTACTCTTCTCTGCCTATCCTCGCATCGTCGAGCCAACGCGAATTCACTCCACCTCGACACGACACCGGCCATCTTCATTCCTTTACCTCGTAGCTCCACCTATACTTCTTCACCAATCCATCTCCTTCAACGCTCAGCCCGTCATTGCACTGCACATCCAGGAACATCTTTACCGTGAAACAACATCAATTCCAGCCGACCATCACCATCATACTGCAACCTCTGCCTTCGACCTCTCTCTTCCCCGACGTCCATAGGCCGTGTGCCGGCCACAAGAGCTTCATGCTTATCATCTTTTATGTTGCTGCTCTGCTGCTTCTCCAACCTCCCAACTGTCATGGAGCAACGTCAGAGAATCCTCCCTCCGCCAGTCATTGACCTCCAAGCACAGGAGTTGGTTCTCTTAGACCTGTCTCCTCTTACGCCCTCTGCAGAGCTACAATCTCAAAGGGAGCAGCCACGAGACCCCAGGAAGCTACATGCTTCTCATGTGCTTCCTAGGATAATTTCAATTACACCTCGAAGGTCCTCCATTCACCAAGAGAGCCCCCACTCATGCCCCTTGGGAATTTCACAGTATACTCCTTGAGGTTTAGGTATTTACAAGTTAGTCCGTCTATTGCATTTCCTCAATTATTTAATTGTTGTAATATTCCGAACATAACCCCTCCCTTCTATCTGTGATTTGGACCTCTATTTATCATCTTTTTATTTATTAAAAAATGACATTTTATTTATCAATTAATTCCTTAAATTATGAAAAATGATTTACTTTTTATAATATGTGGTTAATCAATTATTAATATTCTTGTGGAATCTTGCATATTTTTCCCACATAGATCTTAGAAATTCATATATAATTAATCATAACTCTAAAAATTTCCAAAAATTCATAAATCATAGAATTAATTGTATTAAAAATTGTTCCTAAAAGGAATTACATTTGCATACATAGTTTGCTCAATAAAAATTGTTTTGTGCATTTCAGTAATTAATTTTTAATAGCTATTAAACTCATCATTTTTGGGTTTAAGATTTTTCTAGGATATTGCATTTATTGTTATATCTTAGATATTTTTCCTAAAAACAAGTTGATTTAATATTTATTATAATTATTTAGTTGAAAATGCACATTTACATTAATTAATACATTATTTACTCATCTTGCATATGAAAATTCCAAAAAAATAACAATGCACTTATTTCATCATAAATGACATCTTGGCTAAGTTTCATAATTTGTTGACATCATTTGATTGAAAATACATTTTAGTCCTTAAAAATTGTCCACATTTTCATTTTGCATTCCAAAATTAAATAAAAATACAAAAAATACTTCCTCAAAAACCATGTACGAACTTTGATAGACATAATTCTAAGTTGTTCCTCTACCTCCTTGAGTTCAACCTTGGAACATTCCTAAGTAAAATAAACATAAATCCTCTCAAATAAAATCAAATAATTTAAGTGTGGTTATTTTTTTGACAGATTCCGATTACCCGACGTAATTAGGACACATTGATATTTCAAACTCTTAATAATTCACACAAATTAACGTCGATATTTTCAGACATGTCAGTCTAGGGTTGTTCTTCTTCCTATTCTTTCTTTTTCAGAGGAATTCTACTTTAATGTTCCTTATGGCCAGAGTCAACAATGTGGTCATGATTAGAAGAGGATTTAGGAAAAATATTCTCACCGAAGTGAAGGTCTTCCTCGATGAAGTAGGAGGACAGAAATGGAATGGTTTGAGAGTGACCATCCTGAGATTGAGAGATCCCGATCTCAAGAGGATCATGAGTCCAGGTTGACCCAAGTTATGCTTAACCTTTGAAGGGTTCAACGATAGAATCGCAAAGACCGAATAAATATCACCCCAATCAGTAATCTTCGTTGGCAAAAAGAACCGATGAGAGAAAGGTATTCAAAGAGGAGCTAATTCTACGATGCACATAAACGAGCGGAGTAAACTCACATAATACAAACACAATGCAAAACCCTATATGAAATCCTGGCTTTCGCTCTATCTTAGTGTCGTCTCTCTCTCTTTCTCTTTATCTTGCAAGTAAATCAGACAATGAGGGCTTTATGCACTTGTAAAACAAGGTTCTTTTTATTCCAATTTTTGTTTGATCGACATGCTCAATTCAGTCTCAATTTAAATTAGGTTGTCACTTAAAATTTAATCCAAATACACAAATGCATCTATCGTTCTGTATCAATTTCATTTTAAATAGTAGTTTATAAAAGAAGGGAGGAGTCTGGAATCAGAATGCAATCGTAAAAAATGATGCATGTTCAGAAGAAGATATACTTACAGTGACTCTCTGCACTCTTCATGCGTTACGTAAAACTGAATTTGTAAAATTTACACTAAATGCATACAGATCAAGAAACCACATCTAAGCAATATATTATTAACGTGAAAGAATTGAGTTAGATTTGACTAAGTACTACATTGCCATGTGCATCTTATTGAAGATCTCAGAAGATGTGAATATTTTAAGATATCAGGTCAAAGAGTTAGAATCAGTAAGATAAAATAAAAAAATGAAAAATAAATGAAGAAAAATAAGAAGAGAAACATGCACAAGAAGAACTAGGGGTCGATCTACTCGGGGATTGGAAAATCTAAAATCGAGATTTCCTAAAAATACCTAAAGATGTGCCTCCCCGACAATAATACCATTTGATGGACCCAAGAACTACCCTTTTAATAGTATCGAATTAATGTTCAAAATTGTGTTTGTTGCAGTCGGGCAAAGTCAGATTAAGAAAAAAACATCAATTTTAGTTATTTTTCTAATTAAAGAAAGCGATCAATGTTTTACTTGGGAAAGACTAGGGTCGAAATCAGGGAGGCCACTATCTCCTTAAGGCTATTTTTTATTTGATCTAGAGATTAGGTTTTTGAAGAGGATTTTTTTAAATGTAATAAATTTTAAAATGCAAGTTTGGCGAAGTTCAGAGACTAAAATGCATTTTTTATCAATTAATTCCAAACATCCTCAAACTTTTATTATTAGATAGGCGAAGTTCGGAGATTAAAATGTGAAATATGATAATACTAGACTACTCTAATTTTTTTTGGCATTTTTAGATGATGAATGAATTAACAATGAATAAAATAATGCAAACTAAGTGATTTTGAATTAATTAATGTTAATAAATACCAAGCATTAATGGTTTCAAAAAAATTGAATTATCCTATATAGGCATATGTGAGAGGTATCCGGAACAAATTTTATTTCCTAAAAAGACTTTGTGAGGTATTAATTATAAATTAATTACTAAATTCATCATTTCATTTATTTTGATCTAGACATGCTTGCAAATGACATGAAATTTTGGCACAATGTAGAAAATCCTAAAATCTACCTATTATGTATTTTTGGGATATTAATTACATAATATGCAATGCGTAAAATATGCTATTTTCTACAAAAAGTAATTATATTATGGAATCCATGGCTAACAAAAATATGATCAACATTCACAATGATAGAGAATAAAATTTTCTACAGGGATTAGTTTTTAGAAAGATAAAATAATGCCAAATATATTTTCAAATTAAGGTGCAAACACAGGGGTCTATATGCAATTATAAAAATAAAATTGATAATAAAATATGTTGATAGGATGTAAATGCAATTCCCTAGACTCGAGAGGACCTGAATGCAATGTTCACACTGAGAACGTGCAAGGCATGTACACTCCTGCATGAGGGAGCTTTCTAGAATACAAGAGACTAGGGGGAAACTTTGTAATTAGCCCAATTAGGCATGTGTGATGCAGTTGCCTTGATTAGGGAAGAGTGCAGATGTAGTATGGATAATCATTGGGGTGCTCTGGGTAATATTCCCACCCTCACGTGCCATGCACGTGAGGTAGGGATGAGGATGATAGGGCCCGTAGGTAGTGACGATGAAGGATGGGCACCATGGTTTGCGGTGGCGGTCTCCTGTACTAGTTGCGAAGGCTCGACAGAGGCAGAGTCAGTGCCTCCTTGCGAGGCGACGAGGGATGTGGCCACGGTGGCGAGGTAGAGGCACACTGCGGTGCTCCTGGGAAGTGTAGACTGATACTTTGCGACAGATGTGCGAGGGATGGCGTTGCGACAGTCTGGAGGTGAACTTAGGTGGAGGAATCGCGGGCGAGGCAGTGTCGTCAGTGGCTTGCGCGACTTTGCGAGAGCAGAGCAGTAGCAGGCACGCGTGGAGGTGGAATTGTGCGCACGTCAGGTTCGGAGATGATGCATCATGAAAGACAAGAGGAGCTTGGGAGGGTGAGCAGTTATGTACCTCGATGGCAGGCAAGGAAGAGTGTGGTGGTGGCTGAGGAACTTGGTGAAGATGGTCGGCAGCAGAGCTTCAGACGCAGGTAGAGATGAAGGGCGATGATGATAGCAATGGCTACTTTGCAGGTGGTGGGAGGAGCACAGATGGAGGGCGCAATCCCAATCGACACACGACGCGGGGCGATCCTTGAGGCAGAGGCACGCGTTGACCAAGGCAGTTGAGAGCTGTGGTGTTCGATGACAAAACAGGGAGGGTCGACGGTTTTTCTATTGCTTAGCTATTGACCTGAGATGAGAATGGATATAGCTCGAGCCAAGGCTCGATAATGGAGGTGGCGTGAAATGGGGGTGGGAATTCTGGGTGGATTATGATGTACATGACCTGATGGCTTTGAGCTTTTGCAAAGCTCGAAGGGGATCTAGAGATGGGGTTTGACTGAGAAAGAAAGAAGACAAGTACAGGAGGAAGAAAACCAAAGAGACAAGAGATATACCTAAGACGAGGATGTAGCTATCGCCTGGGGAATTTGCCAAGGCGAGTAGCCAATTCCAGATCACCAATCTATGTCATGGCGTCAACGGAGCTGAGGTGGTCATGAATGGCATGAACAACAACAGAGGTTTCTTGCTCCTTTGGATCATGCTTGTCCTAATGGAGGGTCTTCACTGGTCCGGTGATACCTTAACTATCACCTGAAGGTATGTGGGAGCTCTCTCGCTCGTCACCTCCAAAAGGGTGGTTGGAAGGCAACAAGACCACGGGAAGGCTTTTAAATGTGGTTGAGAGGAGAGAGATTGTGGGGTACGGGAGAGTGCATGTCGTGGGTCGACAGGGGGTCATGGAGAGAAAAGAGAGGTGGAAACGGGTCGTGGGATGTGAGACGCGCAACCTCATGTGGTTTGCGTGAGAGATGAACCTCAGTTTCATTATATTTATTTTCCTATATTGACCCCCTAACTTAAAATGTCAATAGAAACCATAAAAATCATTGTATATATTTGAGTTTTTTGAATAAATTAAAAATTAAAAAATAACAAAATCAAAATTGTAGTGTTTTATACCTTTAAAAATGCTCACATAAATATTTCTTCCTCTATTTGACCTCTTTTTGCATTTTTAGTCAACATGAAACTTGTAGTATCATCGAGATCCACAACTTTCATATTTTGAGTTTTTCAAAATTCGACCTCTTTCTCCTTCCTTTTTCATGTTCTTTGTCAGAATAACCTGTTTAGCCCATGTGGCTCCTTCTGGTAGAGCCACGTGGTCGGCAGCCTTCTCGCCATGCACCTCACTTTTCTGCCCTTCAATCACCTTCTGAAGATTAAATCTGCACCAACCTGCTCCTTCCTCAACCGTCCGATCTTCTCAAGGAGCTTCAATCCCCACCGCACATATGCGCTCCATGTTCCGCCCTCCGATCCATTTCCAGGTGGCATTTGGACCATTCACTTTCGCTCTCGTCCCCTCTAGCCACATGCCACTTTCCACAACCATTCGTTGCTTCTCCAGATCACATATGGATCGCCCAATGCCGCCCAACCCTTGGCCATTGTGTCATTGTATCCAATGGCATCACGCTCCTTATCCCTCGATCCTTGGATGCGCCCTGATCATTTGATCAAGGCCACTCCTTAGTGCCCTCCTCTCAATCATTGGTTCACGAGATCTAATGGTTGAGACTTCCTCTCCTACCTCTGGACACCCGTTCTCTACCACATCATCCACATCATACAACTAATGCCCCCATTCCATTTCCCCCATCTCCTCAACCATCTTCTCCACTCGCTGACAACGATCCCCCCTAGTACACTCATCCACGACCCTCGCGAACCTCTCAGAGCACCATGCTCGTCTCCCTCTCGCTCCATATCTACCTCTCAAATCACTTCCTCCACCTTATTCACTCCAACCTCATGTCCTCAAATAAGCCCTCGTCGTCGCCAAATCTCCTTGTCCACTTTTACGTGGGGCTTTGCTCAGCATCTCTCCGCCTCCCCATGACAAGGGGAGGTCGGATCAACGATACAAAGACAGATTTGTCTCCGGTGTCGACCCATAGCCATGGTAGACTATGCCTCCAGATTCCACCCACCGACAAGCATCTCTTCGTGGTTGTAGGAGTTCAGTGACGGCACGAACTTCGTCTCAAAGCTCAAGCCCAGGCCCAGCGACTATCATTTCTCCAAGTAAGCTCCTTGATATCTTTTTGCTTTTTCCTTTTATTTCTATTGATTAATTAAGCCATTCTCCGCTTATTCACCATCCATTGACCATCCCTCGAGCTCCACCTCGCTTCCACCATCCTTGTGCACAACTCTACCCACTCTCTCAGTCATCCTTACTCTGTCTCCACCTCACCCCATTTCTTCTCCAAACTCGTTGGAGAAGATGACCAAGCCACTACCTTCTTCCCCCCTTCACGACCTTCTATCCTAATCCACCACATTATGCCCACATACAACACCTGCACGCCTCAGCTATCACCGCTAACCTCTTTTGTAGGTGCTTGTCTTCAATGACCAAACCTGGGATGGAGCTGTTGGACATGTGAGCCCACGGTGAGCCATTATGCAATAAATGTTATTGTACATATCATTCCCTGATCTGAAATGAAGAATAAATAATTTTCATAATAGGTCCCTTAGTACAATTAGGGTTATGTACCATGGCTATCTTAATGATCATACAGCTGTTGATTCAATTATTGAATCATAGAGGCTGGTGCTTGGATGAATATCTAAAGGGTTAGATTGAGGACTCATCAAGCACCGTCAAATGATTGTTAAGATGTGATCTCCAGCCTGAGTAGGAGATTGCAATCCTTTCTCACATAGGTTGATATCTGACCGACCTCTTGATGCAGGTCCTCTGCATAGGAATAGAGATTCGGAGGTGTCAGATTAGTTAGGTCAATGAGTTGACTTAACGAGATCGAGATAACCTAAGTCCTATGTTGAATGCTGTCACAGCATAGGCACGCATCCTCTGACCGGAGACAGATGTATTGCTATATGTCTGAGTATGTACATTTGACAGACCAATAGGTTGATGACCTAACCAAGGTCTATACACCGGCGCGTTGGTGTGCATATAAGGGCATATGAGTAATACGATCTCTCAAAGGGATCATACAGGTTCACTACTGAACCGGAAGACATGAGCTCACTCATGAGATATTGGGAAGAATCAAATTCCGTGCACGGTCGTCTTGCCTTGGAAGCTTGACTGAATTTGTAGGTTTAATATATACTTTTGGAAAGTATATGATCAAGACCTAGGTATGATATATGCTTTTCGAAAGTATATGATCGATGCCAAATCCCAATGATCAAATGAGAAACTTGGTGATCAAACCCTGAAGAAGACAGTGTAAAATAGATCTTGATCTTCGGGTTGACCATGGGTCTTCCAGTATGCAGGATGTACAGGTATTGGGAATACCTGAGGGTGATGTGATCATAAACGATTGTATATCCATGACGCTTCCATTCCGACGGAGTGATGAAACATGTCTGTATTTTAGTGACTCCTTTCAGTAGAGAAGCAATCCGATCTTAGTCCAAGTGTTGGACATTGATCTGAATGAGATTCAGATTCAATGAGAAGATTGGATTTGCGGTCTTGATTTAATCAAGTATCTGTGGGAGGTTCGTAAGATCTGGATTTGAGATAAGATCTCAACATCCAGGTCACTATACGTGGAATAATACAATCGCCCTGTCCTTATCTCCAAGTATCTGCGGAGAAAGCACATTATTCATGAAAGGGTTCAAGAATAATTCTTTTGATGAA
Source organism: Ottelia alismoides (assembly GCA_037367405.1). Lineage (NCBI taxonomy): Eukaryota > Viridiplantae > Streptophyta > Magnoliopsida > Alismatales > Hydrocharitaceae > Ottelia > Ottelia alismoides. Next base: position 216,440 of record JAZKJV010003255.1, on the reverse strand, counting down.
ATATCCAAGCAAGGACTTGATGATTAAATGAGATTTAATTATCAAGCTTAAATATGAATATGATTCATATTGTGAAAATGATTATCTAAGATAATTAAATGGGATTTAATTATCAAGGATTAAGAGAATGTGGATAACACTATCCATGATATATGTGTGTTATAAATGTGATTTATAATATACATATATAAGAGAGAGAATCTATGTAAATAGCATTTGTTAATTAATAGTGTGGATTGGATTCACATTAATTAATTAATTGGAAATGTAATTTACAAATTAGTTTGGGTTGTGAATATGATTCACATAATGTTCAATGGCATGATTGAAATATTCACAAATTAATTTGGAATTAATTTGGTGAATAATTTTGCAATAATAGTTATTGCAATTTATTAAGAAATAATAAGATAAAATAAAAGGAGACAAAATAACCCCCTATAATTTAGGGTGGTTGGTTGACTCCCTTTTTGTTGTCACATTATCTCTTAATTAGTTAAATTAAATTATGTTGATAATGTTGCAACATTTTTTAATTTAAATTAATGTTGTTGGTTTTAACCAACAACAATCATAGCCATTGATTTAGCATGGACCAAGCATAGCCCTTGGATCCATGTGTCCCATGGATTGAGATCCATTGGATCCTAAACTAGTATAAAAGGAGGGCTAGAGTAGCCTTTCCAAGTTACAACAACAACATTCTTGAGTTGAAGAACTCTACTCTCTCTCTCTCTCTCATTCTCGTGGGGTTTCCCTAATATTCAAGTGGCCGTCCACTTTGTGTATTAGGAAGGAGATCATTTTTGCTACGCCTCGACGCTTGGATCTTCGTCAAAGGATGGCGGAAAGGACGCGACTCATCATCGTGCCCGCAAGCGCATTCTCCGTGGGTTGGACTTAAGATAGGAGGATCTCTACTTTGAGATCTCGCGATCACAACCACGCTTCAAGAGGTATTCCTTGTACTTTGTGGTTTGATGAAACGATCCGAGAAGTGTTCTCGTGATCATGTGGTTTCATCTTTAAAGTTAAAAATTTTAATTTCCGCTGCATCTAGCGACTAGTGCGACTAGTCGCCCCGATCGCATACGATGCGATCAACACGCTTCCGTGATGCGCTTGAGAATACTCAATATCCTTCAAGTGGTATCAGAGCCAGGTCGAATAAGGTTTTGGATATGATCCATAGACCTTAGACGATTTGGTTCTTGAAAGGGTTGCAAAATTTTTTTACTGCATTTCAATTTTCGCAACTCTGTCTAATTGATTTTTTCGGTACTGTTTAAAATATTTAAACACAAAATTTTCAATTGGATTTTGTTCCCCATTAAACAAGGAAACCATAGGACTTGAGTTTACTAAATTTGGACTTTATTTGCTCAAGATATGGCTTTTTGAATATGACTATATTCACTGTTGCGGGACTGTGGATTTGAACGTAATTGATGAGATAGTTACGGTTTTAATCCGCCTTGAAATGCGTGAATTATCACTTGGGTTCTTTAATAAATCAAATAGGCAATCTTTTGAAACTGAGTTTGCATTTTTTGGATTTAAATTGATCAAGATAAGTTAATTTTAGTGATTGGGGGTCACTGCTGGAAATTAACAATTTCTTGATCTTGAACCTTGTGATATGTCATTCAATTATCATGATGAAAATTAATTGTTAATTTTCTGGAATAATTAGTGATAAATATTTGTGAAATATTTAAATAAATAATTATTTCATTGAATGACACTTGCCTAAACCACAATGATGAGATATTAGATATTGATCATTGGTTCATCAACAAACATTGATTTCATGAAAACCATAGTTTATCCTACAATAGTTGTAGGACAACTTTTACATGAAAAACCATCTTGCTTGAATAGGATTGGGGATTTATTTAGCAAATCTCCTTATAATATAATCAAAATTGTTTTGATGTATATTATATGGTATAATTTCGGTTGAAAAACCGATGAACATCTCAAAGTACATGATGGTCTATCTGGTATTATCCTTTCCCGAGGCGGATGTGGTGCCTAGTCGGAGAGCATTGGGGTAGCGGGTTGCAACGTATGTGGTCCGTCCCACTCTCGTCGGTACTGGCCATGACAGCGGGTAGGGACTGTATAATACCGGAGACAGACAATGTGTATTTTTCTAATTATTAAAATTCGAATAATACGTACTTTGAGTATATACCTACTATTCAAGTAAAAGACATGTTTGTTGATTGATGATTGGATTAATGATTAATTTAATATGATTAAATTAATTATATCCAATAAACACTCTATTATGAATAGATGTGTATTTCCCTTGGAAGAATTAATTATGTGAATGTGATTCACGATAATTAATTATAAAATTTTAATATGAGAAGGAGGATCACATAAGTGACATCCATGGTCTCCCGTCAAGGCGAAGGGTTCCGTCGCCAGGGATTGTATGTAGGAGACGCCTGTCCGAAGTGACAGATCCTATATGCAAGCGCACCTGGATCGGGCTCTTTGCTTCTCGAAAGAGTAAGGCCGTATGCGTAGTGACCCCAATATCGAGTCCTCATATTATTGGGGTGATATTGGATTGCGTATAGCGAGTATTAAGCCTGTTGACGGTTGGTTCAATTAATGACGGGTCAACATCATCTTAGGGGTGGTGGGCCCGTGTGTTAAAGACCGAATTGGGAGATGCAAGTTGGACTTGCAAGGCGGAATGTGTTCCCGCTTCTTTTTATCTGAGTTGTAGGTTCTCATATTATTGGGATGCAACGAAGATAGGAAAGGAGATCCCAGATCTTGCTAGAGATATAATGGTAAGAATATCTCTTACATTGAAAGTGATTAAGGGAATGAACTTTCAATGTTGACAAGGCAAGACAACTTTGATATAAAATTCCTAAATCAAAGTAAAACATGTATATATAATATATATATACTCTTATGCAAATTTCTTATTTCAGATAATCCATCATTAAACCCACTCAATGTTATACTCAATAATAACCAGTAAAATATCATGGATTGACTCTTGATCCAGATATTGCATGTGGTTACAATATGCAAGATTCCTCAATATAATGAGGAATGACTATTAAATAAGACAATAAGACATCACCTTAGGGTTTGTATGTCTCTATAGTCTTGATCTTTCATCGAGTGTACTTTGGAAGTGACATGTCGATGGTGATCGTAATTGTCAAATAATCCTTATAAAATAAAAGAAGATATTTTGGCATACAAATGTGCTCTAGACATTTAATCATGAATGACATGGTTCTCTGCATTATGCAGAATGGTGGCTCGAAAGAGATGATGTATTCAAAATGTTTGAATACCTACCTAAACCTAAGTCTCCAAGAGTTAAGATGAATGTAGATATGATGAGTGTCATCATTCTACTATCTATACTCAAGTCATTCATGAAGCTTTATGATATTCATATTGTATGAATTTAATGAAGCATGTATAAATGTTGAAATGCTCTTGTATTGAAATCTTTGAATTCAACATAAGAGATTCTTTGTCTTGAACAATGGTTGTTTATAGATGGAGAGAGCGCAGTGGAAGCATGGGTCGAACCCGAGTAAGAAGGAAAGTCAAAGAGTTGACCTACTTCTGTGACTTCCATATGACATCCAAAGAGTTGGATGAATGCCAATACTGTAATAAGTTGATGTGTTGATAGTATGACTATCAAATCTGTCTAAAATCCTTAGTGAAGGACTCAGATAGAGCATCAGAATAATCTACATATAATCAGTGACTCTGACTTTCTTATTTCATAAGATTAAGTCTGACAATTGTATCTCAATCTTTTAATGACATTTGCAATTGGTTGCATATATATGTTAGAAGATTAGAAATTTGATCTTAAGGTTTAAAAGTCATCTACATGGATATTGATGTAGTTGTGACAACAATCTCTATTGGATAGATGGACTTCATATTCTCAGTGGGAGAGCCCTTAGTCTTAGAGAATGTCTCTATGACCTAGATATTAGAATACCCCATTGTTTGTTTCTAAATGTTGGAAATAAACATGAATTCTGAGATAGAACTATCATAAAGAGTTATGATGGAAATATTTCAGATAGTAATCTAACATCTAGTGGACTCCACAAAATTAGAAATTAATGAATGGTTCATTACGATTTCTAATACTGAAAATTAAACCTTGATAGATCAAGAGGAGGATGAAGATCATTTTACGATGATCTGGCATCAAGCCTTGGACATTTTTCTGTTGATTTGATCAATAGACTAGTAAGATATGAAACTTTAGAATGTCCAAAATTTCAAATCTTACATACTTGTGAATATTGTATTCAAAGTAAAATGTCCAATACACCCTTCTTTGGGAATGGTGTTAGATGTCGAGGTATTCAAGATCTCATACATATTGATGTATGTAGATCACCTATATCATAGTAAACATTATGGATATGTGATATCTATTGATGATTACGTATGATATGAGATTTCTTCTCTTCACCTGAGAAACCTTTGAAATGTTCAAAGATTTCACAATTTTGGTTTAGAACCAAAGTTTGAAGAAAGATGAAATGAATTGGATCTAACCTAGGTAACTTGTACCTATTAGATAAAATTCAAAGAATACCTTATGGAGATATGAATATCATTTCTATCTCACTCCTCCTGATAAACCTGAACTCAATAGAGTTGTAGGGAGATACAATTGGATCATGTGTGACATGATTTGATCAATGATGAATTTTAGCATAATTATCCCTTAGTTTCCAGGTATATATGTAGTAGAGACTACACTATATATCCTTAATAAGATTCCATACATGTAAGCTGGAATCTGGCACTTGAAAGTGCTACTTCATTAGGAAAATAAAGGATGGTATTGGATACCTACTTTATGACCTTGAGATTCTTAAAAGATCTCATCTCTGAGGATGTGATTCTTGGAGGATTGAGACTCTTGAGAATCAAGATGAAAATGAAGTAAAGGAACTCATTTAATCTTGAGAAGATAATGAGGCTCCTGAAATCGGAAACTAAGAGGACAATTAAAGATGAAACATTGATACCTCTTCAAATGAGTTTGAGGATGTATTCCATGTGTCAGCAGAGTCTGACAATGATCGGACTTCATGTGATGAAGCTCCTAAAGATCATGACATGGAAAGATGGATATTAGCAATAAAGTCTAAAGTAGACTTCATATACAAGTGTTGTATATGGACCCTCGAGGATCCACCTATAAGGGTTAGACCCATTAAGGTATAAATGGATCTTCAAGAGAAAGGGAACCTGATGAGAAGGTAGAGACCTTCAAAGCTCATTTCGTAGCCATGAGCTACACACTGTAAGAAAAGACATTGCTTGCAATGTAACTTTCTCTTCGGTAATCGTGCTTAAACTCGTCAGAATATTGCTAACCTTAGCTACACAACTTGACTATTGCATCTTCAAGATGTATGTCAAGATTGCATTCCTCTAAGAATACCTCTCTGAGGATATTCACATGAAGTAGCCCCATGGCTTCATGATTGGGGAAAGTAAGGTGTAAAAGCTAAAGAAATCCATCTATGGACTCAAATAAGCTTCTTGTTGTTGGAACATAAGATTTGATGAAATTATAAATGTTATGATTTCAAATAGAATCTTGATGAACCATGTGAAGCTTAGTGGGAGTGTCATTGTGTTCATCGTGCTAAATGTAGATAATATCCTAATCATTTGAAATGATATAAGGATGATAATAAGTGTTTTATAGACTGGCTATTCCATACCTTGAGATATGATCTCAAGAATACCTCTTAGATCTTAGTTCTGAAGTTGTTCAGAATCAAAGAAAAGAGGGTATTGGGACTGTCACATTTGTAGTACACCTTGGACATATTCCATTCTTGGAAATTCCAAGAAAGGCTTCCTTCCCTTGAGATTTGGTACTGACCTATCAAAAGGGATAGCACCTCAATGAGTTGAGGAAGTGAATGCTAAAACTGTTTGCACTTGTGCATCAGTTACGAGAAGCTAAGTGTACGCTTGATGTGTACAAAAGCCAGATATCTGCCATGCAGTGGGAGTAGTAAACTATTACTATTCCTTCTATAGAGATAGAACACTTGATTGCAGTAATAACAATATCTTCAAGAAATTAAGATTTTTAGATGGAAATCTAAAAGGTCTTAACTGCGAATACCGTAGGAAATAGTGATCTCCCGGAATAAGGGTATTCTGATAAGGATTATGGAAATACTGGTTATAATAGTTATTGAGCAATAGTGTCAAGGACACTATAACTGCTTTGACTAGATTGAGTATAGGTTGCATTAGATGCAACATTCGCATTGGATGCGAGCACTGTTACCTAGGGATATGCAAGTGCCGTAAAAGGACTTGGCATAGTCTTTCGGGAACAGAGTGACCGATTAGCTTACCTAGCTATTTCTAAATAGCCTATGATTGTCACATGAGTGTGGGTTTAAATGATTAGCCCATTAATGGCTCTTTGGGATAGTGGGAGATTGTTGGACATGTGAGCCCACGGTGAGCTATTATGCAATAAATGTTATTGTACATATCATTCCCTGATCTGAAATGAAGAATAAATAATTTGCATAATAGGTCCCTTAGTACAATTAGGGTTATGTACCATGGCTATCTTAATGATCATACATCTGTTGATTCAATTATTGAATCATAGAGGCTGGTGCTTGGATGAATATCTAAAGGGTTAGATTGAGGACTCATCAAGCACCGTCAAATGATTGTTAAGATGTGATCTCCAGCCTGAGTAGGAGATTGCAATCCTTTCTCATATAGGTTGATATCTGACCGACCTCTTGATGCAGGTCCTCTGCATAGGAATAGAGATTCGGAGGTGTCAGATTAGTTAGGTCAATGAGTTGACTTAACGAGATCGAGATAACCTAAGTCCTATGTTGAATGCTGTCACAGCATAGGCACGCATCCTCTGACCGGAGACAGATGTATTGCTATATGTCTGAGTATGTACATTTGACAGACCAATAGGTTGATGACCTAACCAAGGTCTATACACCGGCGCGTTGGTGTGCATATAAGGGCATATGAGTAATACGATCTCTCAAAGGGATCATACAGGTTCACTACTGAACCGGAAGACATGAGCTCACTCATGAGATATTGGGAAGAATCAAATTCCGTGCACGGTCGTCTTGCTTTGGAAGCTTGACTGAATTTGTAGGTTTGATATATACTTTTGGAAAGTATATGATCAAGACCTAGGTATGATATATGCTTTTCGAAAGTATATGATCGATGCCAAATCCCAATGATCAAATGAGAAACTTGGTGATCAAACCCTGAAGAAGACAGTGTAAAATAGATCTTGATCTTCGGGTTGACCATGGGTCTTCCAGTATGCAGGATGTACAGGTATTGGGAATACCTGAGGGTGATGTGATCATAAACGATTGTATATCCATGACGCTTCCATTCCGACGGAGTGATGAAACATGTCTGTATTTTAGTGACTCCTTTCAGTAGAGAAGCAATCCGATCTTAGTCCAAGTGGTGGACATTGATCTGAATGAGATTCAGATTCAATGAGAAGATTGGATTTGCGGTCTTGATTTAATCAAGTATCTGTGGGAGGTTCGTAAGATCTGGATTTGAGATAAGATCTCAACATCCAGGTCACTATACGTGGAATAATACAATCGCCCTGTCCTTATCTCCAAGTATCTGCGGAGAAAGCACATTATTCATGAAAGGGTTCAAGAATAATTCTTTTGATGAAATATCCAAGCAAGGACTTGATGATTAAATGAGATTTAATTATCAAGCTTAAATATGAATATGATTCATATTGTGAAAATGATTATCTAAGATAATTAAATGGGATTTAATTATCAAGGATTAAGAGAATGTGGATAACACTATCCATGATATATGTGTGTTATAAATGTGATTTATAATATACATATATAAGAGAGATAATCTATGTAAATAGCATTTGTTAATTAATAGTGTGGATTGGATTCACATTAATTAATTAATTGGAAATGTAATTTACAAATTAGTTTGGGTTGTGAATATGATTCATATAATGTTCAATGGCATGATTGAAATATTCACAAATTAATTTGGAATTAATTTGGTGAATAATTTTGCAATAATAGTTATTGCAATTTATTAAGAAATAATAAGATAAAATAAAAGGAGACAAAATAACCCCCTATAATTTAGGGTGGTTGGTTGACTCCCTTTTTGTTGTCACATTGTCTCTTAATTAGTTAAATTAAATTATGTTGATAATGTTGCAACATTTTTTAATTTAAATTAATGTTGTTGGTTTTAACCAACAACAATCATAGCCATTGATTTAGCATGGACCAAGCATAGCCCTTGGATCCATGTGTCCCATGGATTGAGATCCATTGGATCCTAAACTAGTATAAAAGGAGGGCTAGAGTAGCCTTTCCAAGTTACAACAACAACATTCCTGAGTTGAAGAACTCTACTCTCTCTCTCTCTCATTCTCGTGGGGTTTCCCTAATATTCAAGTGGCCGTCCACTTTGTGTATTAGGAAGGAGATCATTTTTGTTGCGCCTCGACGCTTGGATCTTCGTCAAAGGATTGCGGGAAGGACGCGACTCATCGTCGTGCCCGCAAGCGCATTCTCCGTGGGTCGGACTTAAGATAGGAGGATCTCTACTTTGAGATCTCGCGATCACAACCACGCTTCAAGAGGTATTCCTTGTACTTTGTGGTTTGATGAAACGATCCGAGAAGTGTTCTCGTGATCATGTGGTTTCATCTTTAAAGTTAAAAATTTTAATTTCCGCTGCATTTAGCGACTAGTGCGACTAGTCGCCCCGATCGCATACGATGCGATCAACACGCTTCCGTGATGCGCTTGAGGATACTCAATATCCTTCAGGAGCTCGATTCTTGAGCTTCGTCTTTGACCATGGTTCAACGTCAGCCTCTTCCAAGTAGTCCATCATCTTGTCCTTCCTCTTACAATTGCCTCAACCCTTCCATGGACCTCTACGGAGCTACGTTATGACTGAAGAAGAGTGGCGGAGCTTGCCCAACGTCACTGGAGCTCGAAAGTCGTCGCCACCTCTGTGACGAAGGAAGGAGCCTTAGAGTGTACAGGTGCCATTGGAAGGCACCCTCCCAGTGCTCATCCAATTGTGCTCATTCATTCACGTTTGCTCCCCCGAACATGTTCAACTATCGTCCAATCCAAATGGTTGGATGGCCCTCAGGAGGACACATGTCAGATCCGAGCCTCCGCAACCAACCTACAGCTTATGAGCACCCAAGCCTCAACCGAGCCACCCGAGCCTCGCTCTGAGTCTGAATCAGCTCCGAACCTAGATCCTAACCTCCGTTGACCACCAAACCTAGTGTCACATTCTTGGTCATGCAAGCGATGGGCAATTCATAGGGAGGCCCCACCATCTTCTCCAATTTACAAACATGTTCAATATCATGTGAATACTATGCACACTTGGGATTAATTGCAAGAAACCCCCTTTGGGTTTCAACAATTGTAATTTTGTCCCCGTGTATGTGGGAAAATTTCAGGGAAGGCCTTGCGATTTATTTTATTTACATTTAGGTCCTTTCAGCGACCTATTTTTAGTATTTTCTCTAGTTTATGTTGACGTCCTTGGATTCTTTTGTAAATATCATGAGTATCCGAGCTTTGTTTTAGTTGATTTCAGTTGCGTTGTGAAGCTTATTTCATTATTTTTCTCCTGGCATGATTTGATTTGAACTTAGACCCCAGTTAATTAAATTTAATTAAGTGGTGTCACATACCTAATGATTTTTCAGACATTAATTATCTTGTCAATGAAAATTGCTTAGTAAATCTTTTCTAAAATTGATCACTTATTTATGGTTCATTGATTAGATCTGATTAGGGCATATTTGCATATTTTAAGCTTGCATCTTATTGCATGATAGAAATCAAATAAAAGAGTCTGCTCATGTTTCTTTCTGCAACGTCTGTCTTTTTGTTTGTATTGAACTATGAGTTTTTAATCCAACACTTAACATGAATATTAGGAGTCTAATTACATGCTTAACATGCTCATATCCCTCTGTTCAACCTTGGACTTGCCCAAGCAAAATAAATTCGACCGCTTACATTTCATTGATAAATAAATCCAAGTGGTCTTTGATGGATCCAATTTAACCCAACTGTAATGAGATTTCTGAATGTTAATTTTACACTATTAAAGGGATGAATTTTGGGTTTTCCAAATGGTGTCATTGCCAGGGACACAACTCATCTTTTCTGTAATTTAGAGTTTTATTATTTGATTAAGTGTTAATTTCTAACTTACATGGCTTGTTTTGTTTTCCTTGCATTATTGATGATTCTCAGAGTATCTATCTAATGATTCCGTTCTGTGACGGGCTCCCTTGATGATCAAGGAGGCAAATAGTAGGAGCTCCCTCTGCGAGGAGCCGTAGAGGCAACTATTTGAGAAAATTGAAGAGAATCATGGTCTCACATTTATTTAATGCATTCCATGTAAATAAACTCACGAGCGTAATTGAACGAAGCGATGGTGGCTGTGTGGGGCTTGCACCAATTGAGTGTCGACCTAGGATCAAGCACGTGGCTCTCTGAGCAATTTTCACATTTTGATCTTATGTGTTTGATCATAGGTAGGATACACATTATTTTGAGACATACGTAGACATCGCTTCACTTAGCCAAAATTTAAATATGTTCTTCCCTGCTAATAGAAGCATGTTAGATGCAGTTTTCATCGACTTGCATACATTTAGTTTCATGGTTTTAATTTAATCTTGTTTTTCACGAATATAGCTAAAGGAACTGTGTATTTCCCTCTTTAGCATTGATCATGATTTTATAGATTGCATTGGAATTTTCTCGACCTCCCTTCCTGGCCTGATCACCAGGATTAATGGAAAATGGGAATGAGCGGTAGACGATGTTTGATTGATTTATGTTCTCATTAAAACAGTGATAACCTCAAAGCTAATAATTGGGACTGTTAATGCAAGTTAACAAATAAAATGGAGTAAAAAGCATGTTTTGGGAGAGCAACACCCTTTTATGTCAGATGTTTTGATTTGACATATCTCGGAGCCCTGCGTAAATTAGAACTTGTATTTATCACCAATATATAATGGCAAGATAAAGAACTAACATGTGTTGGTTTCATGCGTGTGTTGTTGAATCAAGGGTATTGTGTGGTTGATTGAGCCATGTCTGTTTTGACGCCTCCTCTAGACCATAGGTGCTCCATCCATCTCTATAGATTCATTCGTTCACATGTACATTCATCCTAACCCTTTTCTTCTCCTCAGGTCTCCCCATCATCATTTATCTATCTCTTTAGTTAGATTATTCTCAGCCAAAGTATAGGGGGGACCTGATTCCCTGTAAATTTCTTGACTTATCTATCATTCTCTCAGATACTTAGGTTATTTCTATCCAAAGTATAAGGGGCGTCCTCCTCAGTTCCTGTATATTTTTCTATACCTTAAATTGAACTACGGCTTTGTATCACTTAGTACTATGAGGAAATAGTAAAATTTAAGTATTTGTGGGTATACCTATTTATATTATATATGTACTTTAGCCAGAGTTATATTTTGAAAATTATTGAAAACTTTAAAACTTTTTTAGGCTAGAATATAATCTTATGAACTAAGTTGGATAAAATATTTTCAAAATTTGGAAGAAGTTTTCTATACTATGTTATATTATTTTTGAGGAAAATATTTTGAAAAATGGGTTTTACTTGTTTTGAAAAAATCGTTTGAAAAATGTTTGTAAAAATCTATATATATGTGACATGGTTTGAAAAATCTTTTCAAAACTGATTTCAATTAGGAAAAATGAGTTTAACTTGTATTCTAACTTTATTAAAAATCCATAAAAATGAAAAAAAATAAAAAAATCTTTTAGAATACAAACTGACCACTAAACTTAAATAATTAGTCGCTTTCAGCTTGGCTCTCCTTAGCAGAGTTGGTGGTTTAGAGGACATCGCATAAAGCTCCATCCTCAAGCAATTGGTCTCGTTCTACGCCCCGTATTACACTTATATTGGCTGAAAATAGATGCAACTACTCATTTGAGTTTAGGCCAATCACTAGGCCCTTTAGAGTCTTCATAAACATTTGAAAAAAAATGAAAAAAAGGATGAAGGAGTTGGTTTAAATCCCTGGCACTTTCACTTTCACACGAGATTAGTGATGTTCAAGAACACTTGGTTTGAGAGGTCTTGAGATTTTAAGTTAAACAACCTTAGTCATACGTGTCTCTGACTTAAATATTCACATTTCCCTAGTTTGTCAGATTTGCGCGCTATATTGCAAGCTTAGTTTATAACCTTAAGAATGTGATTAGCACTTCACATAAAAGACCGTGGTTATGATGAGTGGAGTTGAAATTGCACATGAGGGACTGGGATGAGGAACAAGTATGGTTTCGATTTATTGATGCTCGAGGATGGGATAAAATCATTGAAGGCTTCACGAAACCTGAGTGTCATCATTTTTGAGCCAGTATGAGAACATAGTTCTTATGCTAATCTCTTGATATTTACCTAAGTGCCAGGGTGTGATAAAATAAAAAAATATTGATTAATGTGCACCAACATTTGGTAAAAGAAGTGGATCTAGCCAAAAATAATATAAAGAAATAGTAATGTTGAAAAAGCTCTCACCCTACAAGTCAAATATCAAAATAGCTTCCACCAAAGGCGAGTGCTCCCAACGAGTTCAAAGTGTCCACTTGGACCACCGCTATCAGGACCAGGAATCAGGCTTGCACCAAAAGAAGGCTCTGCATCATAAATGCAACAAGTCTGTGAGTGGAAGGCCTAATAGATACTCAAAAAAAGGCACAACCAAGTGTATTCCCAAGAAAACAAGTGCAAATGACTCCAACTTCTCATGACGGACACATTGATCAACACCAAAAATATGTGTTGAGATAATAAGGCACTCGAGAGGATCCTTGTTTCAATGAGAGGGAGAGAAGAAATGACTCAATCCTATGCCCTTCATCTACTTGCCTGCCACATACATTTGTAAGTCTGACAACTAAAGAGGTGATGGATTGAGCGCAATATTTGGTTTATTCCCTAATGTTGAGGATTGGATCCCTAGGATAATTTCTTGGATTGGGACCTCAGGTGACGTTGTGACTCTACTCTCTTAACGATGGCCAACTCTTAATTTCATATCGTAAGTTTATATGTATACAAGAGAGAGTCTATAAAATTAGAGAAATTGTATACCTCTTGATCAAGGCTATGTTCAGCTTAGAAATTTTGGATCTTTAAAATCAGGAGTTCTTGAACATATCAGATCATGTATTCACATGCACAATCTGGGGTTAATCTAATTCATTCATGGTCGAGATGCTCGGGGATGAGCATTGTTTAAGTATAGAGGGATGATGAACCTCAGTTTCATCATATTTATTTAGCAATATTATTCCCCTAGCATAAATTAGTGTCAATAAAACCAGAAAAATCATTATATATATCCTAGTCTTTGAATAAATTAAAAATACAAAAAATAACAAAATCAAAATTGTAGTGATTTTATACCTCTAAAAACGCTCACAAAAATATTTCTTCCTCTATTTGACCTCTTTTGCATTTTTGGTCAACATGAAGCATGCCATGTTTTGAGTTTTTCCAAATTGGCACCCTTCTCCTTCCTTTTTCATGTTTTTTTTGTAAATAACCTGGTTGGTCCATGCAGCTCCTTCTGGTTAAGCCGCGTGGTCGGCTACCTTCTCTCCATGCGTGTCGCTTTTCTGCCCTTCGATCACCTTCTGGAGATTAAATCCACATCACTGGTTCCCGCTCCTTCCTCAACCACCTGATCTTCTCTAGGAGCATCTATCTCCACTGCACATATGCGCTCTAATTTCCGCCCTCCAATCCATCTCCATATGGCATCTCGATCATTCGCTTCCGCCCTCTTCCCCTCCCGCCACATGTTGCTCTCCACAACCATCTGATGCTTCTTGAGATCACATCTAGATCGCCAAATTCCACCTGACCCTTGGCCATTGGATCATTTAATCCAACGGTAACACACACCTTATTCCTCAACACTTGGATGTGCCCTGATCATTTGATCAAGGCCGCTCCTTAGCACCCTCCTCTCAAGTGTTGGATTGTGAGATCGAATGTTTGAGACTCCGTATGTGACGAGCCCGAAAATACCGAGTTAAGAAGTTGTTTTTAATCTTAGTGTGTGAAAATAATAAATGTCGTTCGTTGTAGGCGGCGATCGGAAACGGTCAAGAAATAACCACAAAATTTTTATCAATTTCAAACAAGTGGTTTTATGTTTATTTTACTTGGACAAGTCCCAAGGTCGATCACAAGGAGGCAAAGGAACAACCTAGGATTATGTCTATCCAATTCCGTGTTCGGTTTTCGAGGCGGTCTTTTTTTGGAATTTTCAATGCAAATAGGGATGCGAGATGTAATTTCGGCCTATTTTAGGGACTAAAATATCGGCTATGTTCAAACGATGTCCGAAAAATATGAAACTAGGCCACAATGTAGATTATGATGAAATGGATGCACTGTAATTTTTTTGGAATTTTCGGATGCAAAATGAATTTTTTATGGATTTTTAAATGCAAACAAAATGAATTTCAATATTTAATTATAATAAATATCAAACCTATTTATTTTTTTAGAACCAAAATTATCTAAGATCTAGCACTAGGTAATGGATCTTAGAAAAATCCTAGACTTCAAAAATGTGGGGTTGAATACCTATTCAAAATTAAATAATGAAATGTGCTAAATGATTTTTGCAGAGCAATTTATGCATGCAAATGCAAAGAGTTTTGGGCACAATATCAAGCAAAATAATCTCTACAATCTGTGATTTTTCGGGGATTTTTAGAGCACCAGTTAATCAATTACAAAATTTAGAGCATAAACTGGGTAAACTTCGCAATTTTCCACAGAATAATTAATTATTAATTAACCATTAATCAGAAAAATATCCACAGCATATCAAAATGTAGAGAATTAAGCAACAAAGATTGTGCTATTTTTCTTATACTAAAATAATGTAGAGAAGATGTCCAAAGTTATGGGGGAACACAAGGGTGCAAATGCAATCAGCAATTAAAAAATAAAAATAAAATGTGCACAGGGGGACCTAAAAATAATTACCGAAGACTCTAGGATACAAACTGCAAATTGTCCAAGGGTCACGTGCGATGCACGTGACCCCTGGATGGCGGGGACTGCGGTGCGAATAGTGGATCCTACGGGGGTGGAATGCAATTGACCCAGCGGGTCACGTGCAGATCACGTGACCCCTGGGGATGAAGATGGGTGACGTCCCCCACGCACGTGCGAAGCACGTGCTGGGTTCTCGGGCTCCGAGCCCGGCTGTTGTGGCCTATGGAGAGGCGGAGGGAGCTCGCCGCCTCCCTTTATCATCGGTGGCGAGGCGGAGGAAGGGTGGGGCTCCGATGGAGAGAGCGGTGATCGCGTGCGGCGTGGCACCACGCTGGAGGTGGTGCGAAGCTGGTGTCACGGTGGAGCTGATGAAGGCGTTTAAGTCGACGTTGGTGGTGACGTTGGTGGAGGGGCTCCGGTGCAGCGGTGGAGCTGACGAAGGCGGAGATGGAGTCGTGGGTGGCCGGCGAAGTGGAGACGAAGCTGCTGGAAGCGTGGCGGAGATGGCTCGGTGGTCGGTGCTGTGTCGATGACGGGTCGGTGAAGACGTCGGAGTTGGCGATCGAAGCTTCTATTGTCGAAGAAGTCGGAGATGATGGTGATGTCATTGGCGTGCGAGGCGATGGCGGTCGATGGAGTTGCGGCTAAGATGAAGATGTTGGCTCGACGAGAGAACTCGAAGCGGAACAAAAGGCGGAGCTGGCCGCACCTGCAACGACGTCAAGAATAGACGCCGGATCTCGTCAATTTGGAGGTGGCGGGGCGGCGCTGTCACCGCCATACCTTCGGTGACGGTCTATCGGCGGATGATCGGATCTCGGGGGTGGCGAGGTAATTTTATAGGCGAGGGAGGCGGTCGGTGGTTGCGGAAGACGCGGGGTTGGTTGGTCGGCGCGGGGATTACGGAGGAGGAGAGACTGGGGGGTCGTTCGGCATCGCGGCGGAGAAGTCGGGGCAGTTGCGAGGAAGGAGGTGGCGCCTGGGGAAGAAGGCCGAGGGCTGTCCGATCGGTCGAGATCGGACAACCCTGCTAAGGCCACGTGGCGGATCAAGGGGGAGGACTGGGGCACGTGCGGAGCACGCGCCTAGGTGGCACGTGCGTCGCACGTGCGGCTGATTTTGATTTTGATTTTTTTTATTTTTTTTATAAAAAACTAAATTTAAAAAGGCCGAAAATCGATTAAACGTGGCGGCCTCTGGGGCGGCCACGTGTCAGCACCAGAAAAAACCGTAGAAAAAGATCTTGTAAAATCAAAAATAAATAGCAAATGACCTCGGATCGAAAAACTTCCTTCACGAAAAATGCACGTCTCGATGAGATCTACAACTTTCATGAAGACATCAAAGCCAAGATCGATTAAATGTAAAAAGTGAATTTTTGTGGTAACCCATGTACAAAGAATACATAGATTTTTGGGTTTTCTAATTTTTTTGTTATTTTTTTAACAAGATAAAAAACCGGAAAAATATGGAAAAATTAAAGATAAATAAAAGACATCTAAATCTAATTTTTTGGATTTTTTATAAATTAAGAAAATATATACATAAATTAAAAGGTCAAAAACCGCGAAAATATGCAATGTACAAAAGAGGCCCAAAACCCAACTTTCACATGTGAACTCCAATTCACTTGAACTTGGTCTTATTTTGAAGGTAATTGAATGTGCATTAGTTCAAAAGTGAGTAGGATCAAATCGGACACTGGATGGGGAAGATATGTGGCTTTTAGACCGAAAATCCTGACACTAGGGTTTGGGTTTTTGGTCCACTTAACAGGGTTAGTGTTTTTTTTTGTATTTTTTTATTTATTCTTGTTAGTGATATGTACACAGTGGAGGTGGTTTTGGGTTATGCGGTGTCAGCATGGAGGAGTTAAAAATCTGGGAAGATAGGCTATTTACATGTCATTTTTGGCTTGGATTTTGGCTTCTTATTTTTATGCAGGAATTATGGATAAAATGCCATTTTTATAAAAAAACATGCATGAATGCTAATTATGCAGAATAGATGCAGATATGCTGTTGATTTTGACGGAGTTGAGCTTAATAAATGAGATTTAGAGTGATGAATCCGAGATTCATCAGTATGCTACCACCGGCCACCCCTTCTCTCCCACATCGTCCATATCGCACATACAACACCCCCTTTCCATTTACCCCATCTCCTTAGCCATTTTCTCCACTCGCTGACCACGATCCCCCCTAGTCCACTCATCCATGACCTTCATGAACCACTTAGAGCACCATGCTCGTCTCCCTCTCGCTCCATATCTCCCTTTCAAATCACATCCTCCACCTTATTCACTCCAACCTCCCACCCTCAAATAAGCCCTCGTCGTCACCAAATCCCCTCGTCCACCTTTACGTGGGGCTTTGCCCAGCATCTATCTACCTCCTCATGATAGAGGGAGGTCAGATTGACGATGCGAAGACATCTTTGACTCATGTGTCGACCTATAGACATGGTAGGCTATGCCTACGACTTCCACCAACTAGCGAGCTACTCCTCACGACAGTAGGAATTCAGCAATGACCCTAGATTTGTCTCGAAGCTCAAGCCTAGACCCAACGAGCACCATTTCTCTAGGTATACTCCTTGATATCTTTTTTCTTTTTCCTTTGATTTATCTTAATTAATTAGGTCATTCTATTCTTCTTCACCCTCCATTGACCATCCCTCGAGCTTCACCTCTCTTCCACCACCCTCACGCACAACTCCACCCACTCTCTCGATCCTCCATATCCATTTGCCAACTCTCCTCATTTATTCTCCAAGCCCATTGGAGAAGACGATCAGGCCACCACCTTCTTCGCCCCTTCATGGCCTTCCATCCCATTTCACCTCATTACTCCCACATACAACACCTGCACACCTCGGCTATTGCCACTAACCCCTTTTGGAGTTGCTTATCTTCAATGGTCGGACCTGGGCCGGATCTCAATTCTCAAGCTTCGTCTGTAGCCATGGTTCAATGTCAGCGTCTTTGTGGTGGTCCAATGACTTGGTATTTCTCCGATGATTGCCATAACACTTCAGACCTCCACAAAGCTGCATTATGACTAGAAAGGAGTGGCGGAGCTTGCCCAACATCATCGGAGCTCGAAACTCATCACCACCCCCATGGTAGAGGAAGGAGCCTTAGAGCCTATAGTTGCCATTGGATGGCACCCTCTCGGTGCTCATCCAATGGCGCACATTCATCCACATCTACTCCCCTGAACGTGTACAGTTACCGTCCGATCCAAATGATCGGATGGCCCACATGAGGATATGTGTCAAATTCAAGTCTCAATAACTAGCCTACTGATTTGGAGCACCCGAGCATTAGCCAAGACTCTCGAGCCTCGCTTCGGGTCTGAACCAGTGTCCGAGCCTCGATCCTAGCCTCCATCTACCACCGAACCTAGCCTTACAAGCCCGGCCACGTGAGCACTGGGCCTTTTCTAGGGAGGCCCTGCCATCTTCTCCAAATTACAAACAGGTCAAATATCACATGAATACCATGCAATCTTGGGATTAATTGCAACAGACCCCTTCGGGTTTCAATAACTGCAATTTAAGCCCTACGTGTGTGGGAAAATGTCAGGGAAGGCCTTGCAGTTTATTTTATTTACATTTAGGTCCATCCAGGGACCTGCTTGTAGTATTTTCTCTAGTTATTTTGCATGTTTTCTTGCGTTTATGCCCATAGACTCTTTTATGAATATCTTGAGCAATTAACCTCCATTTTAGTCGATTTTAGGTGCGTTGCGAAGATTTTTTCATTATTTTTCTCATGGCATGATTTGATTTCTGTTTTGACACTTAGATACCAGTTGATTAAATCTGATTAAGTGATGTCACATACCTAATGATTTTTACGTAATTAATTAACATGTCAATGAATATTGCTTTTTAATTCTTTTCTGAAAATGATCACTTATTTATGGATCACTGATTTGATCTGATTATGGCATATTTGCATAATGTAAGCTTGAATATTATTGCATGATAAAAATAAAATAAAAAAGTTTGCTTCATGTTTCTTTCGGCAGCGTCTATTTTTTATGCGCATTGATCTATGAGTTTTTAATCCAACACTTAACCTGTATATTAGGAGTATAATTACATGCTTAAGAGGATTGTGTCCTTGAGTTTGACCTTTGGCTTTTTCAAGTAAAATAAATTCGACCACTTGCATTTCAGTGATAAATCAATCAAAGTGGTCTTTGATGGATCCAATTCAACCTAACTGCAATGAGATTTTTTGAGTGTTAATTTGACACTATTAAAGGGATGAATTTTTTGTTTATCAGTGAGGCATGCACAACGTGGATGGAAAAGAGGAGGAAGGTGCGAGGTCCGTTGCGGGTTGATGGACATGGGAGCTATACATGGGATATGCATGGTTGTGCGAGAGAGAGAGAGAGAGAGAGAGTGAGAGAGAATTGAGGGAGAAGAAAGATTGACGTGGGGAGAGGGGAAAAAGGAGAAGAGAGAGTGATGAAGAGACCACTTGGCGGAGTTTAAAAAAATTAAAAATATAAGTAATAATAATAAATAAAATAAATGTAAAATAATTTAAAGAATAAATAAAATAAATGAATCAGTAAATAAATAAATAAATAAATAAATAAGGGGATGGCATGTAGAAGCTCTAGGAGCTACCAAGTGTCGCTCCTTAAAAATTTAGGGATAATTACACCCATAACCCTGACTAATTCCTCAATCTCAATCATAACCCTGCATAATCGCGAATTACACAGGAAACCCTGAGTAATGGTTAACTCTTACAGGACATAACCCTGTGTTATGTTCCGCTTGAAATTGTCGTTATATTTGACGGTTTCGGTTAGAAAAAGACAAAATTGCCTTTAATACTCTTTCATATTTACAAATTATGCCATCCTATTATATCTCCATCATCTGGGAAGGGTTGGGAGTAAGAAGCCACGAGGAGAAGCCATGAGGGCAGCTGGTGGAGGTGGTCCGCACGGAGGGTGGGATCGCAGGGAGATGGATAAGGGGCTGCTGGAGGTTGTGGTCCGCGCAGAGGCGCGGGCGGGTGTCTGGGCTCAGGAGGAGGAGGCTTCAGGGCGGGGGAGGGATATATAGTGGCGAGGGGATGTCGAATTCTGGCTAGTCTCGGAACTTATATGTCGGCACGCAGCTCAGATCTCCCTCATTCTTTCAGAGGAAAAGGGAAGTAGACATCAGCATGCAGTGAATCCTCGAGATTCCTCTCAGGAGAGGAGCATGATTATATAGCCAAAGGTCACACATCCGCGCACAGTACCAAAACATCAAAGACTTCGGGGAGGGAGGTGGGTTGCCTCCCCCTCCGCACGGGGGAGGGGGCTCTTGCTGGGTCACGGCGCCGCGGGGGACCGGAGGGGGCTCCTGCTGGGTCGCGGCGGGGGACAGGGGGTGGGGGGCGGGAAACCGGGGGGCGGCTCTGCGTCGGGGGTCTGCTGGGTCGCAGTGAGGGACAGGGGGTGGGGGGCCTCTACGTCGGTGCGGGGAACCGGGGGCGGCTCTGCGTCGGGGGTCTGCTGGGTCGCGGTGGGGGACAGGAGGTGAGGGGCCTCTGCATCGGCGCGGGGAACCGAGGGCAGAGGGTCTGCTTGGGTGCTCTGTTTGTTGCAGGAGACGAGGGGGCGGGGCTTGAAATACTTTACTTTTATTAAATGTATATGTACTGCGTTATGTTCTTTCTTGGTGGGATTTATTACCATTAGTATCGTAGGATCCTCTCTCGTGGAGGAGAAGCTGCTCCCCAATACTTCGAAGGTCAGCATATGATTGCTACAGAGAGCTCTGTCTGGTTGACGTGGTGGAGGTCGATCGGGGTAGGCAGGGAGGTTGCCGTTGCCACGGGGGGGGGGGGGGGGGGGCTCTGCAGGTCGACGGGGGAGGGGAGGTTGGTCGACGGCGGGTTTTTGGAGTGGGTGGTTGTAGGGTGATGAATGGAGGAGGAAGAAGGAGAAGGCTTTTTATTTTTATTTTTTTGAAAGTTTAGTAGCCATTGGATAAATTAAGGGTTGGATTAACTCAATAGTATGGTTGGGTTAAGGACAAAACTAACGGAGGGTCATGAATGTGAGACGGAGTGACTACTCAGGGTTTCCTGTGTAATTCGCGATTATCCAGGGTTATGATTGAGATTGAGGAATTACTCAAGGTTATGGGTGTAATTATCCCAAAAATTTAAAAACTAAATGTAAATGAAAATAAAAAAAGAAACAACAACACAGACAAATGAAAAAGTGATAAAAATGAACATTGCTTGCTCGACGAGATATACAACATTCGTGAACGATAAAAAATCAAAGGAAGTCATATGTACAAAAAGTATTTTTAGGGTACCTTATAGATATAGAATATTGTATTTTTATCTTTGCATTTTTTTGTAATTTAAATAAAGTAAAATCAAAATAAAATTATAAAAATATGAAATGAATATTTCCAACTTTATATATATATTTTTTAAATATTAAGGAAATAAAAAGATAAAATAAAGGGTATTCTGGTCAATGTGTACAATATGCAATAGGGGCTCAAAACCCAAGTTTCACATACAAAGTCTGATTTTTATGAAGTTGGTCTTGTTTTGAAGGTCTTTGAATGTGTATTACTTTAAAAGTGAGTATACCTAAATTAGACATTTTATGACAGAGATATTCACATTTTAAGGTCCTAAGTCTCAAAATAGATTTTGGATTTTAGTGGTCAATTTTACAAGTTAGTTTTTTTAATATTTTTACTTTATTAGTGTTGGTAAGATATGCACTATAGAGTTCATTTTATTGGATTTAGAGTTAGTATTAATTAGATACAAATACATAAATTTGGTTAATATACAGGTGAATATGTACATATGAATTTGGCTCCTTATTTAATGCAAATATGCACGCTAAAATGCAAAAAAATATTTTAAATGCATGAATGCGAATAATGCATGATAAATGGAAATATGCATCTAATTACTCAGGAACAAACGTCTATTTTTGATTGTTAGAGTGATGAATCATGGGTTCATCAATCCTCTACCATACTGACATCTCATTATCTCCTTGTGATGCATGTAAGGCTGGTTAGAGCAAGAGTGCACCATACATAGTCAGGTTTAGAGTGAAGGGAGACCATCTACAGTTGATTCACTCATATGTTTGTGGTCTCATGGATACAGCCTCCTTGGTAGGCAACATGTATTTTGCCACCTTAATTGATGATGCATCTAGGAAGGTGTGGGTGTATGTGCTGAGATCAAATGATCAAGTATTTGATTGGTTCAAGAAATGGATGAGCACGAGACAAGGAAATTGTTGAAATGTCTTTGTATGGACAATGGGGGAGAGTACCCTTAGCTTTCAGGGCTACTGTGCAGAGCAGTCATGAGAGGACACTACAATGGTATTCCTGAGATGATGAACATGACCATTGTTGAGAGAGTTAGTTGTATGCTTAAGATGGCTAAGTTGTCCAAGACCTTTTGGGCCAACGAGTTTCGCTCTGCATGTTACTTGATCAACTTATATCCATCGATTACTTTGGTCTTCCAGTTTCTAGAGCATGTTTGGACAGGAAAGGACCCCTTATATGCTCATTTTAGGTTGTTTGAATGCAAAACTCTTGCATTGGTACTAAAGGAGTAGAGGAATAAGTTGGATGACAAGGCAATTCCTTGTATTTTTCTTTAGGAGTTTGGATACCGTCTCTGGGATGCAAGGAAGAAGACTGTCACCAAGCATAGGGATGTGATTTTTAATGAGAATCAGACATTGGCTGAGGTAAGTATTGAAAGGGGTAATGAAGATGAGATCTCCAAGGACGGTGACAATGATGAGGACACAGACCCTTATCTAGTATAGGGTACAGGTGGAGAGGATGGACAGATAGAGGATCACGAGCTAGATGCAGACCCCATTGATGTTGTTCTAGAGGACCTAGGGCAAGGGGAGCAACCTGATTCGATGCAAAAGAAACAGAACCTTAGTTAAGGAGATATGAGAGGGCACACCAGTCATCATCCCTTTATCCCACTTCCAGGTATGTGATGCTTGAAGATGCATGTGAGGCATACATCTTTGAGGAGGCACATGATCATAAGGACAAGGGTCATTGGTGATGAATGAAGAGATGTTACCTCTTAAGAAAAAACACACTTTTGACCTTGTTTCGCTTCCTAAGGAAAAGAGAGCCTTGAAGAACAAATGGGTCTAAAATATGAAGTCTGATGATGGTGGCAAGCATGTCAAATACAAGGACAGATTGGTGGTAAAGGGTTCTTCCAGAAAGAAGGAGTGGACTATGATGAGATCTTCTCCACAGTAGTGAATAATAAATTCCGTGAGAATGGTGCTAGGACTTCTGTCTAGCATGGTCCTTGAGATGGAGCACATGTATGTCAAGGTGATGTTTCCTCGGAGTGATTCGAATGAATAGATCTACATCGAGAAACCATAGGGATTTCAAGAGAAAGGGAAAGATAACATGGTTTGCATGTTGAGGAAAAGTCTCTACGGCTTGAAGAGAGCCCCGAGACAATGGTACTTGATGTTTGACGCTTTCATGGAAAAGCAAGGCTTCAAGAGGATTACATTCGATCCATGTGTATATGTTCGTCATCTTCAAAATGATAGGATCATTATTTATTTATTTATGTGGATGACATGTTGATTGTTGGTCAAGATTCTAACTTGATTGCGAAGCTCAAGAGAGAACTCTCTAAGGAGTTTGAGATGAAAGATTTGGGAAGGGAAAGCCACATCCTTGGGATGCAGATTACAAGGGACAGGAAGAAGTTCATGTTGTGGTTATCACAGGAGAGCTATGTCGAACACGTGTTGGAGCGATTCAACATGGAGAATGCTAATCCTGTTAGCATGCCCTTAGCCTCTTATTTCAAGCTGACCAAAGATTCACATGCATCCACTTATGAGGAGAAAACAGAGATGGCCAATATCCCATACTAGTTCGTGGTTGGGAGCCTCATGTACGCCATGGTCTGTAATAGACCCGAAATAGCCCATGCAGTAGGCATGGTGAGCATATTCATTTCCAATCCATGGAAGGACGGTTGGGAGGCAGTGAAATGGATCTTGAGATACTTGAGAGGGACCTAAAGTATGTGTCTTGTGTTTGGGAGGTCGGATCCCAAACTATGTGGCTACACTGATGTAAATATGGAGGGATACATGGACCAAAGAAAGTCTATTTCAGGCTACATTTTCACATTTGCAGTGGGAGCCATATCATGGCAATCTAAGTTACATAAGTATGTTTCTCTCTCAACTACCGAGGTAGAATACATTGTAGCAGCAGAGGCTGGTAAAGAAGTGTTGTGGCTACAATGCTTTCTTAGTGAGTTTGAATTGGATGGCAATGAGCCAGTTGTGTTTTGTACTAGCCAAAGAACTATAGACTTGAGCAAAAGTACCGTGCACCATGCTCGCACAAAATATATTGATGTGAGATACCATTGGCCGAGGGATGCAATTGACCATAAGCAACTCATGTTGAAGAAAATTCACACTGATGAGAAACCCTCATACATGTTGACCACGGTAGTCACTCATGACAAGCTTCTGCTCTGTAGAGAGTTGAGCAGTGTCACCTCTTCTTGATCTCCATCACTAGACCAGACCTCCCTGTTGGGATTGGAGGGGGAGGTCGTTGGGTATTTTATAGTCCAGTCCCAACTTGGGCGTGGCTATTGTTGTATTTTTTCCCTTTTGCAGGGACCTCTTTGCTATTTTTACAGCAAGTTGCATCCCCGATTCAGTTTCTCCATTTCTAGATAAAAAGCCCCTTGAAATGAGTGCAACAAGGGTTTTGGAAACCCTCTTCTTCCAGGCATTTGCGTGAGAGAGATCGAGAAAGAGGGTGCAGTTGGGATTTACCTCCCTTCTCCGTTGATTGCACAACGTCGAGGAGAGCGTCAGCAGTGGTTGGATGAGCTCAGGAAGAGCATTGACTTATTTGCACATTGAGCAACCTCAAAGGATCCAAAGCCATCGATTTGGATCTCAATCCTGGAGCCCTCATGGAAGCCACCTCTTCCTTCTTGGATTTGAGCACATTTTGGTATTATGTAATACCTGGGATAGTTAGTTCCTTGTACAAGAATTATCGGTTATGCTTGTGGTTGTATGTCGATTTTGTTAGGCAACAAAACTAAAAGAACATTGGCTCCCTTTGACCTAGCAAAATCATTGCCGGTCTTTCCTAGCAATTTTTTTTCTCGCTCACATTGAGTAAGGGTTTCCACGTAAAAAATCATTAGTTCTTGTTGTTGCTTGTTGTTGTTGCTTGTGTGATTGCTTATCATCATTGACATTTAGTTCTCATGTGGGGAACACATATTGTTGTACCATCTTTACTGCAGGACAAAATTAAGGGGATACTCCTCCTTGTGTGTAATCCCCTTCAAAAAGGACCCAATGCTCATTTTTGAAAGACACGCCACAACTCACATCTATAAAGCAATCATGTCTAGAATTGTTATCCACTCTTTCTCTTCATTGTTTCAAGAGTCAGCTTCAAATACTTTATTTGTAAATACTCTCGAAGTTAGCATTTTATATCCTCCAAGCTATTAAGTTCCTTTGCTACTTGGTAAAGACACTTTCTCCAAACTGCACTACTAGTAGTAATATTTTTCAAAGCATTGTTTTTTTGGCAATTTATCTCTACTACTAATGTAACAAAATATGTTCTATAAGTGTTCTTAGGATAACCTTTTCTACAAGAAATCTTAGTGTTAGATCTATGTATGGAAGTTTCTTGGACACCCAGAGTAAGTTATGCATGCAAGTCAGTTTTGTCTAACAAAGAAGAAGTTGTTCGACATGTGAGATCATAACGAGCTATTATGCAATAAAAATAATTTAAAACCACAACTTTATCTTAAAAATAATATAATCAAGTTTGAATTAGGTCTTGTATAATAAGGTAATGTATTGTGTCTATATTGATATAATATATTAATTGATCTAAAACATAGTTCATAAAGGTTTGTGCATGGTTGTATATCTAAAGATTTAGATTAAGGATATACCCACCACTGTCAAGTGATTATCAAGAGAGTACATCCAGTCTGAGAAAGAGATGACAATTTTTTTCATAAGCTGGCATCTGTCTTACCTCTTGATGTAGGTCCTATATATAGGAATAAAATTTTGGAGGTGACAGAAAATTCAAGTCAAGTTGTTGATTAAAAGTCAAAGCATTGAATAAAAATTAAAAAAATGTTAACTACAAAAGTCCACTTATTGATAAAAATGTCAATTATTGACCAAAATTCAAGATGTCAACCAAAAGTTAAAAATGATGATCTTAAGTCAAAGTGTTAACTAAATGCGATCGAGATAACTTAAGACATGTGTCGTATGCTGTCACGAAACATGCATGCATCCTTTGATCGATGACAGATATATATTTATATTCCTAAGTATATAAATTTTACAGACCAATAAGTTGATGGTTTGATAAGGTATATATATACTGATGATTGGTGTTTATATAAGAACATATGAGGTGTATTATATCTCTAAGGAATTATATAAGTTTTGTGAACTAGAAAACAAGAGCTCACATGAGATATTTAGTCCATCGATGGTCATCTTATTTAGAGAACAAGATAAGAATTTGAAAGTATAATCTATGCTTTTGGTAGGCATATGAACGATATGCACCCAATGTTCGATTAGTAAACTTATTAGTAAACCTCGTAGAAGATAGTCAAATTAGGATTTGGACTTTGGCTTTAAACATAGTGTTCCATTATATAGGATGTGCGAGTATTGGGAATACTTAAAGGTGGTGCAATCTCAAAAGGTTGTATACCATGAAGCTTCCATTCCAATGGAAGTAATGGAACAAGAATGAATTTGAGTGACTCCATTTGGAGACCTACAACTTGGTATCATAATCTTAGTTCAAAGAGTTGGGAAGTTGATTTGATTGGATCGAAGTTAATAAAGAGTGAGATTCTGTTATTATAATCCAACTAGAGATCTCTAAGTGGTATAAATACCAACTTAGACGTGATCTCAATATCATGTCATAGACGTGATCTATACAATCCTTCTGACCTTATCTACAAGTATCCATGGACGCTTCATACAAATCCAAATCGGATAAGGATTCATATATTTAGTTGTTAATCATAATGTTGATTGATTTTGGAATATGATTTACAATTGTGTACATATAAATTAATATGAATTTTGATTTATAATAATCAGTTATGTGAATGTGTTTCATGTGTGATTGATAGGACTAACATATAGATATGATTCACATAATTAATGTTCAAATGAATTGGATTCATGTTAAACATTAAATAATATAAAATTGTTTACATTTACGGTGAGAATATTATTCATATATATATATATGAATAATGTAAAGAATTATTCACACTAATCATCCATAATAAGAATGTGATTTGTGTTTAATAATGGGACTTGCGCATGTGATTAAAATCATACCATAAATGTTAATATGAATTCGATTCACATATAACATTAATAAATGTTAATTGTATTTGCACTTATTTGTCCGCTAAATGTGATTCAATTCCTTTGAGGGTTGTTTGCTAGTAACTAAAAAATTTTTATGAATTATTTTTTTATTTTACTTAACAAAACATTCTATTTCAACCAAGATTGGTAAAAGAGGAGAGAGTAGGCATAATTATTCCTACAACTCCCATGAGATGTCCACATAGAGATTAAGTCTCTATGGTGGACGTTGACCATATTTTCTCTCATTCTATTTCTTGATAATAATATAGCACTATTATACATCTAATCCTAATTAAAATATGATTGAATAATAATCACTCAATTCAGGGAAAAGGAATGTCATCTTGGTCATCCTTTAGCCCATAAAAGAAGAAGCATAGGTGCTCTTTAAAATAAATTTTGTAACTAGAGAATGAAGTCCCAATACTCATAGCCCCTTTCATAAATATCACAGGAGAAACCCTATGGGTGTCCACCACATCTCCATCTTCCATATGACTGTCTGTTCTCTCACACACTTCAGAGGTATTTTTCCTCATCTTGTGAGGATGGTGAAATATATTTTAAATTATTTTCGGTACATTGTGGTTTCACCTTTTAATTATTTTGGTATATAGTATCTATCAGATTCATATGACGAGTCCATTTATCCGGATAAGATTGGATTATTTTTTCACTTCTATGATGCATGAGGTTAATCACCTCCCATCAAATGGTATCATAGACAAAATTCAAGGATTTGGATAGGGTCCAAAAGTCAAAGGATGAAAGGCTTAAAGATCAAGAATGTGCAGTTACATTATTTTTTTTTGTTGTTTGTGCTTCGGAATATTTTTTGAGCATTTGATGCTGATACTATTAGACATTATTTTGAACATTATTTTTGGGTATAGAAAATGTCTAGATTATCTATACACAACTCTAACGGTCATGCCAACAATTGGCTATGACAGGCCAATGGTTTTGATACAAAAGATATCTATAGCATTTGATTTTGTTCAAATTCTTGGTAAAGTATTATAAAAGTTTATACTACTTTTTTCAGTAAAAAAACCCATTATAAATAGTAAATACATGTCACAAATAAAATTACCGAACTACATGAATTTATTTCGTGGGATTCTGCCCCGATAGCCTGAGAAATTGGATTTCTTGATGGCTATGGTGTGAAGATGATTCGATTGTCAATATGCCATGTTTATATATATTTATGCATTTAAAATATTTATGATATGTGATATATCCAAATCTGGAGTTAGACTCATTATTTATAAATATAATTGATGTCACAATAAAATTTAAAAGCATATTAAGTGATGGCTTTTGAATTCAAAGTCTGATTGTCGTAGCTTGAAAAATTGAATTTTGAAATCAATTCCTGCTTGATTTTTTAGATCTACATGATAAGTAGAATACTTTTATATAGATTTTCTTATGTGTATGCTTTATTGTGAATCGATAAAAATACCATACGAATTGATCCAATTATATTAGTGTAAGTGAGATAAATTTGGTTTCTAGGCCTAAATTACTTTAGTGGTTACTTAATTGATGCCTTATATGGTAAGGAAGTGTACCTGCTCAAATCTTTGTAAAACCTAGACAAGTTTATTTTGAGAACGACTAATATGAGAAAGTCAAGCTGTGCTCTTACAAAATTGGAAATTTTGTGTATGGATGCACATAAAGCATAAATATCGCAAGTCCTAAAAAGGGCATGGTTCCGCTTCATATATCAAGCATTTTTTGAATGAATCATTTGGATTAACTCTGATTTAGTGATACTAAATTAATAATAAATCATTGACTTATTAATCATAGTTATGAACAGAGCTTCCATTATCAATCAACCAACGAATCATGAGCGCATGATTTTGTTTGACTAATCTTAAATTTAAATCATGTATAGACAATCATATGATGATGGCGATTATCGTCCGTCATTATGGGGGATACCTTTGCCATGAATAGCATAGAGGGGATGCATATGTGATGGAGCGCTGATTACCCTATGTTAATTTGTCGATTTCTCGGATTCTATTTATCAGTATCAATAAAAAAGTAATCACACAAATTAATTATCTATCGATCAAGCAAATGTGGTTTTATGTATTTTTAGACTGGGCAAACCACGTGGTCGACTCAAGAAGACGAAGGAACAACGTTGGATCAAATTAGATGAGTTAGCTCATAGGTTTTCAAACAAATAGTTTTTGTATTTTTCTGCAATATAAATACAAATGCAAATAATGCAGATGGACTAGGTTATTAAGGAATCAAGCAATTTAGCCAAATTAATTTTAATGCAAAATCAATCCACTTTAGCAAAATTTCTCTTAAAACCTAATCTAATGATGAATGCAATATGTATTTTTTTTGGAATTTTTGGTGTTAAAATACAAAAATGAAAGTGCACACTTTTTATGGGGTTTTATGCAAATATTCACACAAATAGAATGCAAGAATTACAAAATTTTCACTGGAAGTGAAATATGGTGAAATAAATATATAACATTTTTTGGAATGTTTCAAGAAAATATGTTTTTTTATGAATTTTTTAATAGATATAGAGTAATTGTAAGTATTTAATTTCTAATAAATCCAGAAATCAAATTTTCTAGAACTGAATTTATCTCAAAGAGATAATTTTAATGAGCAATCCTAGATACTTTGAATTTTGAAAAATAATACTCGTAGATTTAATTAAAAATCATATACTTAAATCACTCAATAAATTATTCTAAAAAGAATACATCTCTGATTTCAATGAAATTTGAATAGTAACTAAAGTACAACTAGAAGTATTATCTTTGTTTTTTTCATAATTTTGGAGTAATATTTAATTAAATACTAACTCAAAATCATAAATTGGGTAAAATAAGTAATTTTTTTTATCAAAATAATTTTAATTAAATACCAATGCTAAAAAAATTACCAATAAATATCCAATAAATAGAAGCTTATAAGCACTGTAATATGTATATTTTTGAATTAAAGAAATAATGCAAAAATGATGTCCAAATTAAGAACAAATAAAGGAGTATCCGTGCAAAACAGATTTCCAAACTAACAAAGTCAAACTGTACACAAGGGCACTTTTGCAAATACATAAATATGTAAGGAAATATATGCAATATCTACAAAATAAGAAATGAAAATACTAAAAAGGGATAGGGGAATCGATATTCTCCTTAGTGTGGGAGGGCATGGGTTCTTGGCACCCACGTTAGGGCACGAAGAGGTGGGCAGTGCTTGGGGGCACACGTGAGGAGAGAGGTAGGGTTGTAGCGGTGGTGGAGTGTGGCGGTGTTCTACTAGTGGAGGCATGCGACGATGGTGCGGTCTGCGGCCTTGGTAGGCTAGGGGGGATGTGTGCGTTGGCGCGGTTGACAAGAGGCTGGAGGCGTGACTCTAGTGAGCGACTATGGTCACATCGAGGTTAGCTTACAACCGTAGATGGTGGCAACAGGTGGTGGCGTACGATGCTAGGGCAGGATGCAGCTACTAGAGGGGAAGGGTCATGCCTAGGCAAAGCGCGTAGTTGGGCAGAGCGGCTGGTGTCCTTCATGCGTATTGCACGTGAAGGTGGATGACCACAAGTGGCTGTGGCGGTGCAGTGGCATGTGTAAGTGGATGCATCTGCTAGTAATTGATGGAGGGAGGCGGGGCAACATGCACAAGAGGCGTGGTCTGTATAACGGCCTGGAAGCACGTGTAGTTGTGCGCTGGAGATGCAATCGATGGCTACTGAGGCGGTGGCTTGCAGGAGAGTGGCACACAGCTACGCAGGTGGGAGGGAGGCTGACGTGATAGGGAGGGGGAACATGCAGGTGGCCAACATCAAGGTCGACTGGAGCAACCTGCTATTTTTTTATTTTTTTGCTTGATTTTAATTTTGTCCATTTTTTATTTTCGAACAAGGAAATGAAAATGATTTGTGGTGAAGGTAGATGATTAGATGATGGTGGTAATGGTGTGGGGTGATTAAAAAAATAATGTGGTGATGAAACTTCGATGAATATGAACAAGAAAAACAAGTGACATTAGATAAATAAAAATTGAGAAAGTTAAGATAGAGAATTTACATGTAGTTCGCCAGATTGTTAAGCAGCTAAGCTGAAACTCCGGTCGTGGGCTCAAGAAGGATGGATGAGTCCTTCAAAGCTAGGTGAGCTCTGTTGGAATCTTACGATGCAGTAGTGGTTGTTGTCGTGGATCAAGCCTTGGAAAATTATCATCCCTCGACCTAAAAATGTTGAAGATGTCACTGACAACACAAGGTGGCTGGTGGTTTCTGCCATTCAATTTGAGAAAGGCAGATCGGGATGAATGAAGGAGGAGAAGGGAATGAAAAGGAGGAGGAGGATGTTAGAAAAGAGGTGGAGAAAGTGGCCTATGTGGGAAGGTGGAGTAGAGAACAAGTAAAAGGAGAAGAAAAATAATTAAAAAATAAAGTAAATAAGCTGACTACTAAAAGTAATGAAGAGAAAAAAAATAAAAGTAGAAGAAAAATATAAAAATTAAATTTAAAATGAAAAATAAATAAATAAGTATAAATTAATAGTTAATTACTATAATAAATGAAAAAATAAAAAATAAAAAAATTTAAGAAATATAATGTAAAATAGAGTGACATGTGGCGGCTCCAGGATCGGCCATGTGTCGCACATAGAATAGTCATAAGTTAAATATAAAAAATAAAAATAAATAACAAAAGGGGTCAAATTAAAATGTGGTCAACACAAAAGTTGCTCCTCTCGACAAGATCTATAATTTTTGTGAAGGATAAAAAAAATCATATGTACAAAAAGAGTTTTTGGGGGTATCTTTTAGATATAAAACAATGAATTTTTATATTTTGCATATCTTTGGCATTTTTTAATTAGATAAAAATTTAAAAAATAGATAATAAATAAATATTTGCATCTTAAATTATTTTTTGGACTATTAATAATTAAGAAAAAAATAATAATAAATGGTAGTTTGGTTAATATGTACAATATACAATAGGGGCCCAAAACACAAGTTTCACATGTGAACTCCGATTATTTTGCATTTAGTCTCATTTTGATGGTATTTGAATGTACATTAATTCAAAAGTTAGTAAGGGTCCATAGGAGAATGTATGAGAGAGATACTCACATTTTAAAGTTCATAGTCTCAGACCAGGGTTTGGGTTTTATTGGTCAATTTTACAAGTATTTTTTTTGATATTTTTCCTTTATTAGTGTTAGTAATATATACACTATAGAGTTGATTTATTGGATTTGGGGTTAGTAAAAAATAGATACAAATAGGTGAGGTTAGGTAATACACATGTGAACATGTACAAGTGAATTCAGCTCCCTATTTAATGCAAATACACAAGCTAAAATGCATACATTAAATCTAAATGTATGAATGAGAATAATGCATAATAAATGGAGATAAGCAGCTAATGACTCGGGAAAAAAGGTCTATTTTTAACTTTTAGAGTGATAAATCACTGATTCGTCAATATGCCAAGTCATGGCTCTAATTTACAAGTACACATGGATGTTCCTCACCGATACAGACCAGAGATATAGGATGGAATAAAGAAAGGACTGGAGGATGGCCTAGTCCTTAAAGACTTGAGATAACAACATGAGAAGAATGATATAAAGGGATTCCATATAAAAGATGGGTTACTGTATAGCAATTACAAAGTTTGTATACCAAACACACCTGAGTTGAGGAAAGACATTTATACGTGAAGTACATTGCTCCAGATTTTCTATTCATTCTAGAATTACAAAGTTTATAAGGATTTTCATTCACACTTTTGGTGTCCAGGAATGAAGAAGAATGTTGTTCAGTTTTTTAACTCATGTTTCGCAAGCTAGCAGGTAAAGGATTCACACCAAAAGCCATCAAAATTATTGCAACCTCTCCCTATCCTCGAAGGGAAATTAAAAAGAATTTCCATGGACTTCATTATTGGCTTACCTTAGACGACCAATATTAAAAATAATATATGGGTTATAATAGATCGTCTGGCAAAGGTACCACACTTTATTCTAAGAAATTTATCTTACACTACAGACCAGCTTTCAGAGTTATATATTACACATGTGATCTGTCTCCACGATATCCCAAAGGAGGTAGTTTTTGATTGAGATTCACAATTCACCTCACATTATCGGGAGAACTTCATGAAAGCCTTAGGCACACGACTATGCTTGAGCACAGAATATCATCCTCAGACAGATGGTCAATCATAATGTACTATCCATACTCTAGAGGATATGCTACGAGCATGTGCCTTTAGAATGGAATTGATCATGGGTTAAACATTAGCCTCTTGTAGAATTCACCTATAATAATAGTTGCCAAGCAAGTATTGACATGGCACCTTTTGAAGCACTATATGGACATAGATGTACTACTCCTTTGCATTGATAAGAGGTCAGAATAAATAACCTTTACAATTCAGGTAGACTCAAGGAGATACATGAAGCTGTAGAGGTTGCTCAAAAAAGACGAATAACAACTCCGAGTTACCAGAAAACTATAGTAATACTAGGTGAAAAGACCTTGATCTTGAGCTAGGTAACTTTATATTCCTCAAAGTATCACCTATGAAGGGAGTTTAGAGGTTCAACTTGCATGGGAAGTTGGCACCCAGGTTTGTGATTACCTTTGAAATTATTCAACATGTTGGGAAAGTTCCATAAAGACTTGCACTTCGTCCACATCTCTCAAAAATACCTGACATTTTTCATGTATCAAATATGAAAAAGTATATTAGGAATCATGAGCACAAGATATTCTATGATGATCTACATGTTGAGCAAGACTTGACATACCTAGAAATACCTGTGCAAATACTACACATGGATATCAGGAAGATGGAAATAAAGAGGTTCCTCTAGTTAAAGTATTGTGGTAGAAACAAGGGTTTGAAGAAGCTACATGGGAACCCAAGACAGATATAAGAAAGAAATACCCCTATTTATTTGAATCATAACACAATGTTCTATGTATATCTTCATAATAAATGAAATGGAGTTCATTCTCTTTATGGTTGTTATGCCTACACTTCAAGTCTTAAAGACGAGACTTCCTTTAAGGTTGTTATAGTTGTAGAGCTTTGAGCTTGGCCATCTCTCGGATCTTGTGCCATAATATACGACTCGTTAAGAGGAAATCAACGTAATTTGTTTCATGTGAACCAGACTTCGTTTTGAATTATTACGATTTTCCAAATAAAGAGAAGTAAGGATGTTTATGGCGTCACTAACCATAATGATTGTCATTAAGACTACTTAATCACGATTAAGCAGACTAATGATGGATTAAGGATCATTAATCACCATTAATGAACATTAATCAGGGATTACTTACATATATAATGATTAATGAATATTCATGATTAGTGAAAGTTAGTCATGATTAACGTTAATTAGGTATCATTAGTGAATCTAGAAGAATCTGGAAGGTTCTAACTAAAGCCCTAAGTTTGGGTATAAGCCTTAACCAAAACCATGAGCTGCTAACCACAGTTAAGGGTTAAACCATGGTTTGCTAGCCATGGTTGGAGGTTTTTCAAAGCCTATAAATAATCCCCACCCATTCACTCTCTACGATTTCCAGCATTACCACTACCTTGAGGTATAGGGTCAAGAGGTCGGGAGGAGGAGAGGAAGGTAGGGAAGGAGCACAAGGAAGTACTGCCGGGAGGACGAGTAGGAGCACGGTGTGATCCTCTGCTAATTGGCTTCGTCTATGAGGTAAGTTGATCTAACTTGAGATGGAATTTCGATTCATCTACCTTTCTGATTCATCTTGTGTTGTGGTTCAAGCACAAATCTGAGCTTAACCCTGCTCTGTATTAGGTGGGTTGGTTATATGTGAGCATACGAGTTCTTCGTAGGACTCACTCACCCTTAATAAGAGATTTATCGAGTTTGTAGTTTTTATTGATTTTATAGTTGTTCTGGTCAAGGAATATGTGTAATGCTCTATTTAGGTGTCGGCGATTAGGCTGTCAGTGAACTTTATGATTCATCATACACTTCACTAACCGAAGATGCGTGGTGTCTTCCAATTCTCCATCGCTTGCAGTTCGGTTATATTCTTTATGTTTATTTGCTATTTTCCCCTCGATGATTTTATAAAGGAAACTCTTTCCATTTTCCACTAGAAATATGTCTCAATATAAGGGTATACTCCACCTAAAGTTTCACAGAAATATGTCCCGATATAAGGGAAAACTCTGCCAAAAGTTTCCTAGAAATATCACCCATATAAGGGGAAACTCTCTTAACATTACCGGGAAAAATACATTCTTTTTGTTCTTCATGTTCTTCATTCATTCTTCATGTTCTCAACACATTCTTCATTTTCTTGATATGAAAGCAAACTTCATTTGTTTCAAGAGCCATAGATCACCCTTTTTGAAAATAAATCACGATAAAGAGTTGCATACATGAGAGGGAGCTCAATTAGGTAACAAGATCTGACATTTTACTATTGGGTTTTCATATGAGATCATTGAAATTCCTGAATTTATATTTTTCGCTATGAAGAACCCTAATTTGCCTATTTTTTTGAAAAAATATAAAAAGTTGCTTTGTGATTCTTATTAAAATAACAACTACACATTGAATTGATGTAATGTCTTCGAAAGTTAGTGTTTGGGAGTTTAAATCAGAATAAATATGAATATATATTCATATGAATTATTATATACATAATTCTATACTTAGTGTTGATGAATAAGCAAATTGAAGACTTAACATAGGAATTACATCATGAGAATTAATGTGTTGAAATGGATCCTAAAAAGGATCATGTGTTGCATTAAGGATGACTAGGAGTACAAATAGAGGTCGGGCACGTAACCTATAGGTTTATCGGAAGGAACCGGTATTGGCGTGGCCCTACCTAGGTGGTACATTGTTCCTTGCCCTGTTGTGATAAGTGTGCATGAAATGAATCAACAATTTGCAACATGTGGTACTGGGTGCCAATATCTTCAAGTTGAATGACGTAAGATGTGGTTGTTCCATGTGGAGGTACATGGTTGAATGATTGGTGATTGGTTAATGATAACACTTGAAATAAGCTGCTAGTAAAAAGGATTAAGGTGGAAATGCATGTTGTTTTAAACAACTGGGTCCTCGAGGACGGTATGCATCTGTGTTGAATAGGCGATAGGGTCAAAGGACCATGGATTTCTCTTTAAAAGTATATTACCAAGGATAGATTGGAGGATTAGTTGAGGCGATGGACGACAACCTAAGCTTAACAGTATCAATGCAATCCTCAATCCCAGAGTGTCCACAAATTCGGGGTCTGTGGAGGGGAGAAGACATGGATTAGAATGGATTGTAACTAAAATAAATATGGAATAATGGAATAACTATTCAAGTTGGCTTACTGAAGCTTTCAAGTATCATGCTTAATCTATGTTTTTTCTTCATTATTGAGCATTGACTCATTTCTTTCCTACGTTTTCTAAAAACCCAACATGCATCATAAATTCATCACAAGGATAGTAGACATTCAGCTGGACATAGTAGAATTACTCCATATAATAGTATGTAATCTTTTTATGTATTCCTTTCCAGATGATGTATATGAAAAAGGTTATAGTGGGACAATATACTATGTAACTTTATTTTGTGAATGAAAAAATGTTGAATGCTTCTTTTTATTTTTTTTAATTACAGTTTATTTCTGAATATTAGTTGTGATTGATGAATAAATTATTGTTGAATAATCAAATCAGGATATGGGAGGATCTGACAACCTAGAATCGGTGTCGTGACACTAACCACATACAAGCTCTACATGCAAATTTTGTCTTTATACAAACAATAGGATGTTAGGATCAATGTACAATTTAAATCCATTTTAACTCCAAATCCTTTCAAGGAAGCCCAATTTCAAAACAAAAGCATTATTATGTATTAAACTAAATTTACTTTTAATTGATTTGATGGAATTTGTTGAAAGTTTGATTCTTGGATGAAGATAATAGAAGTATTGAATGTTTCTCAAATTTCCTTAATGTAACAAAACCAAATCATACAATAAACATACATAAGTTTTTAATATTTTAGATTTAAGAAGAACCTAACATTATGTTGGGAGCTCACTTTTAGGTGTTGCTTGGATTAAAAGTTTGAATATATTTAAGATCTTTTTAGGGGTATAACTTTTTAGTTACCTGAAATAATGATTAATGGGTGATGAATATATCATAACCACTAATTCCATTTGTCCTCTCTATTGTCCTTCGCTTCTTCTATACTCTCCTTCACTTCTTCTTCAATACTGGAACCCCATCTTCATCTTCTCCATTCTCCTTCACTTCTTCTCTCCTTACATAACGTCTCATCCTTGATATGTCGAAGCCAAGGCTCCATCTCTGCTTCCTCCACCATTATGGAGTTGTGACCCATTTTCCATGTGTTATTAACCATCAACCGAGCGTTTGAGGATCAAGTACCGCTTTAGTTGTATGCGGACCATCAGAGACACATAGAGAAACTTCCTCGTCGGTTCCTACAGCATCACAAGAGTACCATAAAAACCATTGAGGAATGCTTATGTCCTTATCGACTAAGCAGAGATTGGGATCTTTTGTGAGCATCTAACTAGGGAATCCAATACATTATCTATTGGATAAGGATAATCTCTCGTAGTTGAGCCATTTCCTCGAGGAGAAAATTGCATCCTGATTAAATAGAGATGTTGAAGTCCAACCACATTGCATGATAGTCAATTGCTCTCTTTTCCATCATTTGCACAACAGATCTCCACGTGTCATCATCCATGTCCATCAATTCGAGATGACACCATATTCATTACAACCACTGCATCTAGAACCATCCACAACCATTGGATCCCTTGATAAGTTAATCTTTACCACTAGTATCCACAAATAAAAAGTTTGAGTTGACTAATGTGCTTAGGATAATTGTAGAGGTAACCATTATAGTATAGAGATTCACAATCATGTCTATAAATGTGGAGATTTTCACCATTGATGGCCCACCTTTGGAAATTTACAGCCTTCTTAAGGACATTTCAGTTCATTTATTTCCAAGTATTAGCAGAGTAGTCCATGTATTTAAAGCTTTACAAATTGCCAGTCACCTATCCAAATTTTATGAAAATGATATTTTTAATGTTTGTGTATGTCAGATCTTTGTTTATCTCCAAGGTAGTTTAAAGATAACTCTCTCTCTCTCTTGTATACATGTTTACATGACTACATGATATTTCACTGATGAAAAAATTATGAAGTGAATTCTGAACTATAATTTGTAATATTTCAAAAGGTTTAAGTTCATTCATTGAATTAAAGTTGTAATGTTGTACCTTACATTATATTTGAAAAAGTTGTAACCTAAATCTAACTATTTATCTGAACTCTCGAAATCAAAACAAGTTAAGAACTCATAACTGGTCAACAATGGAACTTTGTTGATCATCCAACAATAGTCGATAAACATTGTTTCAATAATCCATTAGCCTTGATCGACCAAGCCATTTTCACTAATCAACAATATTTTGAATTCGATACTCCAATGATCAGTAGGTGAGCCACATATCATTATACTCAACAAATGCACCATAAACACCATGTATTTTTTTATCAAATGTATCTATTGTAGGAAAATAAGCAAGTAAAGAAGGAAATGCATGGGCATGATTCGTTTAATTCACTGCATAATATATATATATATACCAAGTTGCTCTCATAAGCAACATGTCCAAGGCAGCACAAAACAAGAAACTATCCACCTAAAGCAGAAGTACAAAACACTATATATCATGTACAAAGCGTAAGTCAAAAACTACCACAAAAGAACCATCAAGTACATACCCTGTAAGTGCAACTGAAACTGAAATGCTTCAAATACAAGAACCACACCGTGCTATTGTGGTCGATCTTCAAACATGTTGGATCACACAAAAAGGATACATTATGAGCAAAGTTTCCTAGTATGGATATACATAAATAATAGGAAAAACAATAAGTAACCATGTAAAAGTAGCAAGCATTGTACCTACTGTAGTCAAACAAGTGCACGTGAATATGAGTGCCACTCTTTAACATAAAGGCTACAAGTAGAATCTTACCCTCAGATTACTATTAGTTTTAAATTTTATATTTTCTTTTAAGCCTTTATAACACAACTATCAGTAATGCGAATAATCTATCGTCTTAACATGAGGGTCTCACACTATAACTCTGAGATACATTGTATCTGAGAAATGGGAGCCTCCATATGCATGCATGAAGTGGATACACAGTAACTAAGTTCCCAACACTTTCCTTTGCTAACCTTCCCAATTTTCTTCTAGATTATCATTCTCATTTCATTGATAGGTCTCTTGTGTTCTAAAATGAATCACAGTTCAAATATGGCGATCTAATGTCTAACATGATTCTCTTTCATGTAGTTTAACACTAGTACAATGAAATTGATTAAAACAACTTATTTGGCAACTACTATGCATTAAGAAGAGTCCCTAACGGTATGTAGAACTCGAACGAGATCTTGATTTATAAGATATGATTTTTAAATCAAACCGTAGTTGGACCTACAACCTGAAGGATATGGTTAGATCCTTAAGCGCATCACGGAAGCGTGAGGATCGCACCGTATGCGATCGGGAGCGACTAGTCACACTAGTTGCTCGATGCAGCAGAATATTAAAATTATTCATGTGATGAAACCACATGATCCAAGAACACTTCTTGGATAATTTCTTCTAAACCAAAAACAAGTAATAGGATTACCTCTTCAAGCGTGTTGTGATCGAGTCTCCAAACGAAGAGACCTCCTGTCACAAGTCCGATCCGACGGAGAAGACGCTTGCGAGCATGTTGATGAAACACGTCCTTCTTGCAACTAATGTTGACAATACAAGCTACGGATCTACTGATCTTGACAAACGCTATACGACAGCTTCTTCATGAGAAAGGAACACCGAAGTTGACGGAGATCCACGAGCAAACGATCGGACAGCATAACAACGACGCTACGGCAATGGAAAATCTCTCTAGGGCATCCACAGTGGACGACCATATGAGAGAGAGAGAGAGAATGGCATGTAGAGAGAATGAGAGAGAGTTGTTCACTAACTTGTAACGAAGAAGAGCAAGGGGTGCCTATCCTTTTATAATATTTTGGGATCCATGGATCTCAATCCATGGACAATACTAATCCAATGGCTCACATTGATTTATGTTTCTTTTAGTGCCTAAGATTTTGTTGGTGAAAAACCAACAAAAATTAATTTAATTTAGATTAAATATATATTGATAAATCAATATGATTTAATCCCAAATTAAATCAATCAAGCATGGAGGTTATGGAATGAAGATTACCTTCTTTCATAATATTGGATTTGGTGGCAATCTCATGCAATCTCATGAGATTACATTATTCCATGGAAATCTCCAAGATTTACAACAACACTTGTTGTAAATTATTCTACAAACATAATTCATAATTCTTTTGAAAATATTATAATTTTTCATTGAAAAATTGTGAATCACATTCATAACCCAACATAAAATGTAAATTACATTTTCAATTAATTGTCCAATGTAAATCCAATTCACATAAACATTTAATTAACAAATGTAAATTACAAATAGCTCTCTCTTATATATTATAAATCCATATATAATATATATGATTAATATGGATAGTGCTATCCATATTATTCATATCCATGATAATTAAATTACATTTAATCATCTTGGATCTCTATTGTCATTTGCTTAAACAATATGAATCACATTCACATTATTCGTATCTTTGATAATCAAATCATATTTAATTATCTTAGATAACTCTTCATGAAATATGAATCAAATTCATATTATTCATGATAACTATATTACATTTAATTGTCTTAGATAACTCTCCATATAATATGAATTAAATTCATATTATTCATGATAACTATATCACATTTAATTATCTTATATAACTCTACGTATAATATGAATCAAATCACATTATTCATGATAATTAAATCACATTTTATTATCCACTTTCTTAGTGCTCGGATACATATATCAACAATGAAGTTATCCTAAACTCTTTCAAGGATAATGCGCTTTCTCTGCGGATACTTGCAGATAAGGATAGGGCGAGTGTATTGTTCCATGTATAGTGACTTGGATATTGAGATTATATCTCAAATCCAGATCTCGAGCCTCCCATAGATGCTTGATTAAATTAAGACCACAAATCTAATATTCTCATTGCATCTGAATCACATTCATATCAATGTTCAACATTTGGGCCAAGATCAGATTACTTCTCTATTGAGAGGAGTCACTAAAATCCAGACCCATATCATCACTCCCTAGGAATGGAAGCGTCATGGTTATACAATCGTTTATGATCACATCACCCTCGGGTATGCCCAACATCTGTACATCCTGCATACTGGAAAACACAGAATAAACCCGAAGTATAGGATCTATTTAATACTGTCTACTTCAGGGTTTTATCAGTAAGTTTCTCATTTGATCACTAGGAGTTAGTATCTATCATATACTTTCCAAAATCATATATCATACCTAGGTCTTGATCATATACTTTCCAAATGTATATATCAATCCTACAAATTCAGTCATGCTTCCAAAGCGAGATTACCGTGCACGGAATTCGATTCTTCCCAATATCTCATGAGGGAGCTCATGTCTTCCGGTTCAGTAACTGAACCTGTATGATCCCTTTGAGAGATAGTATTACTCATATGCCCTTACATGCACACCAGTGTGCCGGTGTATAGACCTAGACTAGGTCAT
Organism: Ottelia alismoides; assembly: GCA_037367405.1. NCBI lineage: Eukaryota > Viridiplantae > Streptophyta > Magnoliopsida > Alismatales > Hydrocharitaceae > Ottelia > Ottelia alismoides. The sequence goes on along the minus strand of JAZKJV010003255.1, from coordinate 173,933 downwards.
CAACCTATTGGTCTGCCAAATGTACATACTCAGACATATAGTAACACATCTGTCTTCGGTCGGAGGATGCGTGCATGTATCATGACAGCATACGATATAGGACTTTGGTTATCTCGATCTCGTTAAGTCAACTCTTTGACCTAACTAATATGACACCTCTGAATCTCTATTCCTATGCAGAGGACCTGCATCAAGAGGTTGGTCAGATATAAACCTAGCTGAGAAAGGATTGCCATCTCCTACTCAGGCTAGAGATCATCTCTTAATAATCATCTGACGATTCTTGATGAGACCTCAATCTAACTCTCTAGATACTCATCCAAGCACCAGCCTCTATGATTCAACAGTTGAATCAAAAGCTGTACGATTATTAAAATGGCCATGGTACATAACCCTAATTGTACTAAGGGACCTATTATGCAAATTATCTATTCTTCATTTAGGATCAGGGAATGATATTCGCAATAACATTTATTGCATAATATCTCACCGTGGGCTCGCATGTCCAACAATTTCCCACTAGCCCAAAGAGACATTAATGGGCTAATAATTTAAATATGCACTCATGTGACAATAGCTAGGTAAGCTGATGAGTCACTCTGTTACCAAAAGACTATGTGATGAAACCCGATTTCATCATCTTAATTTTCCCATTTTAATCCCATTACTTAAACATGTGTCAATAAAAACCAGACAATGTGTTGTAATTATCAGAGTCATTAAATAAATTTAAAACACAAAAATGTCAAAATTAAAATCGTGGTGTTTTTACCCTTAAAAATACCCTCAAAAAGATTTTCTATCTTTAAATGACCTCATCTCCATTTCTGGTCAACATTAAACTTGTATATCTCATCGAGATCTCAAACTTTCATGTTTTATGTTTTTTCCAAATTTGGCCATTTATCCCTTCATAAATCAAAATCTTTGATACAATAATTTGATTGGGCCACGTGGCTCTTTCTGGTTGAGCCACATGGCCGGATCTCCTCGCACCATGCGCCCATGCCCAGCCACCATCGGATGGACGTTTGGGAGCCTTAATCACCATCGTTCATTCCGCTCTCAATACCTGCCATTCGATCAGGATCCGGGATTCATCACATCCCTCCATCATCGCTGCTCTCCCAGAGCGCCACGTGTCACTTCCATGGCCATTCGATATCGCTTTCATCTCTTCATCTCCACCATTCTTTACGCCCCAGATATCGATCCTCTGATCTCGATTCACAAACTCATCACCACTGTCCGCTACCGCTCTAACCACAGTACGACACGTGGCTGCATCTGATCCCTTCGATCGCCTCCAACCATCTTATCCCGTCCGCTCATTATAGCTCGTCCTTCAGCCGTTGAATTTCAAGATCCAATGACCAAAGCTTCGTCGTCAACCTCCGATCTTCTCTCTTTCCTACGACTTTCCTCTCCCATAACCACCTCGCTCTTCCATTTTTTTACCGAGTCTTCAGCCACCATCTCCATGTCTCATCATCTCCACGACGTCGCCTGGTCATCCACGATCCTCGCGATCACCCACACACTCCACGATGACCCTCGCCTCGCTCCTTAATCATCACAAAAACCACATCACCCTTACCTGAACCTCCACATTTTCCCCTTCGAAGTAAAATACTTCGTCTCCGCCACCTCAGAACGTCGTCCACCTTTACGCGAGGAGTTGTCCAGCAAGCCTCCGTTCCCTGGTGACAGTGAGGGGGCGGCGAGGAGCGCGACGACAGCGATATCCTCCGGTGTCGACCCTGGCCGTGGTAGGCTAGGAATGCGGTGGTTCAGACTCGCCAAGCTGCTCCACATGCTGGGGGAGTCCAGCGATGACCGAAGTGCCATCGGCACTAAGCCCAAGCCGTCGATGACCACCCTGTTCTCAGGTAAGCTCCTTCGATTCTCTTTGTATTTTTTATCTCTGTTTATCGTAATTTATTTGGTCTCTACACCCCTCATCGTCCCTCAATGATCACTCCTCCAGCTTCGCATTGCTTCCATTATCCATACACTCACCTCTGACCCTCCTTCCTCTTCTCCATAACCTCGTCACCCTCCGCCACCGTCATCACTGCTCGCCAGAGATGAACACCACCGGGTCTCCATCTCTCTTCGCTCACAAGCAACACCATTCCACTCACACTCGCAGTATTTCACTTCGGCTATAGGGACTCATATTGTAGGCCTCAAATCTTTAATGATCGGAGAGCTCACCGGAGTTCTCTTGGCGAGCTCCACATCCATCACCAGAGCAACTAGGGTCGTCTCCAAGCTTAGCTGCAGCTCGACCAGACCTGGAGCTTCATCGACAACCAGTCAAGAGCATAGGGTGAGCTTCATCGACTCCAGAGAAGAACGAAGGAGATTAGGTTCCCTCGCCGGAGTCTGAGTCCCGCCATGAGATGCAGCCAAGGACAAAGAGGCAGGCACCATTGGATGCTCCTCCCTTGAGATCATCCAACGGTGCAGATGAACCCATGACGAAATTTAGCGCATCCTCCAGATACCATCCGATCTTGACGATCCGACGATCTACAATGGACCACGTGTGCATCAAGTGAAGGATTTAGCCACCTTTGGATCCTTAAGTTCCACTGGTCCACGGACGTCCACGTGTCATCGTCAGGGTCTCTTCGAGCCTCTATTCCAGATCAATAGTTTTGGATTTACCGAGCCTACACCGAGCTTCCCCGGTGCTTCGTGCTCCTCCAAGCCTGTAACGAGCCAAAGCCTAATCCCGAGCCTAGCCGAAGCAGCACCGAGCCTCCGTCGAGCCTGATCTTCACCGAGCCTAGAGCCCACATGCCCCGCATGTGCGTTCTGGAAGAAATTGTAGGGAGGCCCACGACATTCTTTAAAATTGCATCCGGGTCCCGAGCTCACGTGTGATTGGAGTATTTTGCATATATACCCTCGTGGGTTTGAATAATCACTAAAATACCCCCGTGCATGTGGGTTATGTACAAGGAAGGTCCTGCACTTTATTTTATTTGCAATTTAGTCCCTCCCAGGGACCTGTTTTCTAGTTATCTTTCATGTTTTCTTGCATTTATGCCCCTGGACTTAATGTTTAATATCTTGAGCATTTTAAATCCAAATTTGAAGATTCCTGTCTCATTTTAATGCTCGTTTCATTATCTACATTATGGCATGCTTGATTTACTGGATTGACATGCAATTCATCTTGCAAAAATTAATGGAAGTATCATGTACTTTGTTCAGAGCAATGCCAATTTATGTTTTAATGAAAAGCAAGATTTGATCCTGAAACTGACTCATTAAATCGCTCATTGTACTCAAATGTTGTAGTGGCATATTTTTGCATAACATCGCATATATCTGCATGATAAAAATCAAATAATAAAAATGCATAGATGCATGTTTATTTAGTGCATCTTGTATTGTCTTCGTGCATTAATTGACCTACCGTGTATTGATTCAACACTTAGTTAAACTAAATAAAGACTAAACATCACGAGAGAGGCTCGTGACCCTGAGTTTGATCTTGGTTACTTAACAAGTAAAATATAAATATAACCATTTGAGTTCATCGATCAATTAATTAAGATGGTTTTTTTACAAACCGAATTCAGCCCGACTGCAATGACCATCAAATGTTAATTCCACACTTTTAAAGGGCTGAATTTTCATCTCGTCACTATGTTAAGTCCTTTTGTGGCACTTGCATATCTACTAGTAACAGTGCTCGCATCCAATGCGAATGTTGCATCTTACACAACCAATACTCAATCTTGTTAAAGCTATTATATTGTCCTCGACATTATAGCTTAATAATTGTTATCCCCAGTATTTTCATAATCCTTATCAGAATACCTTTATTCATTGAGATCTCTATCTCCTAAGGTATTTACTGTTAAGGCCTTTTATATCACTATCTATAAAGTCTTAAGCTTTTGAAGACGAGATTCAGAGATCACTATCTCGCAAGTCTTGTCATTTTGAAGATATAGCTATTACTACAATTAAATGTTTTATCTCCATAGTATGATTAGCAACACTTTACTACTCCCACTTTATGGCAGATATTTTGTTTTTGTACACATATAGCATACATTCAACTTCTCGTAACTGATGCACAAGGGCAACCAGTTCTAGCATCCACTTCCTCAACTCTTTGAGGTGCTATCCCTTTAGATAGGTAAGTACCATATCTTAAGGGATGGAAGCCTTTCTTGGAGTTTTCCATAAAATGGAATATGTCCAAGTTGTGCTACTAATGTGACACTCCCAATACCCTCTTGTCTATGCTTCTGAACACCTTCAGAACTAATATCCAAGAGGTATCCTTGAGATCATATCACAATTTATGGAACAATCAGAGTATAAAACACTTATTATTTTCCTTATATCATCTACATTTAGCACAATGAACACAAAGGCACTCCCACTAAGCTTCACGTGGCTCATCAATATTCTATATCAAATCATAACATTTATAATTTCATTAACTATTATGGTCCAACCGCAAGAAGCTTATTTGAGTCCATAGATGGAGCTCTCTAGCTTTCACACCTTGCTTTCCTTAATCGTGAAGCCCTGGGTCTACTTCATGTGAATATCCTCAGAGAGGAATTCATAGAGGAATGCAATCTTGACTTCCATCATGAAGATGTAAAAGTCAAGTTGTGTAGCTATAGTTAGCAATATTTTGATGGTTTTAAGCATGGTCACCGAAGAGAAAGTCTTGTCGCCAACAATGTCTTCTCTTCCTGTGTGTAGCTCATGGCTACGAACTGTGCTTTGAAGGTCTCTACCATCTCATCAGGTTCCCTCTTCTCTTGAAGATCCATTTACACCTTAATGGGTGTTACCCTTATAGGTGGATCCTCGAGGGTCCATAAACAACACTTGTATATGAAATCTACTTTAGACCTTATTGCTAAAATCCATCTTTTCATGTTATTATCCTCAGGAGTTTCACCACATGAAATCCGATCATTGTCATATTTAAGTGACACATGGAATACATCCTCAAACTCATTTGAAGAGGTATTAGTGTTTCATCTCTAATTGTCCTTTTAGTTTTCAATTTCAGGAGCCTCATTATCATCTCAAGATTAAATGAGTTCCTTTACTTCATTTTCATCTTGATTCTCAAAAGTGTCCTTATCATGGAGTTGAGCCTACCATCCTGGATTAATAAATCTACAACGGTATTAACCATGAGGTGCATGGTTTGGTTAGCACTTCTTGTAGAGGCAGTTATGAATCACGTGGTGCGGATATCGTCTAGAAGATATTCAAGAATATAGTCAAGACGAGCCGTGCACATAATGTTAGCTGGGGACATACGAAGTACCCCATAACATTCTCATATAAAGGGGGGGAGAAGGCTATAGTTGACCTCTCAAAGGACCAGATTCCCAACATGAGAATCATAGCAGATTAGTTGACCATTGTTGAGAGATTGAAAAAAAATGAATGAGTTGGATAACACCTTATCACAACTTCCAAAGCAGATGGCAGACTTGATAGAGAAGGTATTTAGGATAAAGGTACCTGTCATGACTGAATCTACTGCTCATGTTTACTGCATACATCACGTACATGAGAAGAAGATGTCAAGGCCACCCTGGCCAGTGTAGAGGACTAGTCTCTTACCCATTCCTATCAGCAGCAACCTCCATCAGCTGACACATCTATAGAGGAGCCTTATGAGGTGTGTGAAGTAAACGGTGTGTGGAACACAAAGGACTTTGCTAACCATGGAAGTATGGGGGATCATCCACCTTACCAACATCCCCTTATTTTTTACAATACCACTTTCACTTATGCATCTCTTACTGCACACTGGTGCCTACCACTCCTAGCGACTGAGGCAGCATCAACAATACGATTGACAATCGACATACCATTCTGTCCATTACTTCCCATCTTTTCATAAAAAACCCCACAACAATAGTTTTAGGGCAAATATTTGCATTTTTTTCTTGTTCTCAACAGTTGTCATCCTCATCAGGAACCACATACTTTTAGAGGTAGATACATGAAGAGCTTCATTCTTACAGGAACAAGATACAAGATATGTGGTGTGACATCAATCGCTTATCTAGTTGGCAGGATGGGCAGTCTGCACCTTTGACATCAATTCCCGCCCAAGTTCAGGATAACCCCAACAACTTGAACAAGATGCAGTAGCAACAATAGTATGGTCGGGTATATTACTTAGACTCATCTAAGGTTGAGAATGAGATCTTTCCATTTGATTGTAATCATATGTCACTTAGAAGTGGAAGGACTGTGGTCGTACATGACCGAGTAAGGGACATGGAGGGGTAATTTCTGAAGCTTTACATGGGAAATCTTCAGAAGATGAGGAGCACATGCGTTAGCAGCATCATCCCATTCAAAGAGAGAAGATATATACCAGAGGCAGAGAGAGTAGGAGGAGGAGTATGAGAGTGCATCCACAATATGGAGCTGATTTAGAGTTTACTGAGGACTATGCACCTTCAGTTGAGGAGAATGTACCAATAGTCGGCATTATCCAACCTTTAGTACACACTACTGTTTTAAAGTCCATGTTTTATGTAAAAGATTCTAAAACTTTTCAGTTTATGATTCAAGTTCTTCATCTTCTGATTGTTCAAATTCCCCCATGCTCTAACGATAGGAAAGCATATCGTTAAAATGATTAAAAACGATGATCTAGAGATGGCACATTTTTGCAAATCTAGAGCAATACTCAACTTTGTGGATAAGTCTATGAAGAAAATTAAGGGTGAAGTTAAGAACATTATTGACGAATCCCTGATTCGCATCTTTTCTTTTATTTTAGCAAATTTCCCTATACAAAATATATGTAAATATGTATCATGTACAATAAATTAGCATCATGCATGCATTTGTTAATATTGTGTAATTAACATTATTTTTGACCGAAAAAGAATAATGAGGAAAAGACAAAAGAATAAAATAAGGATATATTTACACAATAAATGCAGACTGACCCAAACCTCGATAAAAGGCCAAGTATTGGCCTCATCGACAAGGAATAAAGTAGGGAGAGACATGGTCCTTATCCTGTACATATTCATCACTATTCTTCATGTACATACACACACATATGCCACCTATTTTATCTCTAAATAAGGTAGTCTATAAATATTTAATTTCAATTTCCTTAATAAAACTTGTATAAAAATGCTTTCTAAATAATAAAAATAATTGTAAAATAAAATGTCGTACATGGTACCACTCAGAAGCCTTAAAGTAGGAATTGAATGATTATGAACTCGAATTCTCCTAAAATCATCTTTATTAGACTCTAAATTAAATTATTTTTAAAAAAGGATGGTTTCATAATTTTTGGAGTTATAGTGTAAAAGTTGGATTTTTGAGTGTGTTGTACCGTCATACAATGCCTATACATGTATTTATTTATTTATTTTGTACATGATTTGTGTATATTGTATTTTCAAATATTGTGCATACTCTAACTTGTAAGTAAAATTAAAATAAGATTCATAAATAAAAAATAAATTAAAAATAAAATGAACTTCTCATTGTAGTGTCAAACATGTATACGCTATACATAATAAATGTTTATATAATACCTATACTTAATATGTAAAAATCAAACAAATTATTTTATATTCCGTAAATTACTTTGTAAATAAATAAAATATAAAATAACTTTTATTCTGATAAAAATAATAAAATAAAAATATACATATATAATATATAGGTATATTATACATGAACATAATACACTATATTGTATATACCATATTCCTTAATTATTAAAAATAATTGAAAATCACAGACAAATAGTTTGAAAAATAACAATCATTTTTAATTTTATTCATTTTTTATTTTAAAATAATTTACTATTTTAATTCATTATTCTTTGATTTTTGGAAATCAAATTTTCTGATTGGTCAACCCAGGTTTGTTGGCTCGGGTCAACCTCTTGTCCAGCTGGGTCAGACCCAACTTCACCTTAGCTAGAGCTGACTTCTCGATATTTTCCAGCTAGACTCCGGCCATGTTTCTCCTCAAAATCTAGAGCCTTCTCTATTTGGTAGATCTGCGACCTTCGCGGATCCCTTGTTTTCGCTAGATCTCCACATTCTGATGAGCGAAAAATCCGATCGCTAAGGTGGAATAAATATGTAATGTCCTTATCCTCAATCGGATCGATTGATAAATGAGAAAAAATATAAAACCACTTAATGAAATATCAATCAATGAAAAGTATTGTAAGCGGTCTTCGTTATTTTAATTTACCTGGTATAGCGACCTGGGTTGAACACAATGAGTATGTTTAAAGAACTTAGAAGTCAAATTTCAAAAATAAAGGATTTTTAGTGGTTTTTTATTTTTAATCTTTTAAATTTTTAAATAAATACACAAGTCGTAATATCGACACACACTATTTTTTTATTCTTTTCAAATATATAAAAAATGTTCAAAAAAATCCAAAAAAAATGTTTTTGTGTTTTATATTCTTTAAAATGATTTTGGTTATTTTTATAGAATTTTCAGATTTTTTATAATTTTCTAAAAATAAAACAATCGAAAAGAAGGTAATTTGTGTACAACCTGGAGTAGTTTGCAACTTAAACAATTTAAGTGACCAAAACTCCATGAATTATTTTTATGCTAAAATATAGATAAATATCTACACGCAAGAACTGAAATCACTATTTTGTGATTTTTCTACAATTGTTGATGATTTTTATTACATTTTAGATATTTTATTTTTTTTGGAATTTGAAAATAATTAATGCATGAAAATTGGACAGAAAATAAAAGACAATGAAATGCACCTAATCTATTTTTTTGGAAATTTTCAGATAATATTTGATTTTTAATGATTTTTCAAATTTCAAACAAAGAAAGTGGCATTCTATTTGAATTTGTGAAAATGGCAAATAAAATAAAATTATAATGAAGTTAATATACAATAAATGAAACAAAAGACATGAATATAACAGAATTTTTACAGAATTTATAGAGCCATTAAAACATTTTCTTAATCAAATACAATTTTAGAGTTTGGAGATAAAGGACTGAAATGCAATTATTTAGAGTTTTTACAATAAAATATAATAAAAATTAAAGGTGGGATAATGTTTGCAAATTACCCAAAGATGGTGCATTCAACACGTGATAGCTGGACAATGGGGACTATTTTGCAAATTTGAAAACTTTTTGAGGACTTGAATATAATTTTCACAAATTTTTAATCAAAAACCCCTTGGGTTCATCTCTTCCTCTCTTTGTTCTTCCAATCCACAAAGGGGGGCACTGTCGCGGTCCCTTGGTTTCTCTATCTCTCAAGTACGCGGGCCGTGATGGACAGGGAGAGGCATTCAAAGCTTCAACGGTGGTGCGACGTAGTCGCCCGTAGCTTTAGATGACAGAGATCGGCTGGTGGTGAAGATTGGCGGCAGAAAGATGGTGCGATGTGGCTGTTGGCTAGCGTGGGTGGGGTGATGGTGACGAAGTACGTGCCACCCCTATCCTCTGTGTAGCGAGGGTCGGCAAAAGGATGTCGATCGACAACATGCACTATGCTATGATGGTGATGTGCTTGTAGGAGTGCGACGTAAAAGGGCAATACTACACGTCCTTAATCTCACATAGGGGTGCACACTTAGAGATGGAGAGTGGCACGGGAAGGTGCTTTCGGCGCGGTGGTGGGCGATGGAGGTGGAAGGCGATGGCAGCGGTTGGATTCATGGTGGAGGGATGATGCGAGCACGGGCCGATGTTGAGGACTGATGTGAGGTATGGATGGTGCGTTCTCCTCACACAAGGTCGGTTTAGATCGACTATTTTATTACCGATGGAGGATAGGATCTCCTACAACAAGGCGCAGGTGGCGTAGGGTGGCTGACGTTGCCTACGACTTGGCGACACGATCGAGAAGATCTGCACGGGTCGGTGGTAGATATTCTCCTCCCAAGCGGCGCATGTACGTAGGTGGCACGGTGTTAGGCTCCACCCTAGGAAAAAGTCAGTGAAGATGGTCGGCGGGCGCTGGTAGATGTTGAGATGGACGAGGGGTGACGGTGTGGCTCGCGAGGGCTGGAGGTGACGGGTGTGCGTAGGCGGTTGGGATGGTTTGTTTTTTTGAAGGAGTGGTGGAGGAGATCTGCTCAAGAATGGTGGTCAGGGCTCGCAATTACGATGGGTCCAGGAGGTGGTAGAGAAGCTCTTCCCCAAGCGGAGGAAGAATGGCGAGGAGTGACACACTCCCAATCGCGGACCTGAGGGGCTCCAAGCAGGGATGAGGGTGATGGGATGCAGAGATGCCTCACATGCTGGTGGTGATCTACAGAGGTGGCTACTCCCAGGCGAGGACAAGGCGGTCAGCGGAAGCTGGCCGGGGCACGATGGCTTCTTGGGCGGACGAGGGGGCAGAGGGCGCCGCCTGCATTGTGGAGGGCGGCGCATGCTGCTAATTTCTTTATTTTTTGTAAATTGTAGACGGATTTATTTTTATATTTTTTAATTGTAAAAACATAACGAGAATTTTTTCTATTTTTTTATTATTTATCCTACGAAAAAATGTTAGAAAGAAAGAAATTATATTATTTTTTATTTGTTTTTTTATCTTTTATTTATAAACAACTGATGACGCGAGCACAATTTCACCATCCCAAAAATTAAAATAGGAATCAGTGGGTGAATACAGATGTGATGAGATGGGAGGAAGATCCGGAGATTCGACCACCGTGCATGGTCGGATGTGATAAATTATGTGAGGTAGAATGTGAAATGTAGATATAAAGAATGCGAGATGAAAAATCAGATTCAGGGGAAAATCAAATCAGGAGTGATGACAACTACAATTAAAAGTTTAAGAACTAAATGACAGTGAATTATAATCGAAAATTAATCTAGTAGAACGACAAAAAATAAAGTGGATCTCACCTTGGGATTGGACACGCCGTGATGTCCTAGCCAAAGTCTGATTCGTACTCACCGGACAGCTCAGTGTTTGGGCACCTTTTTGTGAAAAGAATCTCATGGAGATCGGGCTCCTATCCACCAAAGATTGATCACGAGGTAATGATGGATGAGGAGCTCAATAAAATGAACAAAAAATAAAACAGAAATAAGTACAAATAAGGAATGTGTTTAATGGTTAATTGAATAAATAAAATAAAATAATTAATTAAAAATGAAATTCGTAATAAATTAAATATTTAAAAGTATTATTTTACAAAATTTAATTAGACACCTTAATGGTGGTTATTTAAGATATAAAATCAAATCTTATATACATGATAGATTTTCAAATCAAACAAATAAATATATAAATAAAAAATTTATTTTCGTAATTATATTATTTTAATTAATTAATATTATATATTAATTTTATGATGATTTTTTATATTAGGAAATTACTTATATACAAATAATATATACATATACACATGTACAAATAAGGAAATTATTTTTAAATAATTTTTTATATTTTATTGTTATTTTTATTTTTCATAATGAAGAAAAATATTTACAATTATTTATATTATGTATAAAAATAAATATGAATAAATATATATAATAAATAAATGGAGAAATTGCAAAAATCACCCTTGAAAATTAACTTTTAAACCAAAACTCCAAAAATTATGAAACCACATCCATTTCAAAGATAATGAAATTTAGAGTACAATGGAAGTGAGTTTGATTCAATTTGAGTTCTTATGGATCTAGAATTAATACTTAAATGGTCACTTTATGACTTTTTCTAAGTGTGATTAATTTTATTTTGTACATGATTTTATTTTGTAATTATTTTTATTATTTTCAAAGTATTTTTATTTAAAATTTTTGTTTATAAAAATATTGATTCTGAGGTCAATTTATATCTTTAAAAATAGTGTAAATTTTGCACAAATATAGAAAGAATAAATTTACAATTTGGGTTTTGTATAACCTATCTCCCCTTACTTTATTCCTAGTCGATTATGTCAAGTCTTGACATTCTCACGGGGTTTGGGTCAGTCTACATTTATTTCATAAAAACATCCTTTATTTTTTTCTTCTATTTGCTTGTTCTTTTCTTCTTTATTCTTTTATTTTAATATAAAAATTATTAAAAATGCATATATAACAAATGCATCCAAAATGTCAATTTCATTAAATTAGTGGGTATTTACAAGTATTTGATTAAGGAAATAAAGCTAAAATAAAAGAATAAAGGCGATGAATCGTGGATTCATCAATATCCCTTGGATTTTGCGCTACTACTCGACCCTTCTAGAACTTGGGAATGCTTATAAATAACCTCCTCCACCTCCACAGCTCGTTCCTCGCAATCATTTCTCCCCACATTCGTCCCGAATGAATGATAGGACTCCAGACGACCATTTTGGAGCATGGATTGGCGTCGAGTTGAATGAGGCTTTATTCATGCCCGGATCTCCATCGTGAGAAGCATCCTTCGCCTTCCGCATCGAAGTTGAGGCCATAACCCGCCTCCACCTTCGCCTGACTTTACCGACACCATAGCATACCCATGTACCCTTATTTCTTTTTTCATTTTTGCCATTCCCTTTCAATTTGAGTTCATCATCGTTTCTCTCTTGCTTGGCTTTGAGCATCAGTGTTGGAGCTCCACAATTACCCCAACTACACTTATCAACTCCCCTCGTCATGAGCCACCATCCTACACTACTATTCCCCTACATCTCGCTCACTGGAGTAAGATTAGGACATATCCCCTCAATCATCTTCGCTGGGCGTCGAAACACTATCCCACCATCACTTGTTTCATTCTCAACAGTAATAACCTTGGGTTGAAGCTTTGTCTTTGAGTCATCACCCTCCTTGCAGGTTCTGGACATGTAGGAGGCTCGAAGTGAGCCTCAACTTATGTGGCGGAGCACATCTAGGTGATGGAGCTTTACTGAGCACATCTAACCATTAACCACCTCATCGAAGCATCTTAGTCGCTATGGAGCACCCCTAGAGATGTGTTGGACCTTTCAGCAAGTTAATCAACACAGTAGATCAACCTACATTCAAGATCGAAGCTCACCAGGCATACCTTTCATCTGGTTCTTCCAACACTCCTCTGTACCGTCAGATGAGGCGGGTTCCCTAGTCTTGATAGTATCCATCCATTGAGCTAGCCTTTTCAGATCGTTGTATCAAAACTAATGCGCATCTGAGCCACACGTCAACCCCTTTTCACTGCACCATCATATCTATACCAACGGCCGATTAGGACCATAGGCCTACTCCACTCCCCTTCACCATCAGGTCTTCCCGCCATAACATCAGAGCCGTGCACTAGAGGAGCAGCCCTCCTACCACGTGTCCTATGGAGAGGTATATTTCCCTTTCACCCTCGCTTTTTATGCTATTTCACTTTAGTCTAATAAACAACATAATTAGTTAAAAACATTTTGCAGTTTGATCCCTTTGCTTTTCATATTTGCATTTTAGTCCAGCTGAGTCCGAGTCACATTTATCCGCACGTATTTTTATGGTTATTTTGCACATCTAAACTTAAACTTTTATATGTTAATGAAATAGTTGTGGTTTTTAAAAAATTGCATATATATCCCAATGAATGCCTTGTCATGTGTAGTGTGTGTATTGTCTAGATAAATTACATTTATGCCCTTGCATTTTTAATGTTTGCTACTAATTGGGCCCAGAAATTTAAATAATTGGAGAGAGGGACTTGTTTCACTGTAATTTATTTTTTATCTTTTATTAATTTCAATAAATTTCAAGTTTGGCCCTAAAATCTCCCCAAAAATCAGTATTAGCTCCGACGAATGTCTATATTAGGTTGTAATTATTTGTGCCAAATTTCTTTTATTTTCTATTTTTAAAATACATAACCCACTAAAAAGTCCATGTTTGCCTTATAAAATTCGTAAAAACTTGAAAAATGTTTTAAAAATTTTAAAATTTTTTAAAATGACTATTGTATTAAACTGGCTTGAAAATAATTTATAAAAACTTAAAATTGTAAAACACAAAAAATATCATAAAATCATTTAAAATCAACTAAAAATACAAAAATTGCATTTTTAATCTCTATTTAAATATATTTTCTTCTAGTTTTGAATGAAGTTAATCCCCGGGAGTTTTTGAGCATTTTTTGTATTTCCAAATTACAAAATTCTCATGGTTGTTCTTTGTTTACTTCTTTTCTCAATTTTTGATTTTTAAAAAATTCCAAAACATTTGAATATTTTTCTAAAACTCCTTATAAAAGTTATAAAATGAATAAAATTTAAAAATATTTTTACTTGATTTTTTGTGGATTTTTATCATATTTGAAAAATGCAAAAAGAAGCGTTGTTTTGCTTTTTGCCCTTTGCTCTTATTTTCCTTATTTTCAAAATAAAAAACATAAAAAAAATTAAAAACCACCAAACAAAGAATAAAAATCCTTTGATTTTATGAATGACTTACCGAGTTTATTGTAGTGCTCCTTGTGTTCATCCCTGGTCGCTATACCAGGTTGATAAAATTGCTATACCATGTGCTTGATTTGCTTGATCTGATTATGATTATATAATTTCTTGATATCTGATCTGATTGATTTAGGTGATAATAACATTGTTATTAATTAACTTAACCCTAGTTAGCAGGGCATGACATTAGTTATCATCATGATTGAGGGACAAGATTGTAGAGTGGACTTTACTTTCCTTGATATGGATATCTCTCATCATTGGAGAGATTAACAGATTGTTCTTGGGAAGCCTTTGCTTAGGACCATAGGAGCTTCCATTGATTAACAATATCAAGATGATGAAGTTTCGTTGTATAGGTGGAGAAGTGAAACTTAAGATGAGCAAATGAAGTGTTAACGACCTTTCTCGAAGTCTAGCACGGAATTCTCTTCATCGTTAGAAGCAGATTGTAGAGTCGTGAGCACGATTGGGTTATGAAAACAAAACCCAATAAGACTGAGTGAGACACTTTCATTCAGAGAGGAAATTGGGCTCTTCGGATATGTTAGTCCCTTCTACTTCCGGACAATAAAGGGATATAGATTACAAGTCGTGCGGATTTTTGGACAAATTACCACATTTCTTTGGCAACGACTCCTCACATAGTAGAGTTGGTGGCAAGCACGATTGAGTTACTTCCACCTCCATGCAACATGGAACCGGATTCAAAGTTGGTTCAACCAGATTTGATTGATGCTACCACTTTGCCAGAGCTAAAGCCATTACCTCCTACACTCAAGTATGACTTTCTTTAGGGACCCAAAGATAGATTTACTGTCATCATTTTCTCTAAACATACTACAGAACATGAGTCTAGCTTGTTAGAGTGTGTCGGATCTTATGGGTACAAACCCTATACTCTGCTCACACCACATTTATGTTGAGGATAATGCCAGGCCTTCCCGTGAGTTTCAAAGAATATTAAATCCCAATCTATGGGAAATGTTTAAGGAAGAGATAGAAATGTGGTGTGGAGCGGGATTATTTACATTATCTCAGATTCAAAGTGGGTGGCCCCTTCAAGTTGTCCCAAAGATGTCAGGCATTCAGATGGTTACTAACGTGGAAGGAGTTGATATTGAGACACGAGTACCCGTGCAGTGATGTGTATGCATCGATAACAGATGCCGGAATACCACGACCAAGAAAGATCACTTTCCTTACCTTTTATCAATCAAATTTTGAAAAGATTAGCAGGGGAAGTGTTCTTCTACTTTCTGGATGGGTACATGGGGAACAATCATCTATCCATCACCATGAAGATCAGGAAAAGACCATGTTTACTTGTCCTTTCAGTACATACATGTTAAAGCGCATGCCATTCGGGCTTTGCAATGGCCCAAGTACATTTCGTAAGTGCATGATTGCTGAATTTTTCGAAATGGTGGGAGATTTCTTGGAGGTCTTCATGGATGATTTGTATGTCCATGATGATTCATTTATTCATGTTTAGTGCACTTGGACGAGTGCTTCAAAGGTGCAGGATGAAGAATCTGGTACTCTATTGAGAAAATGGTCATTTCATGGTAAAGGGAGGGTATTGTGTTAGGGCACGCCATCTCGAAAAAGGGAATACAGGTTGACTCTGCCAAGGTGGATGTGAATAAGAAACTTGATCCACCAACCAATGTAAAGTCAGGTAGGTCATTTCTAGGGCATGTTGGATTTTATAGATGTTTTATTCAGATTTCTCTAAGATTGCCAAATCTTTGACCATGCTCTTAGGAAAGGACACAGTGTTTGTTCTAGATCACATGTGTCTTGAGGACTTTGAGCTCTTAAAAAGAAAGATTTTTGACTCGCCAATTTTACAAGATCATGATTGATCTCTTCCCTTTAAGATCATGATTTATGCATCACATTTTTATTTAGGAGCTGTATTAGGTCAATGACAAGGGGGATACCATTTGAAATTTACTATGTGATCAAAGTTTTAGATTATGCACAAAAAAGGTAATGTTCATGGTTGTTTGGATCCTTTAGAAGGTTAGGTCGTATATTTTGGACTCTAAGGTGACAGTTACATAGATTATACAATCATTAGATATCTCATGGAAAATAAGGACATGAAGACACACATTCTTACATGGATTTTGTTACTTCACAAGTTTGGTTTGGAGACTAAGGATACACATGGAGTTAAGAATATAGTGGCTGACCATTTATCTCGTTTGGATTTGAAGGATTCCCGTGACTTAGAGCTGATCAGAGAGTCCTTTCTTGAAGAGTCAACTTGTGTTGTAGATTATCTTCCGTGGTATGCCAACATGGTGAACTATCTTGTCTCCAAGCAAGTTTCCCATGGTTGGACTAGGAGCAATATTTACAGACTGAAGTTAGATTAAAGGAAATACCACTAGGAGAATCCATTCCTTTTCTTTGAAGGACCGGATTGCATCTTGAAAAGGTGTCTTCCTTAGGAGAAATATAAAATTGCCCTCACAAATTTTTCATTCATTATAATCTGTAGGGAACCATTCGAGAAAAAAGAACCGCTCACAAAGTACTTCATTGTGGATTGTATTGGTTGACCTTGTTTAGAGATATCACTGATTTTGTACGTTCGTATCCAATTTATCAAAGGATGGGAGTGGTATTTGGTAATCGAGATGAGATGCCCATGCAAGTGGTGATTCTCTATGATTTTTTTGACGCATGGGACATAGATTTCATGGGTTCCTTTCCGAACAACAATAGATATGAGTACATTTTGTTAGCAGTTAATATCTTTCAAGGTGTGTGGAAGTTATACCAACCTGAGCTGTAGACATCAGGATAGTCCGTACGTTCATGAAGGATCACATTATTTCACGGTTCAGGGTTCTTAATGTTTTGATTTCTGATGGGGGTAGCTATTTTGTAAATAGATTAATGAAATATTTATCTAAGGACTACAAATTTGAACATAGAGTGAGTAGTCCTTACCACTAATTATCGAATGACATGGTAAAAGATTCAAATAGGGAGGTGAAGAGTATTCTTCAGAAGTTAGTCTATCCTGATAAGAAGAATTGGTGCCAGCTATTGGATCAAGTTCTATGGGCCTACAGGATGACCTATAAGACTTCACTTGGTAATTCCCTTTTAGGATGATTTATGTCAAGCCATGTCATTTACCTATTGAATCGATTCACAATTCTGAGTGGGCAATTAAGAAAATAAATTGGAGTTGTCGCCAAGGGAAATTATGCCGATACTTGAACCTCAATGCGCTTGTGGAAATCCGAAATAGAGCATATGACACCAGCTTGATCTATAAGGATACAATGAAGTAGTTGCATGATTTGCATATTAGATGCAAGAACTTTCCTAGATAAAAAGTATGGTTATTTAACTCCAAGTTGAATATTTTCCATGGGAAATTAAAGTCAAAATGGTTGTGTTGATATATAGTGAAGGAAGTACACAATAATGAAAGTGTAGCGATTGTTGATCTCATAGATAGTACACGTTCTTTCTTGGTCAACGACCAACTGTTGAAGCACTTTGTAGTATCTAGAGAACGATTTATTCCAATTGAGATAATAGACTTCATACTGACTGAATACATCGCCGACACTTCGAATACAACATGAAGTTGCAGCTTAAAGGTTTAACATCTGACAGATTCAATTGTTTCTATTCATTTTTATAATATATTGATTTAATATTTTAGGATTTAGTTCCTTTCCTTTGTACCTTTTTACTCTAAACTTAGGCTATTTAGAGCCTAAGTATATGGGGAAAACAACCTTAACTCTATACATTATTCTATGTTATTTGTAGTTATCTCCTTTATCCTTCTCTCCTTCATTTAATTCATTATACTTAGGTTGTTTTTAACCTACGTATAGGGAGGACTGAAACCCTATTCCTCTTAGTTGTTCTTTTTCTATTTCCAGTATTTTGTACCCACTTTCTATGTCCTCCAACCCGACACTTAGGCTATTTGAAGCCAAAGTTAAAGGGAGGTCTGTCCAGTTTTTATATCCTTATCCTATTTTTCCTCTTTATGCTTAATACAAGCTATGTCTTTCATTTCATTTTGTTCCATGAAGACATATC
Source organism: Ottelia alismoides (assembly GCA_037367405.1). Lineage (NCBI taxonomy): Eukaryota > Viridiplantae > Streptophyta > Magnoliopsida > Alismatales > Hydrocharitaceae > Ottelia > Ottelia alismoides. The sequence continues at coordinate 155,427 of JAZKJV010003255.1, read as the reverse complement.
ACAAACTATGTATAGCTGTGTGTGTGTATTGCATATATATATTTATCCATAGTTTGTACTTTCACATGTTTTATATATTTATTACAAGCTATCGTTATAGGGATTTGAAAATGTTTACAAAAATAGTTTGTAATATTTGAATTTTTTTTATATCGATTTGACATTATTTACAAAGTTGTTTTAGAATTATTTTGAAAAGGGTATACATTGTTTTTCCACCATAACCCATTATCTTCTTTATATGTTTACAAATTATTTAATTAAAAATAATAATAATAAATAATATATATTTATATATTGAAAATAAATAAATAAATAAATAAATATCTTACTTTAGTAACTTATTAGAAGGGATGTATTTGGTGTAACAGTTACTTTTTGAACTGTTGGAGTCTTTATTCTATAAAAGATTGCCTAGTTTTTGTCCTTTACAGAGTAAGACATGGAGGAGTGTTTAGATGTGAACACTATATTTTGGAAGATCATGTCGATAAGGAGTTCCTTAAAAAGAGTGATGCATATTGAGGAGGATAATATTTTGTTGGAAGAGTTGGATATAGAGGAGCTGAGAACTTTCTTTAAGGATATTAAAGAACCTGATGATCATGCCTCGTATAAGTTAGACAACCCTTTTAACTCTAGATTTTCTCTATTAAGACAAATGCATATATCTATTCCATGAAACAAGGGTTGGATATGTCTTCCCTGAGTTAAAAGGGTTGCATATATCTATTCCACGAAACAAGGGTTGGATATTTGCATACGTAAATTGAGTAGCCGAGATGGTCATCAGAATCGTTTCGTTGCCGGAGAGCACGACTTACTAGTCATTTTCACCTTTGTTCATTTTTTCTCTATTTCATATAATTGTTCTCTGACACTCATCTGTTTCGCTTTTTTATTCGAGGAACCACCTAAGGATTCTTGATGAGTCTGTGATTCATAACTCTTAAAGTTGAAAATAGAGCTTTGTCCCTGGGTATTTAGCATCATATTTCCCTTTATAAATAACATTCATGCATCAATCCACAAGATATGCATCTTAGCATTCAAATTTGCGTAAGTAGCCAATTCAAGTGTAAAATCCACTTGTAAAATATCCACCTATTTATTTTTATTTTATCCCCTCCAAAATGAGATAACACCTTTCTTATAATGTACACCATTAGTTAATAATCTAAGGAAGAAGACCAGAAATCCCTCTCTTGTAAAATACCTAATAAGGCCCCAAATCCCCTAGACCTTAGAATGCCAATATCTCTCTCTCTTACACACTCAGAATTAGGACTACTCACCTTCATATTAATACACATCCAGAGACCTTTAAAATGAGACTAATTTCACTCAATTCAGAGCTCGTAGGCAAAACTTGCCATTTTGGGCCACCTTGTATACTATGCACATGTATATTTGTATCCTTACTTTTTTGTATTTTATTTGACCTCATCCCCTTTTTTAGTCAACATGAAACTTGTAGATCTCATCGAGATCTACAATTTCATGTTTTGAGTTTTTTCAAATTCAGTCTCCTTCTCCCTCTAATCTTATTTTTCTTCTCAGCCATTCACAACGGCAACGTGGCGCCCTCTGATTACGCCACGCGCCGCGACCCCCTTTATAATATCCGCCCACGCCCCTAGCCGTCGGATCTCTTCTTAAATCCAACGGCTAATTTCCCTCCATGCAACCTCTTCTTTTCAACTGCCCGATCAATCCTCGGATCTCATCACAACCTTCCATCAGCGCCTCATCAGGCTCGCGCCACGTGGCATCACCTCATCCATCCGATCCACTCCATCACAACGGTTCAAACACTTCGTTCTCTCAGCCATTCTATCCAACCCTGGAGTCCATCTCATCCGTCCGCTGGCGCTTCACCTCCAGTACGCCACATGGCAACATCCTGGCCCTCCGATGTCGCGCCCTAGAGCTGATCCCAAGCGTCGACTCGGGCCTTCATCTGGGCCATTGGATTGCCTGATCCAACGGCCAAGGGGTCTTCGTCTACCTCCGAACACCCCGCACCCACGTCCTCCACCATGCGCAAGGGGCCGCCCCCTTTCTATTTTGGGCTCCATGCCGACCATCTTCTCCGACCCCCAACGCCACCACGACACAACCCCCTCGTCCCCCATCTTCGCCAACACCCTCGATCTCCATGACGATCCTTAAACTCACTCCACGATGTCCACCAACTTCACCTCATAGCCATCCATGTTGTCACCTTCATCCTATAAATAAGCCGCCTCCGACCACTTTCACCCCCATCCGTCGCCACAGAAAGTGTCTCCGAGCTCCCACCTTCAGATTGGTGACAGCAATTTGACCCGAGGTTGAGCGAAGACCGAGAACAACATCCGGCGAGATCCAAGACCCTCCACCGCCATGTCGCAGCTCCTCCAAGGCGCTGCACGAGCTCAGGTCCCCTACCGGCCTTCGAGCGATGATAGGGAAGCTCTCGCCGAGCTTCTGATCCTAGGTAGATCCCTCCATCTCTTCCCCGATTCTCTTGTTATTTTTCTGACTCTTTCTTCCATTTTATTCGATGTCCACGCGCCTCTTCTCTCTCCTCCAACCATCCTCCGAGCTCCGCAGGGGTGCTCTGATCTTCGCGAGCCCCTTCATTCCTTCCAACGAGGTACTTCGCCTTTCACCGACGTCAGCTCCGCCACCTTGGAGGAGCTCGACCACCGGACCACCTGACTTCATCGCATGCCTCGTATTCCACTCCCGACCACTCCATAGACACAACGCATGCTTAGGCTATCTTCTTACCCCCTGCAGGTACTTCCATTTTGATTGATCGGAGGCTCGTCGGAGCTACTTCCGAGCTCCTCTGCCACCGTGCTCCAGAGCCTCTCCTCCACTCCTGAGACCACCGGATACTCCGTCGCCAATCAACGAATCTTCTGAGCTACGCCAGACCCTCCAGCATCCTCCACCGATGACGGGAGGACGAGGCGGAGCTAGGCCAGCTTCGCCGGAGCCCAATCCTCTCTGCCACAGGATGCGGAGGACCGTTGGGGATGACAGCCAACAGCTGTTCGATCCTCTCGATGGAATGGCCAGGAGCCATCCACATCGCCACGCCACACAGCCGTAGGATCCGACGGATCCTACACGTCCAAATTGCGCAACGTCATCGCCCTTGCCCGATCCAGGTGGCGTTGGATCAAATCTAGATCCAACGATCACTGATCGACCACGTCCTCATCTCAGGAGCGACCCATCACCGTCAGATGAATCCTGATCTAACAGACCCGGAAACGCCACGCGCCTGCAGTTCCTCGTTGTTGGATCATCACTTGATCCACGGTCCATCTTAAGCCACGTCACCCGATCCGAGCCTCCTCTCCGACCACTAGGCTCGGACCATCCGAAGCTACTCCGAGTCAGATCCGAACCTCCTGAGACACCCGAGCCTCGCTTTGAGCCTCTGACGACCACCGAGCCTGCGATCTCCACGTGATCCGCACGTACGTCTTGGGTAAATTGCATCGAGACCCCCGTAAGTTTTTAGAATTGCATTTCAGTACCTACCAGGAGAACCCATGTGAGGAGCACGTGTTCTGTGGAAAATTTACATCCACCCTCTCAGCATGATAGAAGTTATTGCGTATTGGTCCATGTCAGCACGTTTTATTCTTATCAATTTTAATTCCTGTAATTGCATTTATAATCCTGTCTTTCCACGCATATTTAGGCACTCATTTTAATTCATTTTTCAATTTGGAAAATTGCATTGTGGAGCTTATGTTGTCCTCTTTCATATCTGTGACACTTGGCATACTTTTGTAATATCCGTGGATTCTTATATTAATTAATTGGTTCAATTTTACTATATTTTACCCATCTATGCCTCTTAATTGATAGTAATTTCTCTGTGACTCCACAAATCCCCGAAAAATCACATTAGATTTAGGATAATTAGGTTTACATTGCATAAAATTTTTATCTCAATTGCACACATCCCGAGGCCTAAATAAATTATTTAGTGATTTCCTTAATTACTTTTTAATATGTCCATTTGACATAAAAATTTAGGTTTATCAATTTTCCTGGATTCTTTACACTTAGATCTATCTAGGATAATTTTTATATATGGAAATAGTGTGATTTGTTATATATTAAAATCAAGTTAGTCAAAATCACCTTGCATTCATTTTTAATTCACAGTGAATTTATTTAGTGTCAGAAAATTCTAAAAAATCTAGAGGACCTTAATTTCATTGCATTTCATCTTCTGGCCAAGTTTCGTAATTTTTGGACTTGATTTGATCCCTTATATGAATTAACTTTTAAATTGTCCTGATTGTGCATGTGTCTTGCATAAAAAACCGAAAAAGACCAAAAAATTATCCCCTGAAAATCAAACCTTGGACTTTGCTAAAAATCTACCTAAGGAGACAACTGCCTCCCTGAGTTCGACCTTGGGCTTGCCCAAGTAAAATAAATTTTCCACGTGTGAATAACTTGACAATAATTAAAAGTGGTTTTCGATATGCTCTCATTATACGACTACAACAAACGATAATTAATTAATTTGACCATTAATTTGATCGAATTAACAAGGTTGGTGGGAGTCGTTTCAATGCTTCGATTTTCTTTTGGAGGAGACCACACCTAAGGAAGAGTAGAGGTGTAGGAGAGAGTAGCTATATTAGACATAGTACTTTATTTTTGCAGAACTACTATTATTGTAATAATTCTAAACTCTTGAACACTTGCTTGGACACTTAGACTTCAGGGTCTGTTTCACCGAGTACCGGTGCACTCAGGAGACCTCATTGTGGTTTTCGTGGTTTTGTTTTTATCACATTTTATTTCTCTTTGATTCACTTTGATTTAGCCCATAGATTTAGGATTTTTTTTTGATTGTGATGTAATTAGCTAAGGAGCTACACCTAATTGTTTATCTGTTCCTATAGATCGTAATCGGACTTAGCTAAAATAAAATTGAAAAAGTTTGTTTAATTGGATATTAAGTTGTTGGACATGCGAGCCCACGACGAGCCATTACGCAATAAATGTTATTGCAAATATCATTCCCTAATCTGAAATGATGAATAATTAATTTGCATAATGGGTCCCTTAATATAATTAGGGTTATGTACCATGGCCATCTTAGTAATCATACAATTGTTGATTCAATAATTGAATCATAGAGGTTGGTGTTTGAATGAATATCTAAAGAGTTATATTGAGGAATCATCAAGCACCGTCAAATGATTATTAAGAGATGATCTCCAGCCTGAGAAGGAGTTGGCAATCCTTTCTCTAAAGGCTAATGTCTAACCAACCTCTTGATGTAGGTCCTCTACGTAGGAATAGCGATTCAGAGGTGTTAGATAAGTTAGGTCAACGAGTTGATGTAACGAGATCGAGATAACCAAAGTCCTATATCGTATGCTATCACGATATAGGCACACATCCACTGACCGGAAGATGTGTTACTATATGTCTAAGTACGTACATTTGGCAGATCAACAGGTTGATGACCTAATCAAGGTCTATACACCAGCATGCTGGTGTGCATACAAGGGCACATGAGTAATTCGATATCTCAAAGCGATCATACAGGTTCAGTTACTAAACTAGAAGACATGAGCTCACTCATGAGATATTTGGAAGAATCAAATTCTGTGCACGATCTCTTGCTTTGGAAGCTTGACTGAATTTGTAGGTTTGATATATACTTTTGGAAAGTATATGATAAAGACCTAGGTATGATATGTGCTTTTGGAAAGTATATGACCGATATCGACTCCCAATGATCAAATGAGAAACTTATTGATAAAATTAAAAAGTAGACAATGTAAAATTGATCTAATACTTCAGGTTTATTATGTCTTCCAATATGCATGATGTACAGGTATTGATAACACCCGAGGGTGATGTGATCATAAACGATTGTATAACCATGATGCTTCCATTCATAGGGAGTGATGAAACGGGTCTGGATTTTAGTGACTTCTCTCAATAGAGAAATAATCTGATCTTGGTCCAAATGTTGGATATTTATATAAATGTGATTCAGATACAATGAGAAGATTAGATTTGTGGTCTTGATTTAATCAAGCATCTAAGCAAGGCTCAAGATCAGGATTTGAGATGTGATCTTAAGATCCAAGTCACTATACATGAAACAATACAATCATCCTGTCCTTATCTCCAAGTTTCCACGGAGAAAGCGCATTATCCTTGAAAGAGTTCAGATTAATTTCATTGTTGATATTATATATCCAAGTATTGAGAAAATGGATAATTAAATTTGATTTCATTATCATGAGTGATATGAATTTGATTCATATCGTAGGGAGAATTATCTTAGATAATTAATCGTGATTTATATATAAAAATATGTGAATAATGTGAATGTGATTCATATTATTTGGGAATAAGAGAATGGAGATCCAAGATGATTAAATGTGATTTAATTATCATGGATATGAATAATATGTATAGGACTATCCATATTTATCACATATATTATATATGTGATTTATAATATATAAGAGAGAGCTATTTGTAATTTACATTTGTTAATTAAATGTTTTTGTGAATTTCATTCACATTGGACAATTAATTGAAAATGCAATTTACATTTTATTTTGGTTTGTGAATGTGATTCACAAATTTCCGATGGCAAGATTGCAATATTCTCAAAATAATTATGAATTATTTTTGTAGAATAATTTACAACAATTTTTGTTGTAAAATCATGGAGATTTCCAAGGAATCTTTAAATCTCAACAAGATTTCAAGAGATTGCAAGGAAATCCATCCTTCCATATTGGAAGGGTGGACGACCACCAATTCCAATATGGAAGTTGGTGGCCGTCCTCTCCAATATAGGAGAGTCAGATTTCCATACTAAAATCTCCAGGAAATATTGATTTAATTTAGATTAAAATATTTTAATCTAAATTGAATTAATTGTTGTTCTATTTTTACCAACAACATCTCGGCCATTCAAAGAAACACAAATCAGTGTGAGCCATTGGATTTGTGTTGTCCACGAATTGAGATACATGGATCAGGGAACGATATTTGCAATAACATTTATTGCATAATGGCTCGCCGTGGGCTCGCATGTCCAACACGACCACCAATTGCCCCGTTGGCGGTCGCACTGGCTTCTTGGAAGCCTTCGCGTCTATAGGCCTGTTCATATCAGTCTGAGCCCCAACGGAGGGGGCCTGGAGCTTCAAGCTCCTTGAGCTCCTAGTTGAGCTATGGAATTGAACTCCAAGAGCTCTTGTGCCCCGGTACTTGTGCCAAAAGAAAGAGGGAGGTGAGGGGGTCGTGTTTGATCTTCCCCTGAATTTGATGCACATGGGAATGAGTGAAATGGACGAGCTTCGATGAAGGGGTGAGGAACTATCTCGGTTGCTTTTATCTGAGCAAGATAAGAGGGGATGTGTAGGATATTCTGTGGAGAAGACATTAGAGAAGATGGAGGCGACAATGAGTCAGATGACAGAAGAAATCATAGGTAATGCAAGTTGGAGATTAAGTCTCTAGCTGATTTGAATCCTAAAATTACGCTAAATAAGAAATTAGTTAAAAAACATACATTAATTATAAAATAAATAAAGGAAAATGCATGAATATAAACTACCTAACATCTCAGACATGTGGTAATACCTAGAGAAAATGAAGCTCACCAAAGCTGCCCGGTGAAACTTGGATTTCCGATCTCCGCCCTTTTCCTCGTCGACAAGATTAGGCAGACTGATGTGGTCACCAAAATCTTCAATCCAATGGGTCCTATTTGGGTTACAACAGGAATAAAGGGTTCAAAAACTAATATAGGGATGGAGGTCAGTTATTTATGCACAGTGGATGGAGTTTCTAGAAGAGATGCATGTGAGGAGGCAGGAGTTGGTGAGAGGTTTGGGATCGGCGATGGAGACAGATTATAAGGGAGCATAATAGAGGGAGGCTCGAGGAAGAATGCATTATGGAGGAGGCATGGAAAATGGGAGAAATAGGGGGTCACTAGTATAACACAGGTAGTAGTTGAAGTCAGTACAATGTACCTGCCTGGTCAACAAACAAAGGCTCGTGGTTGGTTTAGTGGAACAAAAAGAAAAAAGAATGAAAGAAATTATTCACTAATTTGAGCCAAATTAATAAACTATTTTATTATTTTTGGTTAAAATATAAAAAATGTTTGTAATTTTATGTAGTATTTTATTCTAATTTTTATTTATGTTACAAGTAAATTTATTAGAGGCCAGTATTTACATGTATATATTTATGTATATATACCTATATTTATAGTATTTAAATTTTATTTTGTATTTAAATATTATTATTATATACAAGTATTTTATATATTTATTACTTATTTATTTACACATTTATATATTTTATTTATTTTCTGATTTTATTTATTTACTTAATTGTGTACCTGTATTATATAGGTATAATTCATATATAAATTTTGATACTTTATTTATTTAAATGAATTTTAATGGTTTTAATTTTTTATTATTTAATTGTATTTTTAATAATATTTACAGTTATATAAAAATATAAATAGAATAAAATGTAAAGAATAAATATATTGAATATTATATACATGTATACAATATAATAGGGACCTAAAGCTAGATTTTGTATTTTAACTCTATTTTTAATGAAACCACCTTCATTAAATAGATAATTAAATTTTATGAACTATAAATTTGATTTGATCAATTTTTTATCTGTATGGAGGAGATACATGTTTGGGTTTTTTCTTTATGGATTTTTGTTTTGTGTATCCCGGGTGCACTATGTATTATTTTTGAGTGAACTCCATTTTGTATTTTTCTATGTATTTTTATATATAAGTTTCATGTTGAGAGTATTGATTTGAGGTATAAAAATAGGAAAATAAAATAAGTCCGAAAAGGTATTTATTGATGAATTCGAATTAGGGTTTCAAGATGTGTTTTCTGTACAGTTAGCTACCCTATCTCCATTTACTTACTTCCTTGTCAAACAAGTCATCATGATGACTTGGTCTCGAGGTCTAGGATCACCCTGTGCCTTTGATACTTCTTTTTATTTTCATTCCTCTATTCTTCTATTTTGGAATTAAATACATTATTTTATATATTATTTACAGATCAATTATTGAGTGTTATTTTTCATACATTAATGCAATATACATGCATTTAGTTAGGGATTCAGGGACAAAAATGAAAGAATAAAGGTGTTGAAATGGAGATTCATTACCCCCACTATACTTGCCTTTTCTAGTCCCTAACAAACATTTAAACTAATAACTGTAGAAAAAGAAAATAAAGAAAGGAAAAGAAAGAACTTGGAATAAATTTTGACTTTAAACTTGTATTAATAAAATTAAGTTTGGAGCTCAGTTAAGAGTTTTGGATTCTTAGTGTGTTTGGAATCACATTCAGATTAAGAATTGTGACACAACAACCCTTAGGTTCCATAATCCTTTATCCAGTTCAATTCACAGTCTAGTCAGAGCCATTCTTTTAGTCGCATACTCTCGCAACCTTGAAATGACACGTACCATGTGTATGTATTGTGTTAGCTCTTATCAGATAAACAACTGAACTATTAAGGAGTTTCCTATTTTGGCAACTCGTCCTCGGAGAGAAGGATATTTCCTTCTAACGTGCTGGTTCAAAACCAAAAGGAGAAAGAAGCTAGAATAATGGAAAAAGAAGTGGAAATGGATCAATGTAGTCTCATTTCCCTGTGAAGCTCAACCAATGTAACCAAGTCTTTACCTAGAAGCATGTTTTTTCTGGAAGCTCGATATTTGAATTTTTTGGTGTAGGATTTTTTTGGATATTTTCTTTGTGTTGCATCGCTCTACATTCTTGTTTTTCCCAGACAGATATAGAATCTTTTGTTCCTCCCATGTTTTGAGGTCATGAAAAAAGTTGTGCTAGCATACCATTCCTCATCCGAAGCTTTACTTCAATCCAATCTCCGTTTGTTAGATGCCCATGCTACAAGAGGAAGTGTGTTGAAGTACTGATTTTATCGGTCCTTAAAAATTGTTACTGATGAACCCTTGACGAAGCAACCTAGTATCGTCCTGTCTTAGTCTCCAAGACCTTTCAATAATCCATCTAAGTTAAGCTAAGTGGTTAAGTGCAAGGTTTCTAGCTAAGCCACTATCTCAAGAGTCGTACGTATGACATAAATGATTTTAATTAGACACATTAAATTTACTCATAAACATAGTCTCATAAAATCTAAAGTATTAAGTCATGGTGACCTAAAGTATCTCAGTTCCAATCCTTAATGGGTTCCTCTGAAATTATGTGGATTAAGGTGTAGACTAAGCTTCAATCTTCATAATTTATTTAGACTTGTTCGATTGTCTTGATCATTTCCAAAAGTGCAAATGTAAATGCACATGCAAGAAAATATTTTTTGTGAATTATTTTTCGATTTAGAACTTTTTATGGACTTTTGAAAAAATTTTGCAATTTTTTATGCAATTTTGAAAGCATTTTGCAAATTTTTATGGGTTTTTGAACATTTTTAAAATTTTTAGGGTTTTTAAAACAAAGGTTAGTAAAATAAGTATATACAAATATTTACGTGGGACTATGTTCATATTTACAAGAATTAATGGTAGAATTTTCACAATCACAGAAGTTAGTGGTTATTCATTATTTACATGTGATATATATATATATATATATATATATATATACACACACACACACACACAATGGTTATATAGGGATGTTGAAAGTCACAGATATATCAGTATCCGATCTGTCACCATATCCATTTTATAAAGATTTTGAAATATGTATCCGTTTTAAAATGAATACATATATGGACATGGTTTTGATATCTGGAAACATCTGTATCTATACACGTATATCCATTTTCATATATAAATGTAGTCATAGATTTATTTTTAACCATATATAACGTAATTATATACCTTCTTTACCATATTTGTATACTTTTTATGATAGCAACACATTTAGTTATATGATGTGTTTTCCATTCAATTCTTATATATTTAAGTTGATTCTATAGAGTATTTCTAACATTACTTCTATGCGATTGGTACCCGTTTTACATCAATATGTTTTTAAGTATGAAGTAAGATAGTTTTAATATCCATCAATATTCTTATCCACATCTGTATTAGTATTAAAAAATGGATAAAGATACAGTAATACTTATATACATACATATATATATATATATATACATATATATTTGCCCGTTTGCATCCCGTGTGATATATATATATATATAATTTTATTTGATAATTATACATGGTTCTCAAAATAGTTTGAAATTATTTTTATAAACACTTTGAAAATTTATTTTTGAAAATAATTTTACAAACACTTAACAAACATTTACAAAATTTGAAAATAATTATATATATATATATATTAGAATATTTTTACAACCACTTTCTAAATCATTTGCAAACTTTTCAAAAATTTAATCAAATGAACAAAATTTTACAAACATTTACAAAAGATTTTTACAAAGGTTTGAAAACATTTTATAAAAGTTTTCCAATTGGTTTTCAGAAGATTTTTCAAGTTAATCTACAACCATTATTCAAATCATTTTGCAAAACATTGTTAAATCAGTTTACTAATCATATTTACAAAGAATTATGAATAATTTTATACATAATTAAAGTATTTTTTTACAATTGATTAATCATATACCCTTACCCATATAGTATATTAGCTATATTATTGAAAAATACGAAAGTATGAGTTATGGCTTAAGTATATACACCTTATATACGATCGTCTTATACTTAGCTTGAGTTATGTCCTCATAGTGACTGAAGAGAGGAAGAAAAACATAAATTGTATTGAGTACATGAAAGTTTATACTACAATGACTAAATAAAGAATGAGAGGTCGATCGTCCCCCCTTTACTTAGGATTAAATAATCCTAAATATAAAAGGATGTATACAAAATAGGGATGATCGAGGATTAGAATTTACGAAAGTAATGTCCTTAGCTTGTCTCCCCTATACTTAGGGTGGTAAAATGTCCCTAAGGATAATCAAAATATCAACAAGCTGAGAGACACGCAAGAGAATGAATAAAGAATGACCCGAGTATACTCATCCCCCCTATACTTAGGATGAAGTATATCCTTGTATAACACAAATGAATGTGATGAGCCATACGGAAGAATGTCTGAACTGGAAAATTGAAATGAAAAGGAAAAAGGGAGAAAATTAATCCAAACATTTTCTTCTGAATTATCTGATTTGGTGATGCTGTAGCTTCAAAATCTTATTCAAAAAACAACTTGAACATAATAGACAACAAACAAGAATGTGTTGTGCTCTAAATACGACTTCAACAAATGATTGTTGACAATGAATGGTTGTGCGTCAATTGACAATGTAGATATCAAGATGCTTCCATTATCACGTACAATTCTGACTATGAAGGGCCCTATCCATTTACTTTTCAATTCTCTTGGAAATATCTTCAACTTCGCATCTAACAACCATACTTTCTGTCCATGTTCAAATGTCATTCCTCTGATATGCTTGTCTTGCTAACGTTTAACCCGCTCTTTGTACACAAGCTATTATCGTAGATGTAGTTTCTAAATTCCAGGAGCTTGTTCAGATCCAGTTTTATATTCTGACAACTTTTTGTGAGTTGAGGTTATCGATATTTACTGCAGAGTGATTTATGAATGAGTTCCACAGGCAGATGGAATGGCTTTCGATAGACAAGATGGTAGGGCAACATGCCTAAGGGAGACTTGTAGGTGGTTTTGTAAGCGCAGAAAACTGAGTCCAGAATTTGTGACTGATTCTTTGTGTCAGGCCTCACAAGTTTCTACTGGATCAACTTGATTTCTTTGTTTGATAACTCATACAGACTATTGGATTGAGGATGATAAGGAGAAGCAACTCAGTGATCAGTGTTGTACTCCTTGACAAGTTTCTTAACTTTTTATTGATGAAAGGGATACCCCCGTCTGATATCAATATCTTTGGTATCCTGAACTGTGAAATGATGTTCTCTTTTAGAAGTCAGAAAATGACACGGATAACTCTATTAATCAACTCATATAGTCTACGTCAAGTAGGATGTATTCATAGCCCTAATTGTTAGGAAATGGACCCACAAAATCAACTTCTCATGCATCGAACACGTCAGATATTTGAATGAATTTGATGGGCATAAAATATTTCAACTCAAGTTTTTCCCCATTATCTGACAATAAATGCAGGCTTTGATGTCATAATTCGCATCCTTAACTAGTGTCAGCCACTAGTTTCCAGACTATAATATCTTTGCTGCCGTTCAACTTCCAGAATGGTGTCTACTTGATTCGAGCTTATGGCGGTGCTTGAGGAAACTTGAGTACTCCACCTGAGGACTAAACCAACTCTATATACAATCTGTGCCTTCCCTAAACATGTATGTATCTTCCCATTGGTAAAAATGGATATCAGACATGAACTTGTCCTTCTTGATTCTCGTCCAATCATGTGAAACTACCACAAAGATAAGGTAGTTCACAATATTAACATACCAAGGGGAGAGATGCCACACTGAGAGTGGATTCATTAGGGACGGTTTCTATGATGGGTGCATTGCTCAACTGAGTATCTTCGCATTCAATTATAGATAGTGATATGCTACCACATTTTGAATTCCAGGCTTGTCTCTTATTTCCAAATAAAATCAAGAGGAGAAGGAACCATCTGAGTAAGAATGATTTGGCATTCTTCTTTTGTAGGTATCCGTTAGCAGAGTGGCCAATAAAAGCAATAACTTTTTATCCTAGAAAATAAGATCTGAACTTCTCTAAGGCGGCTACCACTACCCACAATTACTTCTTTGTAATTGTATAATTTCTTTGTTCTTCATCAAGTGTCTTGCTAGCATAGTGAATGACATAAGACAATTTATCTCTTCTTTGTCCTAAGACATCCCCAACTCAAAAATCTAATGCTTCTGACATGATCTCAAATGAGAGAGACCAATCCGATGGCCTTAGGATTGGAGCCTGAGTGGCGAGATCTTTCAAATGATAAATTGACTGGAGAACCTTCTGATCAACAATGAAATTGGTCTCCTTGCCGAGAAGCTCTATAAGAGGTCGGACAAGTCTGCTGAAGTCCTTGATGAATCTTTTGTAAAATCTAACATGACCATGGAATGACCTCACATTCCTCACATTTCGAGGTGGCACTAATTTAACAATGACATCCACCTTTCTGGGGTTGACTTCCATGCCTCACTTGGAAATGATGTAGCCCACCACAACCCCTTCACTGACCATGAAGTATCTCTTTTCCCATGATAAGACCAAGTTGACGAGTTGCTATATACGTGATATAATTTGGGCACGTTGTAATACGTGTACTCAGCAAATCAGTCAGAATCGAGCCAAGATCTCCGTGAAGAGGGCTCGGCTTAATTTATATTCCGGGCAAGTCCGGGGTTGAACACAGGGAGGCAAAGGAACAACTTCGGGTTAATTTGAAAATTTAGGATCTAGATATCCAATGAGATTTTTTTATTTTTTTATGCAAAAAACAAATTGCAAATGCAAATGTGGATGAACCAAGACAATAAGAAAGCACACAATTAGGCCAAATTAATTTTAATGTCAAATCAATTCAATTAAGACAAATTATATTTTTCCTAGGATCTCAATCCAGTGATGCATGCAAATAAATTTTTTTAGAATTTTTGGGGTTGAAAAGCAACAATTAAAAATGCATGCTTTTTATGGGTTTTTTTTTTCGAAATTTCTCACACAAACAGTAAGCGAAAATTATGAAAATTTTATTGGAATGAAAACATGATGCAAGTATACTATAGTAATATTTTTGGAATTTTCTGACAAAATCGTTAGTGAGATATGAATTTAAGAGTCCAGAATGGGTAAAATATACAATATTTCAGTTAAATATTTTTAGTTAATTATCCACAACTCACAAAAATACAAATAAATATTAAGATGGTAGACAATTTATTGCTCAATATCATGCTATTTGTCAATGAAAAAAAGATGCAAAGTTGATGTCCAAATTAATAAGCAAACACATGGTTGTCTATGCAATTCCGAAATTAAAATTAAACAAAACAATTTGTGCACAGGGGCACTTTTGAAATTATGGAAAATACAAGGAAAATGTTGCCAAATTTTAAAATTTAAAAAAATAAAAAAGATGACATCCTCTTATTCTTCTTCGCAGGTAGGCACGATGGGGAGGAAGCGGGCAGAGCCGCCAGCAGTGCTGGAGGAAAAGGGGACCAGAGATTTCCTACAATTTTTATTTTTTTTGTTTTCTTTCTGTGTTTTGAATTGATTGATTTTTTTAAATTTTATTTTTTTAGACAGAAAGTAAACAATGCAAATATGGATGTGTGGTGATAAAGGTGATGTGATAAAAAATGGTGAGGTGAAACAACAAGGGAATAAAATATTAGATAAAATAAAATAACAAAAGAAATGAGAGGAAATAGTTACATGAATCTTCGCCGGATTTGCGGAGTAGCTATATTGAACTCCTGTCGTCGCCTCAATTCGATTGGCGAAATAAAAATCAGAGAAGCTACGCGAGCTCGATGGGGAACTCGTGATGCAGAGCGGAGCTCCGTAGATCTCGCCTGAAGGAGGTCGTCGCTTGAGGAAGATGCTTCGTCGCTGTCACCAACAAAGCACTCCAAACTCTCTCATTTTCTACTAGAATGGCGGATCGGGAAAAAATGTGAATGAAGAGATGAATATAAAGAGAAGAGAAATGGAGGTTAGAATGGTGGTGGTGTTGAATGGAAAGTTGTATTATTGGTGGAGTTGAATGGGAGGTTGATGAATAAGAAGTGGAATGGAGGTTATTAGAAAAATGGCGGAGTTGAATGGAAGTTGGTGGTAGGAGAGAAGTTATTGTAGAGAATAGGAAATAAATAAATAATAATAAATAAATAAAGTAGATTACTAAAATACAAAAAAATAAAGAGAAGAAAAAGAGTGGAGAATTTACAAAAGAAGACAACCAACATGTACCATTTTTTGTTTGCTTTTCTATTTTCTATTTTTTATCTTTTTAATAGTAGTTATGTACAATAGGAAAATACAATAAAATACTAAAATCAAAAAACAACACCACCATGATTTTTTTGTATTTGTAGTAATTAAGAAAGATAAAATAAAAAATGAAGAAAGAATGAATATATACATAATATACAATGTACATATAGGTCCCTAAACCCAACTTTTGCAAATGAGCTCCGATTTTAATGAAACCACTTCCGTTGGATAGATAATTTTCTAGCTTGAACTTTAAAAGTGAGTTTGGTGAATTTGGTGTTCATACGGAGTGGTAATTTTGCCTGAAAGTTGGACTTTACGGCTTTTTCCCTTTGGGATCTAGGAGCATTTATTTGAGTAAAATTTGTTTTGTATTTTTGTATTTTTATATACATTTTTATGAACAAGTTAGAAAAGAATTAGCCAAAAAGGAGTTGAAATGAAATTATTAAAAATATATGAATTTTTGGGCTATTTAC
The DNA here is from genome assembly GCA_037367405.1 of Ottelia alismoides. Taxonomy (NCBI): domain Eukaryota; kingdom Viridiplantae; phylum Streptophyta; class Magnoliopsida; order Alismatales; family Hydrocharitaceae; genus Ottelia; species Ottelia alismoides. The sequence continues at coordinate 138,899 of JAZKJV010003255.1, read as the reverse complement.
ATGTGAAAAACACCTTTAATTTTGCGCCTTCTTATTGCTAATGTATTTTGTACATTCTAATATACAATAATTAATGTGTTTTATTTACAAGAGTTATTTTGTTTATTTATTTATTTTTTATACATTTATTTTAGAATTTGCTCAGGGATTTTGCTAAGATCAAGATATTGTGATGATGAGTCGCGGATTCATCACAAGTTCACTTCACGACATTTTTGCAGTGCTCTGCCCAGGTGCATAAGACATGAGTCGAAGCTTCACAGTAGACTGAAAAATCATCCGTGAAAACTTCAAGAAAAGTCCCAACCATATCGATAAAGATGGTAAGCATGCACCTTTGGATGTGGTAGGAGCATTGCACAATCCAAGGGGAATTCTTAGGAAAGCTTATGTGCTGAATGGACATGTGAACGTTGTTTTCTCTTGATCATTAGGGGCGATCGCCACCTGGTTGTACCCAGAGTACCCATATACAAAACTGATGAATTCTTTCTCACCTAATCTTTCAAGTACTTCATCAATGAATGGAAACGAGAAGTGGTCCTTCTTTGTAGCTAAATTTAGGCGATAATAATCAACATACACGCGTCAAGATATTCGTACCAAAGTAGAGATCTCCTCTCCTTTATCATTCTTAACCATAGTGAGCCATGATTTCTCTCGAACAACATGCAGGGGGCTCACCATTTTTGAGTCAGGGATGAGATAAATAAAACCTACTTCAGACTAGTTCGTAATTTTGTTCATAACTACATCCCAAAGATTAGGGTTCAATATTCTCTATTCTCGGGACAGTTTGCAATCATCTTTAAAATAGATGTGGTGTAAACATATGGCCAAATTTATCCCTCGGAGATCCGATATTTTACAACCAAGTGACTTGCGGTTTTTATCTAGAACCTCGAGCAGTAGAGATTCCTGGTCTAAGGTCAGGCTGCTGCTGATGATAATCATATACATGTATTCTTCACACATAAAGAATGCATACTTCAGGCTTATTAAGAGTTGTTTGAGCTCAAGTAATTGTAGAGTCTGCTCCACGAATACTTCCAACACTGTGCTGGTAGGTGAATGATTTGCTGAATTCAAAGAGCTACTACCCACCTCTGTCACTGCTGGATTTGATATGAATGTACCAAACATATCTGCGACGAAGTCTTCGTGTTCGATTTGGCTTGGTTCTTTTTCAAATATGCTGATCAATGATTCGAATCACTTATGTAGAATTTATATCCCACTTGATAATTGAGCATGGATTGACTGTGCTTTCCAGGTCCATCTCTGAAGAGAGGATTTCCTGTATTAGAATATCATTCAGAGATATTTGTTGATCACTGATATCAAGAATGACACAATCTTCTGCTATTAATGGATTCCCTCTGTCAGAAGCTGCTTTCGGCTCATTGATCATGTCCATGGTGACCTTGTCATTGCATGAACAAAATGTGATCTTTCTAGATCCGTATTCAATGATTGCTTCAACAGTTCAAACAAAAAATCAACCAATAATGATAGGAGTCTGGAGTAGTGGTACAGGAGAGTCCATGTCTAGGGCGACAAAATCCAGAAAAGTGCATGTCTTTACTGTCTTGATAACATCTTCTAGGAAAACCTTGGTCCGCTTAATGGATCAACAATCTTTAAACTTTATGATCATACAAGTGGGCTTGATGAACATGCAAAAGTGAAGGGATCCAAGTGACCTTGTTTGAAGGGTCTGCAGTGCCCGATAAGTCGGGTCCGGCAATTGCTGTGTCAACTTCTCTCTCGGCTCTCATATATCCGTAATTGGATGCATCAAAATTAACCCACAATGCTCAAGCAATGAATAATAGTGAGCCAAAATTTATTATTCCTTACAATAGGATATGTATATTATGCTAGTGTAGGGATTGAACCACTAAGAAGCAACGAGAATAGACCACAAAAATTGACTAAAAAGGTAATAAATGGTTTTGTGTTTTTATAAGGCTTTTTGTTTTTTTATGATTTTAATATTTATTTTTTATTGATTTTTAATTTATATCTTTTGTCATTTTAATTTTGTTTTTATATTTTTTTATTTTTTTAATGTATGTAACATGTATATAGAAGAAATATAGATAATAGATATAAAAGATATAAATAAATAAATAAATATAATATAGAAAAAATCATAAAATTGCCCTAAATGTAATTTTTTTTATTTTTTAAGGGGTTTTAAACTATATTCCCGTGATGAATGAGACGTGGTTCAACCTCATAGGGTATTTTTAATAATAATAATAATGGGTAGTAATAATGTGAGCATATATATATATATATTATATATATATATATATATATATATAGACACACACACACACACATCGAATGTAGACTAGTACATATATCTATAAATACTCAAAATGTACAAAATAAAACATTTTTATCTTTTTTATATTTTCTTTTTTTGGTGTTATTTTCAATTTTTTGCTAATTATTTTGCATTTTTAATTGAATAAAAATGTCAAAACAGTGAACAATAATAAGGTGTCGAATTGTTTTGGAGTTTAAAAATAAATTAAAATACCAAAATTTTCCAAAACATTTTTAATGGATATATAATATAATTAATATACAAAAATATAAAATGAAAATTTTGGATTTTAAAATAATTTCTAAAAATTTTTATAAGATTTTTTCGGTTTTCAGTTTTTAAAATTTTTCTTTTCAATTTTAATGATTTTTTGTTTGTAGTTTAAAAATACAATATTAGAGTACTGTTATTTTTTTTGGAAATTTCTAAAAGATTTTTATATTTTTTATATTTTTTTAATGCAAACAAGGAATAAATGTAATGCTTTGTATTTTTATAAATAAGAAATTTATTTTAATTGCCCTATGAAAAATATATATGATTTCATATAATGTCTGTCACTTAAAATAATTAACCTACAAATTTTTAATGTAAAATGATATTTTTAATGCAAGAAATACAAGAAGTAAAAGTTACAATACAAGCAAGTACCTACTCGCAATTAGAAAGAAACAAACATGCATTCTAGAATATAAATGCAAAGTCTAGGGGTATAGATGAAAATTCCTGAATATTCAATTGATACTATGTTGGAATGGGTATAAATTAAATTTACGAAGAGCAAAAGGAATACATGTAATTTAACCACAAAATATTACTTACATTTCCAAATTTCCTAGACTAAACAATAATAAAAACCCCAAGGGGGGTTCCTTCAAAATGCCTACCCCTCATGTGTATGGGCACGTGAGGTGACGTGGTGAGGGACCTTAGCCTAAATTAAAATAAGAATGGGGGTTATTATGCAAATATTACAAAAAATTTTGAACAACAATTTAAAATTAATAGACTTAAATGGAAATACAAAACCTGAAGGGGGTCGATGCAATATACCCCTTTGCAACAATCGAATGGTAGATGGAGATCACTTATCCATGTGGCATGCTATCAATGGTCGTTGACCTCCCAACAAAAGTTGACCCAAATGGGATCCTCCAGGCCTAAGTCCTGCATAGTTAGATGCACAAAAGAACAAGAAAGATTCTGAGTTGGTTTTGATGTGTTGGGGAGCAGAGATATAGCGCGACGAAGGGTATTCCGCCAAGCGGTAGAGCTGGTGTACCAATTCCTCGATTTAAGGAGGATAGAGGGGTATGGAGGTACCTGAGGTGTAGCAGAAGCAGAGATGAATAAGATGGTGGTGATGGGTGTGTCGGAGAACATGTGTAGCACAATGAAATGACATCCGGAGCTAGATCTCCGACGAAGTTTGAATGATCAATTTAACAAAATAAAATGTAAAAATAACTGAAAGTAACTGCTTGACTATGGTACCCTAATTCCTAGGAATGAAAAGACATGGAAAACTAGGGCTCTACCTCTGGGAAGAAGGAGGCAAGCGGAGTTGCGACAGAGATGACCGACGAGCATAGATCACATGTTCCTATGCCTCTTCCTCCACACCAAACTCTCTGGCGAAGAAGCTACCGACACTAGCGATCTAACCATCGAGAAATCTTAGTATTTCAAGGTCTTTAGAGGGATCAAATTAAAATGAAGAAGGAAGGAGGTATATGTACATGAGGTTGTCGGATTGGGACGAATGCATGAAAAATAGATCCATCGATCGAGGAGTCACTATGGTGTGAAAGAACGATGATCAAGGATAAAAATAGATGAAGGGATAATGCCATGAAAATGCAAGGATCAGACATAGAATATCGAGGAAGAGATGAAGTCTACGGTTCTAACAACCCAAGATGAGTAGGGGGTAATTGACTGTGAGTCAAAGAAGATCGATCCTGATAGGGCCACATCCTTCGCTAAAGGACAAAATAGAAAATAAAAAGATTAAATAAATTGGAAAAAAAATATAAAGGTATTTTATTATTTTTTTCATAAAACATGAAAAATATTTATTATTTTATGTCGTATTTTACGATGATTTTCTTTATTTTTACAAGTTAATTTATTGTATATTACTTTTTACATGTACATTTATAGGTATATTTACCTATATATAGTGTATTTTATTTCCTATTTTAAATATTTTATATATAATATATGTATAACTTATTTAAATACACATAAATATTTTTATTATATTTTTCTTGAATTATATGTACATCTAAATAAATATGTGTATTTATTATAAATGTATATATATGGATAATTCATCTATGTATTACAATATACTTATTTATTTTAATGTATTTTTAGTTTTTTATTTTATTTCAATTACGTAGATGTTTTTTATGAAAATCATTTACAAAATTATACAGATATAAAATAATGAAAATATAAAGAATAAACAAATTGATTATTTTATATAGGTAACTGCACAATGAGGACCCAAAACCTAACTTTTGCATCTTAACTCCAAATTGAATGAAACCTCCTCTATTAAATAAATAATTTAATTTTAGGAACAATAAATGTGAGTTTGGTGAATTTTGAGTTCATATGGAGAAGATATAGTCTGGGAAATTTTATTTTTTCTTTTTATTCTAAGTGTCTAGGGCACACTGTGCATTATTTTTGGATGAGATAAATTTTGTATTTTCTTTGTATTTTTATCTACAAGTTTCATGTACAAAGTTTATTGATTTGAGGTATAAATAATAACTAATAAAATATGTCCCAAATTGAATTGTCAGGGAATAAAAAATTTGAGTTTTATTGGTTATTTTTTGCTCTTATCTCCACCTACTCTATTCCTTGTCGATCCAGCCATCATGATGCATGTCTCAATGTTTTGGGTCATCCAATACCTATAATATTTTATTCCTTTTCTTTTCTTTTCTATATTTTATTTTGGATTTAAATACATTATTTTATACAAATTCACAATATAAATAATTGATGTTATCTGGCATAAAAAATGCTATATGCATGCATTTAGCTAGGGTTTAAAGGCCAAATTGAAAAAATATAGGTGGTGAAATGGTGACTCATCACCCCCTTAGATTTGCCATTGCTAGTCCTAACAAATGCTTATACCTATAAGTGCATAAAATAAAATAAAGAAAAGAAGAAAGAATGAACTTGGAATGAATTGGACTCTTAAACTTGTCTTATTAAAATCAAAGTTCGGAGCTCAGTTGAGACCTATGGATTATTGGTTTGTTCAGAATCGCATCAAGGTTAGGAAATGCGACATAGCAACCTTTAGGTTTCATATCCTCCAGTCTATTCATAGTTAGGTCAGATCCATCCCATCAGTCGCATACTCTTGCTACTTTGAAATGACAGATCCATGTTTGTGAATTTTTCAGCTCTACCAGACAACATCAACGAACTATAAAAGAGTATGCTCTCATGGTTGTTCGACTTCGTGGAGAAATATATTTCCTTTTAAGGTCAGGTTCTGCTGGTCTTTACAATTGGGTGGGGGAAGAACCTAGAAGAATGGGAAAAGAACTGGGAATGGACCATGTAGTCTTTTCCCTTGTGAAGTCCGGTCGTTGTAACCGACTTCACCATGAAGTATGTTTTTTTTTCTGAATGTAGGCTTATTCTTTGGAATTTTCTTTGACTTTGCATTGCTCTGCATTTTGTTTGTGCCCTAGCAGATATAGCATCTTTTGGTCCGTCCATTTTTTGGGGCCTTGGAAAATTTGCTCCAACAGACCATTCCTCATCCAAACCATTCTCTCAATACAATCTCTAGTGTTTAGATATCATGGATACTAGAAGAAGTGGGTTAGTGTATCAGTTTCAACAATCCCCAAGAATGGTTCCTGAGCCACCCTTGAGGAAGTGGCTAGCGTTTTCCTGACATAGACTCCAAGATTTTTCAACAACCAATCTAAGTTGAACTAAGTGTTAAGTGCATGTTCTCTAATCAAGCCATCGTCTCAAGAGTCTTACGTATGATATGAAGGGTTCTAGTTAGACACAATGAGTTGACTCGTGAACATAGTCTCATGGAAGCTAAAGAATTAAGTCAAGGGAACCTAAAGTATCCCAATTTCAATCCTTAATGGGTTCCTCTGAAATTTAATGTATTGAGGTCTATACCAAGCTCCAATCTTCAGACTTTATTTCAGACTTGTTCGATTGTCTTGATCTTTTTGAAAAATGAAAATGCTACGTACAATTCAAGAGAAATATTTTTGTGAAGTAATTTTCTATTTTGAACTTTTTATGGATTTTTGGAAGAAACGTTTTGAAATTTTTTATGCAGGTTTTTGAAAAGATTTTGCAAGTTTTTTACGGATTTTTAATTTTGTAAAATTTTAGGTATTTTAAATAAAGGTTAGTGAAAAACTATATATACCTATTTCACGGAAGTGCATCTATATCTATAAGGGATAGGGTGTATTTAACATGGGGTATTTACAAGATGTATGTTAACGATTATTTACAGGATTTCTATATAAGTTTTATGTACATTTTATAAATATTTTATTTGAGCTATTATTTACACCAGCTTTTGTTCATAGAACATTTGAAACCATTTTTGCAGACATTTTGAAAACTTATTTTCATAAATAATTTTGACAAATATTTTTTCAAACATTTACAAACCTTGAAAATCATTTTGCAAATGGTTTACAAACTATATATATTTAAAATTTATTTGCAACCAGTTTTTAAATCATTTGTAAATATATTTCAAAAAATTTATTTACACAAATAAAAAAATTTTACAAACAAAATGCTTTTCCAAAGATTTGAACATATTTTGCAAAATTTTTCCAAACAATTTTCAAAAGATTTTGTCAAGAAAGTTTTCAACCATTTTTCAAATCATTTTCCAAAAGATTTTAAAGATAATTTATTACTTCTATGTATAAAGAATTATTGTGTATTTTATTAATTAGCTAGAAAATACGAAAGTACGAGTTATGGTTAAAGTACATATAGCATATATACAACCCCTTATACTTAGCTTGAGCTATGTCCTCATCGATCAGAGAGAGAAAAACAGAAGACATAACTCGTACCATGTATAGAAAAGTCTATACTACAATGACTAAAGAATTAAAGAATGAGATGTTGACCATCCCCCCTATACTTAGGATGAAATAATCTTAAGTATAGCAGACTTTATACAAAGCAAGGGGGTCAAGGGTGGGAATGTACAAAGTCATCGGCTCGATCTGTCCCCCACTATACTCAAGGCAAAATATCCCTAAATATAGAAAAAATGTCAAGAGTTGACGAGACAGGTGGGGGATCAATGAATGAACAACTCGAGGTATTGAACCCCCTATACGTAGGATAAAGTACGTACTAAGTATAACAATAATGAAAGGGATGAACACCTTTTTGGAAGAATTAGAAAAAAGAAAAGGAAAAGAAGAAAAGAAGAAAAAAAATTATTTTTTTGTGTGATTTTAGGCTCAAGTATCTGATCCTTCTGCTTTGTGAGCTCATCTTGAAATACTACTTGAATTGAATTGATAATGGACATGAATGTGTCGTGCTCTAGATATGGCTTCAGCAACTATGCACTGACTACAAAAGGTTGTGCATCAGGTGTCAATTCAGATATCAATAAGCTCCCATTATCAAGCACAGTTTTCACAATAAATACCGTCTGCTTTTTAGTTTGCCTAGAAAAATATTCAACTTCACATCGAATAACCAATCCTATTCGTGTTCGAAAGTCTTCTTTCGGATGCGTTCATTAAGCTATTTCTAGGCTTTCTCCTTATACATCAGGATGTTGTCATATGCATAGTCTCAGAATTCTAGCAAATGGTTCGGATCAACTTTCCTATTTTTGCTTGCTTTCTCAGAATCCAAGTTGCACATATTCAATGTCCATAATTATTTACGATTTAATTCCATGAGCATTTGGCAAGGCTTGCCATAAACAAGGTGGTGGGGAGACATGCTGAGAGGAGACTTGTACACTGTTTTGTAGGCCCAAAGAACTGAATCAAGCAACTGCGACAAATTCTTTCTATTTGGTCGTATAAGCCTATGTAGGATAGTCTTGGTCTCCCTATTGGAGAATTTAATCATGCCATTGGATTGAGGGTAGCAGGCCGCTGCAACACAATGTTCTATGCTATCTTCTTTGGTCAACTTCTTGACCTCTTTGTTAATGTAGTGGCTTCCCCATTAGATATGAGAATCTTGGGAATCCCAAACCATAAGATGTTGTTGTCCTTCAAGAATCAATAGATGGCACGATTATTTGTGGTTAGAGGGGGTTTTGCCTCCACACATCAACTTACATCTATTCAAAGCCCTGACTGTTAGGAAATGAGCCCATAAAACCAATGCCTCATGTGTCAAAGATGTCAGAAATCTAGATGTATTTTAGAGGCATTCTATCTCTCATACTAATGTTTATGACCATTGTCTAGGAGTCAGCACATTTCTTGACATAATCTGCTGCATCCTTGAATAGACATGGTCACCAAAGTTTACATTTGAGTACTTTTGCTGCCATCCTCTTTACAGAATGGTGTCCACTGACTTTACGCTTGTGATAGTGGCCTAGGAAACCTTTCATCTCCTCCTGAGGTCTAAACCTTCTCCAGATGCAATTTACTCCCTCTTAGAATAGATGTGGATCCTCCCACTGGTAGAAATGAATGTCAGCCAAGAATTTATCAACTTTGATTTTTGACCAGCTGGCAGAGTCTTCTTAGAGACAAGATAGTTGACATGTCTGCATACTAGGGGAGTGAGGCGACAGACAGAATAGCCTCATCTGGAAAGTCCCAATGATTGGAACGGAGTTCTGTTCAAGATATTTAACTTCAACTATTCTGGAAAGACGATCTTCCATCACATATTTGGAGCCAGTTTGTCACGAATTTCCAAGTCAAATTCATGGAGTAGAAGAATCTATCTAATCAGATGAGGCTAGACATTTTTCTTTCTCTGTAGGTACTTGATGGCAAAGTGGTTTGTATAAATGATTACCTTAGATCCGAGGAGGTGTGATCCAAACTTCTCTAAGGCAAACACTACGGCTAGTAGTTCTCTCTATCACTGTGTAGTTCTTCCGAGCTTCATTAAGGTTCTACTAGCGTAATGAATTGCAAATGGAATCCCATCTCCTCTTTGTCTAATAACAACATCAATTGCAAAATCTGAGGCATCTGTCATGATCTCAAAGGGTAGAGGCCAATTAGATGGCTAGAGGATAGGAGCATGTGTGATTAAATCTTTTAATAGATTGAAGGATTGGAGGACCCAGTCATTGACCACAAAATCACCGTCCTTACCAAGTAGCTCAGTCAACGGTCGGGCAATTTTGCTAAAGTCTTTGATAAATCTAAGGTAAAATCAAACATGCCCCTGAAATGATCGGACTTGCTTTAGATTTTTCAATGGCTCAAGTTTCAAAATTACGTTGACCTTGGCTGGGTCAACCTCCATGTCATGCTTGGAGATGACATAACCTAGTACAATTTCCTCAGTCACCATGAAGTGACTCTTCTCCCATGCGAGCACAATATTCACCTCACAACATATTTTCAACACTAAGTTTAAATATCTCAGACACTGATCGAAGCTGTCTCCTTAGACTAAGAATTCGTCCATAAAAATTTGAGAAAGCTACCAACCATATCAGCTAATACAACTAACATGCATCTCTCGAATGTAGCAGATGGGTTGCACAATCCAAAGAGCATTCTTCTGAAGGCGTATGTCTCGAATGGAAAGGTGAAGGTAGTCTTCTTCTGATCTTCTGGAGCGATGTCGACTTGATTATAACTGAAGTAACTATCCAAGACGCAAAAGTATTCCTTCGTAGCTAGTCTTTCAACTATCTGGTCAATGAAGGGCAATGGAAAGTGATCCTTCTTGGTTGCTTGATTTAAGCTTCTATAGTCCACACAGATGAGCCATAAAGTCGGCACTCAGGCTGAAATCTCCTCTGCTTTATCATTGTAACAATGGTGATCCCAGATTTCTTTGGCACTATGTGCATGGGACTCACCCATTTGGAGTCGTAGATGTGATATATAAGTCCCGCATCATACCACTTGGTAATTTCTTTCATGCTCCCACTATTTAGGGTTCATTCTGCGCTGAAATTCTCAGGAGGGCTTGCTATCCTCTTCTAAATATATGTGATGCGAATAGAGTGAAGGATTTATCCCATGGAGATCCGTGCTATTCTAGCTTATTACCTTGCGGTTTCGTTCAAGAACTTCAAGCAGACAAGATTCTTATTCTTTGGTCATATGTGGATTTATAATGATCAGATGCATGTATGGTTAGCCAGCAAGGAAGGTATATTTCATGTTGGAAGGAAGATGCTTGAGCTCTGGTGGATAAGGAATCAACTTGGTTGTGACCTCAACAACTGTGACATGTGTCGACTCTTTATTGTCCACCACTTGGCATTCAAATTAGGAATTCAGAATATCACATATGTCAACAACAAATTTATCCTTCTCTGATGAAGATGTATATTCAAATACCTCAACAAAAATCTCATGGTCAAAGACATTGGTCGATTCGATTGTGATACCTGGTTTTTCTACTATGGAGAGAAATGCATGTATTTCAATATGATCCAAGAATAAATCTATCTTTAATGTCCTAGAAAATCACAGTCTACTTTTCCTTGTGGTATAAGAACTTTTGATACATATGCACTTCTGTTGATTTGGATTCAGGGACCACCTCTATAAACACTTTGTCACTGTTGAAGCGAAATGTGATTTCTCCAATGCCATAATCCACTACTGCTTTGGCAGTCCAAAGGAACGGCCGACCAAGAATGATCGGGATGCAGAGTAAAGGTTGGAGGTGTCCAATGAAATCAATAGAAATCTACATCCCTGGGATAGTTACAATCACATCCTCCAACATGCCCTTGGGTTGCTTGATAGATCTATATGCAAATTGCAGAATGTGTGCTTGAGAGACCCTAACCCAAAATCTATGTGCAGGGATGAAGGAAACAAGTTGATAGATGATCCACTGTCGAATAATGTGCGGATGAACTCTTAATAGAAAATCTGGCATCTAACTATAGGAGCTCCCTTGTATTTCTTTTAGTCAGGAGATTATTGATGGCATTGACAATGGCCATGGTGAGAACATGAGTCTCTGGTTTTCTTTTCTTGTGGGTCAGGCGCTTTGTTGGACATGCTTCTTTGAAGCCTTTATTCACAATGGATATGTACTCCATGGCTTCCGTAGAGAAATTTCAAGCATAATTTTTGTAATATTCTCACAATGCCATGATCAGAAAAAACATTTTTCAAAATTTTATTAGTTTTTGACTTAATAGAATCCAGAAAAGGAATATCTACATCTGAAAAAATTGTATGTTGTAAATGGTTGTCTAAGACATTATGTACATGTAAATGGCAAAAATGCGAAAGACCATATATATTGTGGACCAAACAATTATGCAGTCTTGGCTCCATCGACTGGCTCTAGTTCGGATGGCTATTATTATTGTGGTTGGCTTCTCCTTTGCTGGCACAACTTCACCTTGGCTACTGCTCTCTTTTTTGTAATTTATTCAATTTTTTTTGTGTTTTTGTTGTTGGTACCGCTCCATCACAAAAATCATTGGCCCCATCGGCTGGAATGACTGAAGTCTTGCCTTCAAATGCTTTGCATTTTCCTTTCGCCATCATAGATGGCTGGAGTGTCCTATTGCTCTTGAGAGTTACAACATTAGATAAAGCAATATCATTTCTACTAGAATTGGGTTGAAATTTCTGACTACCTGCTCCTTGCGATGGAAATTATTCGGATTTGCCTTGACCTGGGCTAGAATGGCAGTTTTGGTAGTTGTCAGGTTGTCTATCTTTTATATAAACTCAGCAATGTTCTTGATGAGATGGGATAGACAATCTAATGTAGGGCTGACCAGGGCTACTTATGAAGACTCGACAAGATGTAGCCTCTGGTTTTGATGATAGGGAGTGTTGGAAATGCGAGCCCACAGTGAGCCATTATGCAATAAATGTTATTACAATTCACTCCTTAATCTGAAATGAAGAATACATAATTTGCATAATAGGTCCCTTAGTACAAGTAGGGTTATGTACCATGGCCATCTTGATTATCATACAGCTGTTGATTCAGTTATTGAATCATAGAGGCCGGTGCTTGGATGAATATCTAAAGAGTTAGATTGAGGACTCATCAAGCACCATCAAATGATTGTTAAGAGGTGATCTACTGGAAGACCTATGATCAACCCGAAGATCAAGACCAATTTTATATTGTCTTCTTCAGGGTTTTTATCAATAAGTTTCTCATTTGATCATTGGGATTTGGTATCGATCATATACTTTCCAAAAGCATATATCAAACCTACAAATTCAGTCAAGCTTCCAAAGCGAGACGACCGTGCACGGAATTTGATTCTTCCCAATATCTCATGAGTGAGCTCATGTCTTCTGGTTCATAAGTGAACCTGTATGATCCCTTTGAGAGATCGTATTACTCATATGCCCTTATATGCACACCAGCTCTCAGGTGTATAGACCTTGGTTAGGCCATCAACCTATCGGTCTGCCAAATGTACATAATCAGACATATAGTAATACATCTGTCTCCGGTTAGAGGATGTGTGCCTATGCTGTGACAGCATTCAACATAGGACTTAGATTATCTCAATCTTGTTAAGTCAACCCATTGACTCCTCCGAATCACTATTCCCATGCAGAGGACCTGCGTCAAGAGGTCAGTCAGATATCAACCTATGTGAGAAAAGGATTGCCATCTCCTACTCAGGCTGGAGATCATCTCTTAACAATCATTTGACGGTGCTTGATGAGTCCTCAATCTAACCCTTTAGATATTCATGCAAGCACCAGCCTCTATGGTTCAATTATTCAATTAATAGTTGTATGATTATTAAGATGGCCATGGTACATAACCCTAATTGTACAGAGGGTCCTATTATGCGAATTATTTATTCTTCATTTCATATCAGGGAACGATAGTCGCAATAACATTTATTGCATAATGGCTTGTTGCGGGCTCACATGTCCAACAGCATGCTCCTTCACACCGGCTCGATTCATCGAGTTTTGGATCACTACATTGACTCGACTACCTCGATCTTCCCATCCATCTAGTCATATGTACGAAAGACTGCCCTCTTCCTCCTTCGAAAATCGAATCTATTTGGCCCCCGTTTTGACTCCCTCTCCTGTGCTCTGGATCGAAGCTCGTGACAAGAGCTTCTCCAGCTGATTGTAGCGAGGAAAGGCGAGGTCTGAGGTGTCTTCTAGCTATCTCCGAACACCACCGCCATCGAGGTTCACCTTACAGCTTCGGTTGATGGAGGTTGATCTTTCTTTTCTCTTTAATTAGTTTTTAGTTATAGGTTTTATTCATGCATTTAATTTTTCTTTTGATTGATCGCATTAGCATAAATCACCCATTTTGTAGTTTGTCGAAGGCTAGCTTCAGCGAACATCAGCACCATACATCAATCTTGTTTTGACCCTGCAGAGCACCTCACCTTCATTTCCCTCCATCATCCGATCATTTCTCCCACCCTTATTCCTCTCATTCTTGCAAAAAAGGAGGTATCGGCCCTCATATCTCTGTCATCCGCTGAAGGTCTCCACCCTAATAACTTCTATGTCCATTATCCCTTCTAGAGCTTGCCTGACCTTTGCTCCATTTTTGTGTACTGACCATGTAGGAAAGACCAATAAAGGAGGGCTTTTAGAAACCCATCGAGCATCGGTGGTGTCCCCATGTTGAGATGCTATGTCGGACTACATAGAATCTTCTCGCACCATTTTGGAGCCCCCCACCTATGCGAAAGGACACTAGGAGGCTCTTACAGCCTTCAGGAGTATGAGAGGAGCCATCTACCTTGAGATTTTGTGGATCAAAGCCCAATAGCCTTATGTTCATCATGAAGCCCCAGCTACCATCCCATCAATGGCATGTGCTACATTATCCAGGAGTCGTTGGATTAGACCCCCTCTAGCACCATCATATGAGGGGATCGATCTGATCCAAGCCATCATTGGGCAAACCGTCATCGTGCCGCGCACATCCTCCACATGCATAAGTGAAGGGAGCTACATCATTGGATCATGCCCTATAGGGATAAATTACTATATATGCCCCACCCCTGCTTTTTGGTATTATTTATTTAGTCTTGTAAATTAATTAAGTAGTTTAAAATTTTTGGGTAAAATTATAGAAGAACCCTTTAGCTTTGTTGTAATTTCATTTTAGTTATGGTCACGTCAGCTCATGTACTGTCCCACTGAAGGATATGGGAAAGTTCTTAAGCGTATAATGAAAGCGTGAGGATCGCATCGAATGAGATTGGAATTGACTAGTCATAATAGTTGCTCGAGGCAACAGAAATTTAAAAAAATAAAATCGACAAAACCACATGATCCAACAACACTTCTTGGATCGTTTCATCTTAACCATAAATATGTATAAGGTTTACCTCTTGAAGAGTGATTGCGATGGAGTCTCTAAACCAAGAGACCTCCTGTCTGAAGTTCGATCCAACAGAGGAGATGCTTGCGAGCGCGTTGATGAGATGTGTGCTCCTCGTAATCCATGTTGATGATCCAAGCAACATATCTCTTCATCTCGTCACACAAGATCCAATTTCTTCTTCACGAGCGAGGCACGCCGAAGGAGATGGAGATCCATGAGTAGATGATCCAACAACATAACAATGATGCTGCAGGAAGACAACTCTCATAATGGCTCCATGGTGGATGGCCATAATGACAGAGAGAGAGAGAGGTTTGGCGTGTGGAGAAATAGAGAGGGAGAGAGAGCATTCGTAATCGCGTACCTCTAAGAGCAAGGGATGCCTCTTCTTATATAGGGTTTTGGGAGTCCATGGATCCCAATCCATGGACATCACATAATTAATGAGTGGGATTAATTTATATTTCTTTCAATGGCTATGATCTTGTTGTAAAAACATGACAACAATTAATTTATTTAAATTAATACATATTGATAAATCAATATAAATAAATTCCAAATCAAATCAATTGGCTAGTCTTGGAGATAATGAGGAGACTAACCACATCCCTTAAAAAGGGGGGACGACCACCACCATCGCATGAGATCTCATTATCCCATGACATCTCATTATCTCCTGATATATCTCCAAGATTTACAACAGTAGTTGTAAATTATTTCACAAAAAAAATCATAATTATCATAAGAAATTTGCAATTATACCATTAGAAAAATGTGAATCACATTCACATCCCAAAATAAAATGTAAATTATATTTTCAATTAATTATACAATGTGAATCCAACTCGCATAAATAATTAATCAACAAATAGAAATCACAAATAACTCTCTCTTATATATTATAAATCACATTAATAATATATATGATTAATATTGATAGTGTTATCCACATTATTTATATCCATGATAATTAGATCACACTTAATCATCTTGGATCTCTATTCTCATGTGTCCAAATAACATGAATCACAATCACATTATTCACATCTTCAATAATTAAGTCACATTTAATTATCTTAGATAACCCTCTTTATAATATGAATCGAATTCATATTATTTATGGTAATTAAATCACATATAATTATCAATTTTCTCAATGCTCGGATACATATATCAACAATGAAATCTTCCATGAACTATTTCAAGGATAATGCTTTTTTCTCCGCGGATACATGAAGATAAGGACTGGCCGATTATATTGTTCCACGTATAGTGACTTGGATAATGAGATCACATCTCAAATCCAAATCTTGCAGACCTCCCATAGATGCTTGATTAAATCAAGGCCATAGATCTAATCTTCTTATTGCATCTGAATCAGATTTAGATCAATGTCCAACATTTGGACTAAGATTAGATCACTTCTCTATGAGAGGAGTCACTAAAATCTAGACATGTTTCATCACTCCCTTGGAATGGAAGCGTCATGGTTATGCAATCATTTATGATTACACCACCCTCAGGTATTCCCAATACATGTACATCCTGCATACTGGAAGACCCATGTTAAACCCGAAGTTTTAGAACTCTTTTGAACCATCTCTTTCATGGTTTTATCATTAAGTTTCTCATTCGATCATTGGGAGTCGGTATCGATCATATACTTTCCTGAAGCATATATCATACCTAGGTCTTGATCATATACTTTCCAAAAGTATATAGAAAACCTACAAATTCAGTCAAGCTTCCAAAGCGAGACATCCAAAAGTATATCGCATGAGCGAGCTCATGACTTCCGGTTCAGTAGTGAACCTGTACGATCCCTTTGAGAGATCATATTACTCATATGCCCTTGCATGCACACCAACACGCTGGTGTATAGACCTTGGTTAGGTTATCAACCTATTGGTCTACCAAATGTACATACTCAGACATATAGTAACATATCTGTCTCTGATCAGAGGATGCATGTCTATATAATGACAGTATACGACATAAATCTTTGGTTATCTCAATCTCGTTAAGTCAACTCTTTGACCTGACTTATCTAACACCTCCGAATCTCTATTCCTATGTAGAGGACCTGCATCAAGAGATCGATCAGATATTAGCCTTTAGAGAAGTGATTGCCATCTCCTTCTGAGGCTGGAGATCCTCTCTTAATAATCATTTGGCGGTGCTTGATGAGTCCTCTATCTAACTCTTTTCATATTCATCCGAGCACCAGACTCTATGATTCAATAATTGAATCAATAGTTGTATGATTATTAAAATGGCCATGGTATATAACCCTAATTGTACTAAGGGACCTATTATGCAAACTATTAATTCTTCATTTCAAATCAAGGAATGATGTTTACAATAACATTTATTGCATAATGGCTCGCTGTGGGCTCGCATGTCCAACAATATCCCACTAGACCAAAGAGCCATTAATGCGCTAATCATTTAAATCCGCACTCATGTGACAATCATAGGCTATTTACAAAAATATCTAGGTAATCTAAGCAGTCACTCTGTTCTCAAGAGACTGTGCAAAGTCCTTTGACGGCACTTGCATATCCCCAGCAACAGTGCTTGCATCCAATGCGAATGTTGCATCTTATGCAACCAATACTCAAATTTTGTCAGTTATAGTGTCCTTGACACTACAATTTAATAATTATTATAACCAGTATTTCCATAAGCCTTATTAGAATACCCTTATTCCTGGAGATCTCTATCTCCCAAGGTATCCGCAGTTAAGACCTTTTAGAGACTCCGGTCTTTATTTGATTAGCTAGCTATTGTCCTTCACGATTAATAGAAATTGCTCATCTAAGATCAATTTCCTAGTGCATCATATAGGCAGTTTATTTCTTATCTTTAATTTTATGCATGAATCACCATGCATGTAGAGTGCTGGAGTAATGTACACATTTCTATCTCTGCGTGTATCATTGTCTTTGATAGCACATTAGCTTTTTCGACTTCCTCCCCCTATTTTATTGGACCCAAAATAATCAAGGAAATAGAAAAATTGTTAGGCTTTCTCTTATTCACAAAAAAGTGAAAACAAAATAAAATTGGGAATGCTAATGCAAAATGGACTCTAAAATACACTTCACTTAAAAATCATTGTTTTGAGGATAGTCACCCCTACATTGGTTGATTTATCTGCAGCGACAGAGTGACCCGCACACTAGGAAGAGATATACCTGAACTCCTTTCAGACTACTTGTCTTGTGGTTGGTTTTTCTCTAGTGAGGACTTCAACGGGTAGCCGGTAATTGGTCAGGTACTTCCTTAGCAGAGTGGATAGATCGGGTAGATGATAAATGGTCCGTAATCCATAGTGGCTTGGAAAAACTACCTGTGAGGTTGGACCAGTCTCCTGAGAGCATCAGGTTCCCAACAACTCGCTTAATCACTCTGATAGATTGATTTGCCACCTAAATAAAATTTACAAGATTAACAACCGATCTCTCATGGTCATTAGCTCAAGTGTTGAGTAGGTGAATGTGGGGTTTGATTTCTCATCCTATTTGCATTCCAGATCTCATTGTCATAAATACCCATATCACGATGATGGGAAGGAGGTCCCTTAGGCTACCTTTGACAATACCGCTTTCGAGCACTCCTCCACAATCATCTAGGGTGGTTTCAAAGAGCTCAGACCTGCTCTTTGAACTCGAGTTTGCTACCACCATGCTCCCCCTCGACCACCCTTCTAGCAATCCTGAGGTGCTAGAGCATAGACTGGCACAACTATATGTTCATTTGCCAACACCTTTGTTGGGGTCTTTTGCCTTTTACAGAGACCTAAAAGATGTCGAGCAGTGAGGGACGCACCGATGAGAAGCCACATCGATTAACATTGTACATGACCTGCTCACCATTAACAATACACTCTTAACCTCCCTAGGGGCCATGCAGTGACAAATCCGTGACCAGGGAGCATTTATAATCGAGGTACTACAAGAGATGGCGAAGATGTGAGTTGGCAGAGCACAACTACAGAGACCAGCGGGTGGATAGATACCAACATCTAGAGGAGGATACAAATGACCCAAGGATAAGGAGGAGTGATCCAGGCCAGCACACACGATGAGGCATTTGCACAACCATGGTGCAACCCTCACCCACCATTGGATCCAACTACCAGAGATTCTTGGTGATTTTGAGCTTCGTCGCCAAACCATCCTGCTTTTGCCCAAATTCCATGGGTTAGCCACCTAGGAGCAACACCTCCATCTGCAAGAATTTGAGATGTTGTATAGCACAATCAAGGATATATTCGTGGAAGAGGACACAATCAAGATGATCATCTTCCCGTTCTCCTTAGTTGACGAAGCAACCTACTGAAGGATATTGTGGAATCCTCAAGCGCATCACGGAAGCGTGTCGATCGCATCGTATGCAATCGGAGCAACTAGTCGTACTAGATGCTAGATGCAGCGGAAATTAAAAATTTTAACTTTAAAGATGAAACCACATGATCACGAGAACACTTCTCGGATCGTTTCATCAAACCACAAAGTACAAGGAATACCTCTTGAAGCGTGGTTGTGATCGCGAGATCCCAAAGTAGAGATCCTCCTATCTTAAGTCCGATCCATGAAGAACGCACTTGCGGGCGCGATGATGAGTCACGTTCCTTCCCGCAATCCTCGATGAAGATCCAAGCGATGGCTCCCCCGATTTCGTCAAACGAAATCCGTCGTCTTCCTTTAGAGTAAGAAACTCCAAAGAAGATGGAGATCCACGAGTCGTCGAAGAAGAAGCCGAGAGTCTCTCCTTTCTCAACACAAAGTGGACGACCACTTAATGGAGAAGAGAAAGAGAGAGAGGGCGAGAATGAGAGAGAGAGAGAGAGAGAGTTGTAACCTTGCACAACTCTAAATGATGTACCTTGGAGAGGCTACCCTAGCCCTCCATTTATATTAGTTTAGGATCCAATGGATCTCAATCCATGGGACACATGGATCCAAGGGCTATGCTTGGTCCATGATAAATCAATGGCTAGGATTGTTGTTTAATAACAACAATTTAAAGTTAATTAATCAAGAGATAATATATCAAATGAAGTGGAGTTAACCAACCCCTAAAAAAGGGGGGGCGTCACCCATGAACTCTTCATGGGTGACGCCACCCATGAGGGTGGTTGTTTTCTCCATTTTATTTATTATATTATTCCTCAATTAATTACAATAAATATCCACCAAAATAATTCCAAAATTAATTTGTGAATATTTCAATCTTGCCATTGAAAATTATGTGAATCATATTCACAACCCAAACTAGTTAGTAAATTGCATTTCCAATTAATTAACAAATGTGAATCCAATTCACATTATTAATTAACAAATGCTATTTACATAAATTCTCTCTCTTATATATATGTATATTATAAATCATATTTATAACATACATATATCATGGATAGTGCTATCCACATTCTCTTAATCCTTGATAATTAAATCTCATTTAATTATCTTAGATAATCATTTTCTCAATATGAATCATATTCATATTTAAGCTTGATAATTAAATCACATTTAATCATCAAGTCCTTGCTTGGATATTTCATCAAAAGAATTATTCTTGAACCCTTTCAAGAATAATGTGCTTTCTCCGCAGATACTTGGAGATAAGGACAGGGCGATTGTATTGTTCCACGTATAGTGACTTGGATGTTGAGATCTCATCTCAAATCCAGATCTTACGGACCTCTCACAGATGCTTGATTAAATCAAGGCCGCAAATCCAATCTTCTCATTGAATCTGAATCCCATTCAGATCAATGTCCAACACTTGGACTAAGATCGGATTGCTTCTCTACTGAAAGGAGTCACTAAAATCCAGACCTGTTTCATCACTCCCTCGGAATGGAAGCGTCATAGATATACAATCGTTTATGATCACATCACCCTTCAGGTATTCCCAATACCTGTACATCCTGCATACTGGAAGACCCATGGTCAACCTGAAGATCAAGATCAATTTTACACTGTCTTCTTCAGGGTTTGATCACTAAGTTTCTCATTTGATCATTGGGATTTGGTATCGATCATATACTTTCCAAAAGCATATATCATACCTAGGTCTTGATCATATACTTTCCAAAAGTATATATCAAACCTACAAATTCAGTCAAGCTTCCAAAGCAAGACGACCGTGCACGGAATTTGATTCTTCCCAATATCTCATGAGTGAGCTCATGTCTTCCGGTTCAGTAGTGAACATGTATGATCCCTTTGAGAGATCGTATTACTCATATGCCCTTATATGCACACCAGCGCGCCGGTGTATAGACCTTGGTTAGGTCATCAACCTATTGGTCTGCCAAATGTACATACTCAGACATATAGCAATACATCTGTCTCCGGTCAGAGGATGTGTGCCTATGCTGTGACAGCATTCAACATAGGACTTAGGTTATCTCGATCTCGTTAAGTCAACTCTTTGACCTAACTAATCTGACACCTCCGAATCTCTATTCCTATGCAGAGGACCTGCATCAAGAGGTCGGTCAGATATCAACCTATGTGAGAAAGGATTGCCATCTCCTACTCAGGCTGGAGATCACATCTTAATAATCATTTGACGGTGCTTGATGAGTCCTCAATCTAACCCTTTAGATATTCATCCAAACACCAGCCTCTATGATTCAATAATTGAATCAACAACTGTATGATCATTAAGATAGCCATGGTACATAACCCTAATTGTACAGAGGGACCTATTATGCAAATTGTTTATTCTTCATTTCAGATCAGGGAATGATATTCGCAATAACATTTATTGCATAATGGCTCGCCGTGGGCTCACATGTCCAACAATCTCCCACTAGCCCAAAGAGCCATTAATGGGCTAATCATATAAACTCACACTCATGTGACAATCATAGGCTATTTAGAAATAGCTAGGTAAGCTGATCAGTCACTCTGTTCCCAAAAGACTATGCCAAGTCCTTTTACGGCACTTGCATATCCCTAGGTAACAGTGCTCGCATCCAATGCGAATGTTGCATCTAATGCAACCTATACTCAATCTAGTCAAAGCAGATATAGTGTCCTTGACACTATTGCTCAATAACTATTATAACCAGTATTTCCATAATCCTTATCAGAATACTCTTATTCCGGGAGATCACTATCTCTCAAGGTATTCGCAGTTAAGACCTTTTAGATTTCCATCTAAAAATCTTAATTTCTTGAAGATAAGACTTAGAGATCACCATCTCTAAAGCCTTGTCATCTTTGAAGATATCGTTATTACTGCAATCAAGTGTTTTCTCTCCATAGTAGGATTAGTAACAGTTTACTACTCCCACTGCATGGCAGATATCTGGCTTTTGTTCACATCTGGCATACACTTAGCTTCTCATAACTGATGCACAAGTGCAAGCAGTTCTAGCATTCACTTCCTCAACTCTTTGAGGTGCTATTCCTTTAGATAGGTCAGTACCAAATCTCAAGGAAGGAAGCCTTTCTTGGAATTTCCAGGAATGGAATATGTCCAAGGTGTACTACAAATGTGACAGTCCCAATACCCTCTTTTCTTTGCTTCTGAACAACTTCAGAACTAAGATCTAAGAGGTATTCTTGAGATCATATCTCAAGGTATGGAATAGCCAGTCTATAAAACACTTATTATCATCCTTATATCATTCCAAATGATTAGGATATTATCTACATTTAGCACGATGAACACAATGGCACTCCCACTAAGCTTCACATGGTTCATCAAGATTCTATTTGAAATCATAACATTTATAATTTCATCAAATCTTATGTTCCAACAACAAGAAGCTTATTTGAGTCCATAGATGGATTTCTTTAGCTTTCACATCTTACTTTCCCCGATCATGAAGCCCTGGGGCTACTTCATGTGAATATCCTCAGAGAGGTATTCTTTAGAGGAATGCAATCTTGAATTACATCCTGAAGATGCAATAGTCAAGTTGTGTAGCTAATTTTAGCAATATTCTGATGAGTTCAAGCATGGTTTCCGAAGAGCAAGTCTCATTGCAAGCAATGTCTTCTCTTATGGTGTGTAGCTCATGGCTACGAACCGAGCTTTGAAGGTCTCTACCTTCTCATCAGGTTCCCTTTCTCTTGAAGATCCATTTACACCTTTATGGGTCTTACCCTTATAGGTGGATCCTCGAGGGTCCATATACAACATTTGTATATGAAGTCTACTTTAGACTTTATTGCTAATATCCATCATTCCATGTCATGATTCTTAGGAGCTTCATCACATGAAGTCCGATCACTCTCAGACTTAACTGACACATGGAATACATCCTCAAACTCATTTGAAGAGGTATTAATGTTTCATCTTTAATTGTCCTTTTAGTTTCCGATTTCAGGAGCCTCATTATCTTCTCAAGATTAAATGAGTTCCTTCACTTCATTTTCATCTTGATTCTTAAGAGTCTCAATCCTCCCAGAATCACATTCTCAGAAATGAGATCTTTTAAGAATCTCAAGGTCATAAAGTAGGTATCCAATACCATCCTTTATTTTCCTAATGAAGTAGCACTCTTAAGTGCTAGATTCCAGCTTACATGCATGGAACCTCATTAAGGATATATATTGTAGTCTCTACTACACATATATACCTGGAAACTAAGAGGAAATTATGCTAAAATTAATCATTGATCAAATCATGTCACACATGATCCAATTGTATCTCCCTACAACTCCATTGAGTTTAGGTGTATTAGGAGGAGTGAGATAGAAATGATATTCATATCTCCATAAGGTATTCTTTGAATTTTATCTAATAGGTACAAGCTACCTAGGTTAGATCAAATTCATTTTATCTTTCTCCAAACTTTGGTTCTAAACCAAAATTGTGAAATCTTTGAACATTTCAAAGGTTTCTCAGGTGAAGAGAAGAAATCTCATATCATACGTAATCATCAATAGATATCACATATCCATAATGTTCACTATGATATAGATGATCCACATACATCAATATGTATGAGATCCTGAATACCTTGACATCTAACACCATTCCCAGAGAAGGGTGTATTGGACATTTTACTTTGAATACAATATTCACAAGTATGTAAGATTTGAAATTTTAGACATTCTAAAGTTTCATATCTTACTAGTCTATTGATCAAATCAACAAACAAATGTCCAAGGCTTGATGCCATATCATTGTCAAATGATCTTTCATCCTCCTATTGATCTTATAAGGTTTGATTTTCAGTGTTAGAAATCTTAATGAACCATTCATTAATTTTTCTAATTTCGTGGAGTCCACTAGATGTTAGATTACTATCTGAAATATTTCCATCATAACTCTTTATGATAGTTGTATCTCAGAATTCATGTTTATTTCCAACATTTAGAAACAAACAATGAGGGTATTCTAATATCTAGGTCATAGAGTCATCCTCTAAGACTAAGGGCTCTCCCACTGAGAATATAGAGTCTATCTATCCAACAGAGATTGCTGCAACAATTACACCAATATCCATGTAGATGACTATAAAACCTTAAGATCAAATTTCTAATCTTCTAATATATATATGCAACCAATTGCAAATGTCATTAGAAGATTGGGATACAATTGTCAGACTTTATCTTATGAAATAATAAAGTCAGAGTCAATGATTATATGTAGATTATTCTGATGCTCTATCTGAGTCCTTCACTAAGGATTTTAGACAGACTTGATAGTCATACTATCAACACATCAACATATTGCAGTATTGGCATTCATCCAACTCTTTGGATGTCATATGGAAGTCACAGAAGTAGGTCAACTCTTTGACTTTCCTTCTTACTCGGGTCCGACCCATGCTTCCACTGCACTCTCTTAATCTATAAACAACCATTGCTTAAGACTAAGGATCTCTTATGTTAAATTCAAAAGAATTCAATGTAAGAGCATTTCAACATTTATACATGCTTCATTAAATTCATACAATATGAATATCATAAAGCTTCATGAATGACTTGAGTATAGATAGTAGAATGATGACACTCATCATATCTACATTCATCTTAACTCTTGGAGACTTAGGTTCAGGTAGGTATTCAAACATTTTGAATACATCATCTCTTTTGAGCCACCATTCTGCATAATGCAGAGAACCATGTCATTCATGATTAAATGTCTAGAGCATATATGCCAAAATATCTTCTTTTATTTTATAAGGATTATTCGACAATTACGATCACCATCGACATGTCACTTCCAAAGTACACTCGATGAAAGATCAAGACTATAGAGACATACAAACCCTAAGGTGATGCCTTATTGTCTTATTTAATTGCCCTTCCTCATTATGTTGAGGGGACTTGCACACTGCAACCACATACATTATGTGTCCAATTGCAAGTACAATATCTGGATCATGAGTCCAATCCAAGATATTTTTACTGGTTATCATTGAGTATAACATTGAGTGGGTTTAATGAAGGATTATCTGAAATAAGAAATTTGCATAAGGGTATATATATTATATATACATGTTTTACTTTGATTTAGGAATTTTTATATCAAAGTTGTCTTGCCTTGTCAACACTGAAAGTTCATTCCCTTAATCACTTTCAATGTAAGAGATATTCTTACCATTATATCTCTAGCAAGATCTGGGATCTCCTTCCCTATCTTCGTTGCATCCCAATATTATGAGAACCTACAACTCGGATAAAAAGAAGCGGGAACACATTCTGCCTTGCAAGTCCAACTTGCATCTCCCAATTCGGTCTTTAACACCCGGGCCCACCACCCCTAAGATGATGTTGACCCGTCATTAATTGAACCAACCGTCAACAGGCTTAATACTCGCTATACGCAATCCAATATCGCCCCAATAATATGAGGACCCGATATTGGGGTCACTACGTATACGGCCTTACTCTTTCGAGAAGCAAAGAACCCGATCCAATTAAATCATGTACAGGATCTGTCACTTCGGACAGGCATCTCCTATACACAACAACTGGCGACGAAATCCTTTGCCTTGACGGGAGACCATGGATGTCACTTATGTGATCCTCCACCTCATATTCAAATTGTAATTAATTATTGTGAATCATATTCACATAATTAATTCTTCCAAGGGAAATACACATCTATTCATAATAGAGTGTTTATTGGATATAATTAATTTAATCACATTAAATTAATCATCAATCCAATCATCAATCAACAAACATGTCTTTTACTTGAATAGTAGGTATATACTCAAAGTACGTATTATTCGAATTTTAATAATTAGAAAAATACACATTGTCTGTCTCCGGTATTATACAGTCCCTACCCGCTGTCATGGCCAGTACCGATGAGAGTGGGACGGACCACATACGTTGCAACCCGCTACCCCAATGCTCTCCGACTAGGCACAACATCCGCCTCGGGAAAGGATAATACCAGATAGACCATCATGTACTTTGAGATGTTCATCGGTTTTTCAACCGAAATTATACCATATAATATAAATCAAAACATTTTTGATTATAAGGAGATTTGCTAGACAAATCCCCAATCCTATTCAAGCAAAAAAGGGTTTTTCATGTAAAAGTTGTCCTACAACAATTGTAGGATAAACTATAGTTTTCATGAAAGCAATGTTTGTTGATGAACCAATGATCAAGATCTAATATCTCATCATTGTGGTTTAGGCAAGTGTCATTCAATGAAATAATTATTTCTTTAAATATTTCACAAATATTTATCACTAATTATTCCAGAAAATTAACAATTAATTTTCATCATGATAATTGAATGACATATCACAAGGTTCAAGATCAAAAATGTCAATTTCCAACAGTGACCCCCAATCACTAAAATTAACATATCTTGATCAATTTAAATCCAAAAATTGCAAACTCAGTTTCCAAAGATTGCCTATTTGATTTATTAAAGAACCCAAGTGATAATTCACGCATTTCAAGGTGAATTAAAACCGTAATCATCTCATTAATTACGTTCAAATCCGCAGTTCCCGCAACAGTGAATATAGTCATATTCAAAAAGCCATATCTTGAGCAAATAAAGTCCAAATTTAGTAAACTCAAGTCCTATGGTTTCCTTGTTTAATGGGGAACAAAATCCAATTGAAATTTTCGTGTTTAAACATTTTAAACAGTACGGAAAAAATCAATTAGACAGAGGTGCGAAAATTGAAATGCAGTAAAAATTTCGCAACCCTTTCAAGAACCAAATCGTCTAAGGTCTATGGATCATATCCAAAACCTTATTCAACCTGGCTCTGATACCACTTGAAGGATATTGTGGAATCCTCAAGCGCATCACGGAAGCGTGTCGATCGCATCGTATGCAATCGGAGCAACTAGTCGTACTAGATGCTAGATGCAGCGGAAATTAAAAATTTTAACTTTAAAGATGAAACCACATGATCACGAGAACACTTCTCGGATCGTTTCATCAAACCACAAAGTACAAGGAATACCTCTTGAAGCGTGGTTGTGATCGCGAGATCCCAAAGTAGAGATCCTCCTATCTTAAGTCCGATCCACGAAGAACGCACTTGCAGGCGCGATGATGAGTCACGTTCCTTCCCGCAATCCTCGATGAAGATCCAAGCGATGGCTCCCCCGATTTCGTCAAACGAAATCCGTCGTCTTCCTTTAGAGTAAGAAACTCCAAAGAAGATGGAGATCCACGAGTCGTCGAAGAAGAAGCCGAGAGTCTCTCCTTTCTCAACACAAAGTGGACGACCACTTAATGGAGAAGAGAAAGAGAGAGAGGGCGAGAATGAGAGAGAGAGAGAGTTGTAACCTTGCACAACTCTAAATGATGTACCTTGGAGAGGCTACCCTAGCCCTCCTTTTATACTAGTTTAGGATCCAATGGATCTCAATCCATGGGACACATGGATCCAAGGGCTATGCTTGGTCCATGATAAATCAATGGCTAGGATTGTTGTTTAATAACAACAATTTAAAGTTAATTAATCAAGAGATAATATATCAAATGAAGTGGAGTTAACCAACCCCTAAAAAAGGGGGGGCGTCACCCATGAACTCTTCATGGGTGACGCCACCCATGAGGGTGGTTGTTTTCTCCATTTTATTTATTATATTATTCCTCAATTAATTACAATAAATATCCACCAAAATAATTCCAAAATTAATTTGTGAATATTTCAATCTTGCCATTGAAAATTATGTGAATCATATTCACAACCCAAACTAGTTAGTAAATTGCATTTCCAATTAATTAACAAATGTGAATCCAATTCACATTATTAATTAACAAATGCTATTTACATAAATTCTCTCTCTTATATATATGTATATTATAAATCATATTTATAACATACATATATCATGGATAGTGCTATCCACATTCTCTTAATCCTTGATAATTAAATCTCATTTAATTATCTTAGATAATCATTTTCTCAATATGAATCATATTCATATTTAAGCTTGATCATTAAATCACATTTAATCATCAAGTCCTTGCTTGGATATTTCATCAAAAGAATTATTCTTGAACCCTTTCAAGAATAATGTGCTTTCTCCGCAGATACTTGGAGATAAGGACAGGGCGATTGTATTGTTCCACGTATAGTGACTTGGATGTTGAGATCTCATCTCAAATCCAGATCTTACGGACCTCTCACAGATGCTTGATTAAATCAAGGCCGCAAATCCAATCTTCTCATTGAATCTGAATCCCATTCAGATCAATGTCCAACACTTGGACTAAGATCGGATTGCTTCTCTACTGAAAGGAGTCACTAAAATCCAGACCTGTTTCATCACTCCCTCAGAATGGAAGCGTCATAGATATACAATCGTTTATGATCACATCACCCTTCAGGTATTCCCAATACCTGTACATCCTGCATACTGGAAGACCCATGGTCAACCCGAAGATCAAGATCAATTTTACACTGTCTTCTTCAGGGTTTGATCACTAAGTTTCTCATTTGATCATTGGGATTTGGTATCGATCATATACTTTCCAAAAGCATATATCATACCTAGGTCTTGATCATATACTTTCCAAAAGTATATATCAAACCTACAAATTCAGTCAAGCTTCCAAAGCAAGACAACCGTGCACGGAATTTGATTCTTCCCAATATCTCATGAGTGAGCTCATGTCTTCCGGTTCAGTAGTGAACCTGTATGATCCCTTTGAGAGATCGTATTACTCATATGCCCTTATATGCACACCAGCGCGTCGGTGTATAGACCTTGGTTAGGTCATCAACCTATTGGTCTGCCAAATGTACATACTCAGACATATAGCAATACATCTGTCTCCGGTCAGAGGATGCGTGCCTATGCTGTGACAGCATTCAACATAGGACTTAGGTTATCTCGATCTCGTTAAGTCAACTCTTTGACCTAACTAATCTGACACCTCCGAATCTCTATTCCTATGCAGAGGACCTGCATCAAGAGGTCGGTCAGATATCAACCTATGTGAGAAAGGATTGCCATCTCCTACTCAGGCTGGAGATCACATCTTAATAATCATTTGACGGTGCTTGATGAGTCCTCAATCTAACCCTTTAGATATTCATCCAAACACCAGCCTCTATGATTCAATAATTGAATCAACAGCTGTATGATCATTAAGATAGCCATGGTACATAACCCTAATTGTACAGAGGGACCTATTATGCAAATTGTTTATTCTTCATTTCAGATCAGGGAATGATATTCGCAATAACATTTATTGCATAATGGCTCGTCGTGGGCTCACATGTCCAACACCTACTGACTGAAGCATTC
This sequence comes from Ottelia alismoides, assembly GCA_037367405.1. Classification (NCBI taxonomy): domain Eukaryota; kingdom Viridiplantae; phylum Streptophyta; class Magnoliopsida; order Alismatales; family Hydrocharitaceae; genus Ottelia; species Ottelia alismoides. Next base: position 109,304 of record JAZKJV010003255.1, on the reverse strand, counting down.
GGGTTGGTATGTCACCACCTCAGAGTAGCTCCAGATCGAGTACTTGAAGAGGTACTACCCACTCGGTCGGACCAACGTAGCATGAGCCATGATCAACAACTTCACCGTGATCCCAAACGAGCAGTTTCATGAGGCTTGGGATCGATTCAGAGAGCTCATCGACAGTGTCCACATCGCGCGATATCCAAGCACAATGTTGTCTAGAGCTTCTTTTGTGGGCTGACACCTGAGCTACAGGGGCTAGTTAATGCCTCATGTGGAGGGTCCTATTTTTCCAAGGATGAGTACGATGTTTGGGCCATCTATGAAGAGATGGTAGAGAACTACACGGTGCTATCCCAAACTAGGGTATACACTTAGGGGAAGTCCATCCTACAGGCGATTTTGTATCAACGGATTACGATTTGATGAAGGTCCTTCTACTTCATCAACAAGAACATAGACCGAGTTCTCAGCTGCTGACATGGGAATTATCAACGAGAAGATGGACCACATCGAGATCAATGAAAGATGCTGTGCCAGGGCCTCAACCACAACGATCAGTTGGCACAAATGTTGAGTGATCAGAAGACTCATATCATGTGTCTCCAGGAGGAACAAACAACTTCACAGCCCATATCAAGTCACGGGATGATCTAGGGAGCACCTCCGCCCAGTCTTCTACCGCATACCACTAGGTTCACCACATCCAGGCAAAGCAGGTGCAACCGTCCCAGCACTACTAGAAGTCACAACCATCTTTGGATACTCAGATGGTGGTATACCAGTCAGATCAGCCCCTGGTAGCCCTTCCCCTTTCACACTATGAGCATGAGTCGTTGATGGAAGTTAACAGGATTTGGTAAGATCGGTACCAACAAAAACCCAGGATCCGTCGTGATCACCTGAGTTTGCGATGGTCCACTGAAGGCACCTCTTCCCAGCAATAGCCTCCAACTCAGGTAGGGCAGAGCAACCAGCAGCAACAACCCCATCACTTCCAATAGAAATACCAGTAGGGTCCTCGTCCCTCATACCGGGGACAGCAGTGGAGGCAACCACAACAGCCTCATTCTCAGTATTCCCAGTTTCTGCCTCATTACCACCAGCAGTCTCAGCCTCATTTCCAACAAGGCAACCCATCCGATTCTCATGAACCTGTCTATGAGAACCCAAACCTCGATAACATCGCTTTCCTTCATTCAGACCAGCATGCATCCTTTCAACGAGAGATGGACGAGTTCTGGTAGGAGATGGGGGACATTATCAAGGGCAAGGTATCCACCCTGCTCAGATCGACCCGAACCTAAACAATCTCACAAGGAAATTAGAGCAGGCATAGTTTACAGATACTACCACTCGTGGCGATACTTTGGGTGATTTATCTTTCTATGTATTTTATGATGATTTTGTGACACTTAGGAGCAATAGGATGCTAGATGATGGTGCCTCATCTGAGAGACAACCTCATGGAGATTCTGGAGCGCCAGACGAGGAGGATAGCTGTACTGATGTCGCCCATGATAATGATGGTGGAGCTGATGTCACCAAGGATGTTGATCCAACCGAGAATACTGAGACCGTCGTTATTCCAGATGCATATGGTGTTGCTGATGCCACCTTGTTGAGAGATGCTTGGCCAGAGTGTAGTGCTGATGCCGTGAAGACAGATGTCCTGGGTGGTACTATTGCCACTAATTTTCCTTCAATCATGTTACCTTCTTATGTATCTCAAGACAATTTTAGAAAATATAGAAAATGGAAAAGGTCAAGAATATGAATAAAGGAAAGGTTTCTTTATCCCTTACGAGTCCACTTGTGCTGCATGATGATCTTGGTAAAGCTTCTAGTCTTCTACGTGCTCTGGAACCTATTCTTGACCCTAAACTCTCTAGAGAGGGACCAACCATCCCCTTCTCTCAAGAACTCCTATTAGAGAAGAGGAATAGACCAGAAAATACTAAAAAGAGACACCATCTAGAGTTCAGCCAGCAGTTGATTCATCTATTCCATATTCAACTAACTCTACAAGAAGCACTAGAGCACATCCTTCTCTTCTAAAAGAACTTGAGAGAGAAGACCAACGTCAACAGGAAGAAGAGGAACCACAATGCAGAGATCCACGTTCTTACTCGTGCTACCTACTTCACCATTCGAAACCAATTACTAGCCAAGAGATCAGATACGGGTGCTCCATAAGTTAGATTTCATTTCCATGAGTAGCTTTTCGATTGCACTTTATTAGAGAACTAGTTCTCTATTAACCTTCTTCGGCATCCTTACTTGATTGATTCGAGTTCATCCCTCTTTGATAGAGCAGGAAAATCCTTAAGTTTGCTGATAGATTTGTCAAGCGACTGAAGGGGTTATTGAATTACATGGTCGTCACAACTCAAGGCCAGAAATTTCCTGTGGACTTTATTGTATCGGACATGGAGATCTCAGAGTCTGTGCTACAGTCGAGGCGATGTCTGATCATGATAGCAGGAAGGTATACTTCACATCGAGGGTGAAAGTGTACAAATAGAGACGATCGAGGAGACCAGAGTGAGAGATTCAACATGCTCAGTGTAGTCTAGTGATTCAGAGCTGACGACAGATGCAGAGCGATACATCCACCTGGAGTGCGGCTTTGTAATCACAGATGATGAAGCCATATGGTCAGACCCAGTAGCAGGAGACCTTGTCATGCCTTCTGATATTTTAAATTTACAAATTTAGGCAGACGAGAGTTCGGAAAGCACACTCTTGGCACCAGATACAGTTGTGGATGACAATCGTGATCAGGATAATGAAGCAGAGTATATTTCATGTTATTCTGATTCAGATCCATCTGATTCAAACATTGATTATGATAACTTTGATGAATATTTGTCGTATCTAATTCCTTCAAAGTTGATAACTAGGGAGGAGAGCGAGCCGATTCAGATGATAGACATACTAGCAGTGCTGCCATCGTCAGATACACAGATGCAGCGAGAGTTCTCCTATGCAGATTTGATAGCATTCACTCAGACATTTCAGAAGCCAGATTTGCCAGCTCCCACATGTCTGGAACTGAAGATCTTACTGCAGTCGATGAAGTATAGATTCCTTGCGGGTGAGATAGAGATGTTCCCAGTCATTATCTCAACAGATTTGATTAGAGATCCATAATCTCGTTTGATGGAGGTTCTTGGGAGAAAACACAAGGAAATAGGATGGAGTGTAGCTGATCTCCATGGGATAAGTCCATCCCTGTGCTCCCACCACATTATCTCGAAGAAGATGCCAAGCCATCATGTAAGTTCCAACGATGACTTAACACAAGCCTTCAATATGTGGTCATGAAGGAAATATAAAAGTGGTGGAGCACCTATTTTATCTACCCCATCTCCGACTACAAGTGGGTTAGTCCATTACATGTGGTACCCAAGAAGACGGGTATCACTACAGTTTGAGCGAGTATGGAGAGGAGATAGCTACCTGAGTACCCACTTCTTGGAGGGTCTGTTGATGATTCTGCGATTCGTCATCTTTGTTCACTTTTTTAGCTTAAAATCCCTTATAAAACACATGCATATAACACTAAATCTATATTCTTACTAACTTGCATATGAGTAAATATTGTACAATTCTTACTAATTTTAACCTAAAATAAATAAAGAAGGAAAGAAATGAAAAATAAAGAAAAGAAAATAAAAAAAGGAAAACTGTATACAAGCTGACCCGAACCTCGAGAGAAGGTCAAGACTTGACCTGATCGATCAGGAATAAAGTGCGGGGGATAAGGGTCCTAAAGCAGAAAAAAATGTGTGTGTTGTTGTAAATACTTCTCACTTATTTGTGTATATCTGTAAAAAACTAAACTAATTTATTTGTGCCTAAATTGACCTCAAATGAAATAACTTTCAAAACCAAAATTGTAAAAAAAAATGTGTCCTAATTAATAAAAATAATTGCACAATTAAATCTTGTAGAGAATAAAAGTCGCCACACTTGGAAAGAGCCACTAAGCACTAATTGAAAAATCAATTTTGGCTCCATATGAACTGAAATTGAACCAATCTCACTTTCATTGGATTCTAAATTAAATTGTCTTTAAAATGGCTGTGATTTCATAATTTTTGGAGTTACGAGTAAAAAGTTGGTTTTCCGGGGTGGTTTGTGTAATTTTCCCATGTATTTTATAAATATTGTATTTTCATATATTTGTAAATTATTCTTACTAATTTCTTAAAATAAAAATAAATATAAAAATAAATATAAAAAAATTAAATTATTAAAAAAAGCTAATTTCCTCATTTACCTATGTATATAATGTCATATATGTATATAGTATATGTATTTAGTTGCTATTTTTAAATAACCATCATAAAATAATAAAAAAATAACATTTTTTATTTCAAATAAATAAAATGACGAAAATTAAAAAATAGATAATTTTGAAAATAATTTTATCTCTTTTACTTTAGCTCATGTCATCTCTCTTATCTCTTCCACCAAAAAAATCAAAAATTCATTTCAATTTTCATCTCTTATCTCTTTATCCAAAAAAATTCAAAAATCAAATTTCATTCCATCTATTCTATTTATATGGCTCCTTCTCCCTCATTCAAACTTGATCAATCTTTAGAGAGAGGAGCCCGATCTCCGAGAGAAAATTTCAGCGAGAATTGTTCCTAGCCTCTGAACCGTCCGGTGACAGCGAGTCGACCTTGTCGAGGCGATCACGATCCATTTCCTCTCCTAAGGTGAGATCCACATTTTTCTTCTTATTTTTATCTTAGTTTAATCGTATTTTAGTTTATCTTATTTTTTTATTTTCATCATCTTTTTTATTTCTCTAGATCTAAAAAACATTTTCATCACGATTTTGATCCCCTCCGACTCGTTTTTTCATATCACTTTCTCGATCTTCACGCGTTCTATTTCTATCGTCCACGATATCTCAACTCCGGCCACGTACGGTGGCCGGAGATCGGATTCGAATCTCTCATTTATGTCGAATCCCCGTTCATTTTTCGTTTTGTAATTAAATAATAAAAAAATTTCTTATTTTTCTCTAACGTTTGTTCGGCAGGATCAATATTAAAAAAATAAAAAAAATTTGTTATCCTATTTTTTCTTAATTCCTATTTTTGTTATTTTAAAAAAATAAAAAAATCTTATTATTTGTATTCACATCACAAACAATAAAAAAATTACAAAAAATAAAAAACAAAAAAATCTTCCAATAGGCAGCGGGGACGCCACCCCCCGCTGCCCTCCAACTCCACCGTCGTCGGCGGCACAACCCTCCCGCACGCGAGCAGAGCCCTCTCTTGCCTCCGTGCAAGGCACACTTCCCCTGGTCACCCCCAAACCGTGCCCTACATCCAGCACCTCCGCCGTGCGAGGGCGATGCTCCCACCGCCCGCCGAAGACCCTCAGTTGGTTCCGTGCCACCGTGCGCTGCGCCCCCTCCTCCACGCGAACGCGCACGACATCACACCGCCATCCAGCACTCTCCGCCATCCGCTCCAGCCAGCCAACATCTTGCCCATCTACATGGCTCCACTGTACGCCCCTTCCTCCATCTCTATCCAACGACGCCACTAGTCCGCACCATGCTGCCCTCTTCTACTCCCTCCTCCTCGCGCCGCCCGCGCGTGACGGGGAAGAAGAGGGGCGGTGGCCCTACTTGCCCCTTTCTCCTCGGCTTTTGAAGAAAAAAAGCATACCCTTCTTAGGGTTTTGATTTATTAAAATTTTTTTTGGAGAATTCACAGTTGCGCCCCCGGACATTTCAAAAATTATGAGTAAGCACCTGCCAGCCTCAAGCGCATGCCAAGCACGTGAGATAATGGTAAAATTATGCATTCTCTCTTGTGATTTATTTTTATTATTTATTTGATGCAAGGATATAACTTATTTACATTTTAGTCCCTGAACTGCAGAAAAAAACTTGCGTGTTCTATTTGAATGAATTAAATGTTATTTGTGATCTAAAAATCATGAAAAATTTTTGCTATACTCCTGATGTGATTATCTTCTTAACATAAAATTTATGTCGCATTTTGCCTTCGTTTATTATTATTAAAAAAATATATAACATGTCATTTTTTCCCTATTTGAAATTTAAAAATTCATAAAAATTCAAATGTTGTTCCAAAAATTCCCAAAAAAATTAGTGTAATTTCATTTCATTGTCTTTTAATTTTTGACCAATTTTTGTGCATTAACTCTTTCTAAACCCCAAAAAATTGAAAAATATCAAAAATCTTATAAAAATCATAAAAAAATCTACAAAATCCAAAAAATGTGATTTCAGTTTCTATTTGTAGCTAATTGATTCTAGTTTGTCTAAAAAACATTTACAGGAGTTTTGGGCACTTAAAGTATTTTTAAGTTGCAAATTACTCCAGGTTGTGCACATTTTCGCATTTTCTAACGGTTTCATTTTTAGAAAAATACAAAAATATCTAAAAATTCTACAAAAATTGTTAAAAATATTTCAAAACTTTTAAAACCCAAAAATATTTTCTTTGGATTTTTGTGAGCATTTTTTGATAAATTGAAAAATTACAAAATGAGTTGTTGTGTGTATTTTTGATTTTGGGAATATTGCTTCATGTTATTTTTGAAAATAAAAAAATAAAAAGATAAAAAATCACAAAAACCAAGTATAGTTGTCCTTTGAGATTCTTGTTTTCTCTTAATTAGTTCTTGATTAATTGAATAACCCTCGGGATTTGTAGCCTCTCCGAGTTCGACTTTGTCCTCTATACAAGTTAATAAGTCGCAAAAAGAAAAATTTGTTGTTTGTTTGTCACGAGATTTATGGGGATAACGACGACACTATGTTTATTATCAATTTCAACCCTCAAATTTCAGTGTCAACAAAATGGCGCCATTGCCGGGGAGGCACGGCGAGGGTAGTTAGGTTTTTCTTTTGACCTGTTATTCTTGGTTGTAAATATATGTTTACATTTCTTCCATTCACTTCATTGTTTATCTCCACTGTATTCATTTTTTGATCATATTTGATAATTGTGTTTCTTACACATTCTCTTTTCTTTTTCTTGCGAGGGCCCGCGGAGCAAAGGAGGCGATCCTAGGAGAGGCGAAGCACCAAGCAACGTGGATGAAGCTTGATTCTTCACCAAGCCGCAGGATAGCGTGGAAGAGGAGAAGAAGAATTGAAAGAGACAAGAGAGAGAGAGAGAGAGAGTTTATCTTTTCTACCATTTGAACTCTTGTAAACGGACATTCATATGTTGCGGGGTCTGTTTCGCCAAGTGCCGGTGCACTTGGGGGACCTCACCAGTTTTGTTTTCGTCGCCTTTATTTTTCTTTGTTTTTCGCGGATTTTGAGAACCACCTATTGATTTATTTAATTAAATTGCTTGAGCCAGGTAATTAATTACGTCCAAACACCCTAAACAAGAATTTCTATGCCTATAGAGTAGAGCGTAATTTGGACTTAGTCAAATTAACTTGTTCTTTCCCATTTATAGAAGTTATAATCTAGGACGGTTCACTTGCATCATATAGGTTAGTTTATTTTCTGTATTTAAATTCTGCGTGGATCACTTGCATGTAGAGTGCTGGCAACAAGGTACGCATCTCTAACCCATGCATGCATCATCGTTTTTAATCACGCATTGGCATTTCCGATCTCCTTCCTTGTTCTCACTCACATAAGTTAAAAAAGAAATTAGAAACTCGGTAGGCGATTCTTTGAAAATATTTTAACCAAATGACAAACTGCCTAAAATACGAGAATGCTAAACAAAACTCGACCCTAAAATAAACACAAGGAAAAATCATTGTTTTGGGAGAGTAACCCCCTCATTGTTTGGTTTGTATGTAGCAAGAGAGCGACCTGCACACTAGCATAGAGCTACACCCAAACTCTTTTCAGACTACTATCTTGGGTTAGTTGTTCTCCAGGGAGGATCTCTCCGGTAGCCAATAAAGCAGCCCGCGACGGTAAACGGTCCGTAATTTATACTGGATGGGAAAGATCTAACTTTGGGATTAGGCCAGTCTCCTGAGAGCATTGGGTTCCTAACAGCTCGTTTTAACCACTCTGATATATTGTATTATCACCAAACTCTATAATTGACAAGATAATTTACCGAGCTTTCATGGTCTTCACATGGAGTTGAGTTGGTGAACTGGGGGTTTGTATTGTGTTTGCTTGTTAGTGATAAAGATACATCTGCGCAGTTTGTGCCTTCATTCACTTTCACTCTTGCTTTGACATTCGTTCTCTCGCATCCTTCTTATTGATTTTGAAGATGTCGAACCAGAGTATTTCTCGTTCGAACTCCGCGAACTCATTCTACGCTCCGAGTCGTTCACCTTTTCAGAGTTAGAAGCCGTACGCTTAATGCCACAAATGGGAAAGGGAACCATGTTGGAAGAGAGAGAGATCAACAGTACCATGTTAGCCTCCATTCAATCAAATCAAGCACAGTTAATAAAGCAGGCCAATTTTTATGCCACACTGAGAGATGTGATTCTTGAGATGAGACAAGAAAGAGAAGACAGGAGAGAGGGGCATAACAGAAACCCTGGATATGGGAATGGGGAAGAAGATCCTCACATAGAACCCTGGGCTAAGCCTACACTAAAAGATGCTTATAATCTAGGGGCATGATAGTCAAATTCTTGGATACAAATCCCTACGATTCATGAGCATTTTGTGCTTAAGCCTACTATTTTACCTCTTCTCCCAATATTCCATGGAAATATTAATGAAGAACCTTATATACATCTCCAGGAGTTCGATCGCATTTGTGGAACAGTACACTACCCAAATATACCATTAGAGGTAGTGCAGATGACCGCCTTTCCATTCAGTCTGATGGGCAAAGCTTTATACTGGTTAAATCACTTGGGAAAGGTTGTCATTACTTGGGGAGACTTGTGATCCGCATTTCTAAACAAGTATTATCCATTTGGATGATTCAACCAAATGCGATCCTTGATTCCTAATTTCTCCCAGATGCCCCAAGAGCCTATTCACGAGGTGTGGGAATGTTTCAAAGATCTGATAGAGAAATGCACCCTTCATGATATTCCAAAGACCAGCCTTGTACAAAATTTCTTTGGGGGTTTAAGCATTGAGAATCTGAAGTTGGTAGATGCCTCTTGTGGGGGAAGCCACTTCAACAAGGATGACGATGTCCTTTATCAAATTTTTTAGGAGATGGCAGAAAGTTCAGCAGCTCTTTCTTCTTCACGTGCTTTTCAGAAGCACCCTGTCACCACCCCTGCAGTACCCCATAAGTATGTCAAAATGACGGCAACACAAGAAGTGGATAAGGGGGATAGCACAGACTTGGACATCATTGGAAACCACCTATACAAGTGGGCATTATTGAAAAGCAATCCCAGGAACTATATAAGCTTCATGTTATCGAGCAGAGGACAAAGAACCTGGATAAGCTGGATGAGATAACAAAGCATCTGGAGATTCTTGTAAATTCGATCGGCGTAGTCAACAGTACGAGTACAGAAGCCAATACCTCTACTAGGGAGCATACTCCTTCCATCCATCAGAATAGCAGAGGACCACCTACAGTTCAGCATGTCTACTATGTACAGACGCCTGATCAGGTTCAACAGCATTCACATCAGATAGTTCTGTGCCAGCAAGAAGTAGCCTACATTCCTGAGCAGCAGTCTCCACCTCCACCTGTCATTTAGGAGGTGAATGGTATTTGGTTCGATCGTAAGCGTAACCAGCCCCATCCGTCATTGCAAGGCTAATTAGGTTCACAACAAGGTCAGAGACCCACACACCAACTTCAGGGAGGCAGACAACATTAGCAGTACCAGTACCAGCACCAGCAGTTCCAACCTCAGTACCAATCTCCACCTCAGTTCCAAAACTGGAGACACGGCCAACCACAACATCAGTCCATGTATTTCCCTCAGCCTAACCAACAACAGACTGCATATTATGGACAATATCCTTTCCTCTCTCCTCCTCATTACCAGAGTCCACATGGTTACTAACTGCCTCCACACTATCAGTCTCAGCGACAGCCAGTCAATGAGCAACCTGAGGCCCCTTCAGTCAATCCAGCACTGGATCAACTTGCATTGCTTATGAAGAACATGAATGAACTGACTTAGCATATCGATGTCCTGACAACCATCAAGACACTAATTCCAACATAGGTAGAAGACAACCCCAACAATTTCAGACGTGAAGAGCAGGTAGATAATAGCCCACCCACTCCCGAGACAGGTATGTCCCTTGATTTTACATGTTTATCTGATGCCATTCATCACAGTAGCGGTTGGAGTTTGCGGCCACAGACACACCGGTTGGGGTTGGAAAATCAAACCTCTCAGAGAGCATCATCTTCTACGTCATCTCCTTCACATGCAGTCGAGAAACCCAATATAGCAGCACCCACATCCGGAGTTTTACCGCCTTCACCACCACCTTCACCAGGCGGATGCAGATCACCATTAGCAAGAGAGAATATACCAGTCGCAGATTCTTCCTCTTCACTAGCAGCATCATCCTGTTCTATTTTAGATTCTATTTCTCATTCACCTAGATTGGACAACACTGTACAGATTGATTCTGGTTGTCCTCTTGTACATGATGATTCTACTTTGAATAAAGGAAATGAACATTTGCATATTTCTTCTAATTCTGTGCCATTTCCTTCTGCTCTCAAAGCTAAAAAAAATCAAAATTAAAAACAACACTATTTGATCCTAGAGTGGTTGAGATCTTACAGAACATCTTTTTAAAGATGCCACTCCTTAAGGCAATGGAATACATGGCTACAGTAAAACAGGGAATGAAAGAGACATGTACCCAAAAGCGTCAACTAAGGAAGAACATACGAAAGGAAAACAGAGAAACACATTTGACCATGGCCACAGTTTATGCCTTTGGTAACCTTCCGCCTAACAAGAAAGACAAGGGAGCACCTCACATTCGTTGCCATATCTTTGATCAAGAATTTGATCGTACTCTTCTTGATAGCGGTTCCTTCATTAATCTCATGCCTTCTTCTTTATTAACTGAATTCCAGTTAGAGTCTCTTAAAACAAACAGAATGATCCTTTCAGTTTGTCGATAGATCGATTAAGAGGCCAAAGGCATTTTAGAGGACGCTATTGTAACGGTGCAGAGATTGAAATTCCTTGTTGATTTTGTTGTCATGGATATGGACACATCTGCACCATTACTCATACCCCAATCATACTAGGTCGACCATTCCTTCAAATGGCCGAAGCAGCAATTGATTATAGTACTGGAGAGATCATCTTTCACTCTCGTAGTGACAAGGTGAAAATTGAGACGATCTCTGATCCTAGACCATCACCGCCACCAGAAGCAGATGATACAAAGAAAGCTATATCAGAGCCACATGATTGTGATTTTCTTGCTGAATTCAAAGAGACATATCTTTTGACGGATTTTATAGATACCCAGGAGTTCCTTCCCCAAAGGACTCTCTGGAAAGCACAGTCGACATGAGTTCCCTTTGTGGTCCAATTGAGATAGTTGCTGATGAGCAGTTTGAGCAGAGTTCTGAGGTCCAGATATCTGAGCCACTCATTGAATTTCCTGATTTATGCACAGATGAGAGACATCTTTCTGAGATTATTGCTGAGATATTTAAGTCATTCATTGATAAGAATATTGAACATCCTGATGAGCCATTCCTCTCTGAGCAAAGATCATTCATCACAGAGCTATCAGATATTCTATATGCTGAGCCGTCAATAGCCAAGGTGGATAGTCTATAGAGCACTAAACACATACCATCTACTAGTACAGTAGCAGAAGTTATCGCAGAGCAAATTCAGACCCCACCTAAGCTCAAGGTTTTACCATCAACGTTGAAATATGCCTTCCTTGCAGGCCCCCCCCTTCCCAAATGTTTTTGGTCGTCCTCAGCTCGCAGTTGACCGCTGAACAAGAATATTACGTGCTAGAGGTTCTTGAGAGAAACCTCAAGGCCATAGGATGGAATATCTCGGATCTCCGTGGGATCAATGCAGCGTTGTGCTCGCATCATATCTACCAAGAGGATGGCTGTAAACCCTCCAGTGAATCTCAGAGCCGTCTAAATCCAAATTAAGGGAGGTTGTCATGAAGGAGATCAAGAAATAGTGTGATGCTGGCTTTATATATCCCATTTCAGATTCCAAGTGGGTCAGCCCTTTACATGTGGTCTCGAAGAAATTCGGGATCACGATCGTAATGAATGATCGTGGTGAAAAGATTCCGACCCGAGTACCTACTTCATGGCGTGTATGTGTAGAATACCGATGCATGAACTCAACTACCAAGAAGGATCACTTTCCACTGCCCTTTATTGATCAGATTATAGAGAGGTTCGCAGGGAAAGAGTTCTTTTACTTCTTGGATGGTTACTCGGGCTACAACCAAGTTGCGATCGCTCCTGAGGATCAGGAGAAAACTACTTTCACTTGTCTGTTTGGCACTTACGCCTTTAGACGGATGCCCTTTGGATTGTGTAACGCCCTCGCTACATTTCAAAGGTGTATGTTGGATGTTTTTACCGATATGGTGGGTATTTCTTGATGCCTTCATGGACGATTTCTCGGTCTAAGGAGATAGTTTTGACACATTGATGAACGCTGTTTTCCTATCGGTCTAAAGTAATCCGCACAAGGCGGAATCACAATGTCGCAGAGGTGACCGACAAAAGACCTCGATCAATCAACAATTAACCCACAATAATATATGCAATGAATATCCAAAAATGTGGAGTTAAAATTTATTATAACTCTACATGCAAGAGTGTATAGGTGTAAGTGCAAGTAAAGGTCGAACACTGGGAGGCGAAAGGTTGTATGGTGCAAATGAGTGTACCATTATTCAATTCAATGATCATGTCCAAGTCTTATTGTTTTTGTGGGTTTTTGATTTTATATTATTTTTTCTTATTTTATTATTATTATTTTTATTATTTTTGTTTTTATAATTTTTATCTTATTATTTTTTTATTTTATTTATTTTTTCATTTATATATATATATTTTATTTTTAATTATATAATTTGGTTATATATAAAGAGATATATACATATATATAAGAGGAGAGAGAGAAGTAATATAAGGATATATATTTATATAAATACTTAATATATATAAATATATATATATTAGATATAATATTTTTTCTTTTTATAATTTTTTCTAATTTTTGGTTATTTTTCTGAATTTTTCTAATTTTTATGTATTTTTAATTTCAAAAAATGTCCCTAATATGAAACTAATTAAATAGGCTGGAATTAATTTGGGTTTTAATTTTATAAAGTAATTCCAGAAAATACCCAAATTAATTTTATTACATTAATAATAATATATATATAATTATAATAGAGAAAAATATATTTTTGAGGTTTTTTAATGATTTTTCTAATTTTTTGTTGGATTTTGGAGCTTTCTGATTTTTTTATTTTTCTTTTTCTTGTTTTTAGGTTTTTTCAATTTCTGGACTCAATATATATAACTATACTACATATATTTTTTTTGTAGTTTTTCAAAAACATTTTATAATTTTTTTGTATTTTTTAATTTAAAAAGTACAAAATGGCTCCTTTTTTCATTTTTAATAAATAGGATAAATGCAAAAAATGCAAAATAAAATATGGGCGTGGAAGAACACTACATGAAGCATCTATCTTTATCTTTCTGAATTTTTAGGAGCTACATAGGTATTTTTAATAAATAGATAAAAGACAAAAAATATAAACAGCCTGGTATGGGCATTTTTCAAATAAAATAATTCTCAGGGGCATCAGTGCAAAAATCACTACAGAAATAAACATTTATATTTATTTTTGGGACTAATTTACAATTAACAAAAACCGCCAGGGCTAAAGTGCAAGAATCACGCGCCTCACATGGGACTGCATGTGAGGAGCGGTGGGACCAAAGTGCAAATATAAAAACCACAGGGGGCCTACTGCAAAAATTTAAAATTATTTAAAACGTGATATTTTATTTACAGAATCAAATATTAAATAAAACAAAAAGCAGGGGTTCATATGAAATTTACCCCCTCAGGCACACGATCCAACGGTTGATAGGCGTGACTTAAACACGTGGCGCATCCACGTGAGCCGATGACACTTCGACATCTGACGTCTGAGATTAGATCACTCACATGATCCAGCGACTGAGGCTCTGGAATATCGAACGTCCGTGATTGAACCTGGGCCCTTGATCTTCATCCAACGGCAGGGGGCTAGCGTTGAAGAACAGGGAAGAAGGCTCGCCGGGGCGAGCTTCTTCCGACGAGATCTCGCGCTCCTGCTGGCCTTTGTGGCTCCTGAAGGTCCCAAAAGCTTCCTGGCAGGGTCCTCTACTTGCTGGAGGTGTCGGATCGAGCCGAGGTACACTGGAGCGTCATTGAGAGCTCGATGAAGAAACGCTGCTCCAGGTACCTCATGTGAGTGTGGATTTCGTCCCCTGGTGCTTCTTGGTGCACTAAACCTACAGAGAAAGACTACATGGCTCGAGGGCTTCACCCTCAACCTGGATTTGAAGCAGTTAGCACCAAAATGGGCGAGGTGGCGAAGCTTCCGGCGAGCGGCGGAGGTGAAGCTTCGGTTCGCGGATCCAGAAGGGATCGGTTGGGTTTGAGTGGTCTGGAGGTGGAGAAAGCGGAGGGGGACAAAATGTCGGTGAAAACGAGTCGGATAACAGGCGTGGGTACGGTGGAGAAGTCGCCGGAGCTGAGCTCCAGCGAACTTCGAATTAGCTAAACTAGGCTATTCTGATGATTTAAATGCAAAATAAAGGACAGGAATGAAAAGCGGGGATAAAAATCTACGTAAGAAAATAAGTGCGTAGCTCGAACTTGGCTAGAGGGCAAAGGAGCAGGACGACTGTCGGAGTGCCGTCGTGGGCGCATCTCCTTCTGCCGCGAGCCTCCACAATCTCCTAGGGTATGTCACCTGGATGCACTCTTGGCCGAAGGCGTGGGCTCTAGGGCTCGGGAAATGGCCAAAATGGCGAAGGAGGGAGATGGGGTTATTTATGAACAGAGTTGGCGCCCTTATTTGATCGGCGAATCTCGAAGAATCTGATGATTGTACAAGAAATCCAGATGGTTGGCGAGGATCAAGATGCTTTTGGGAGAAAATTCTGTGAAGAGATCGAAGGTGATGGAGCATCAGATCGAGCGCGAAAAATGGCGGAAAAGGGGGGATTGGACAGGTCTGACTGGAGTCAGAGGCGCAGGGGGGAGTTGACCAGAGGTCAACCTTCCTTGGCCTCTGATTGGTCCACGTCGGCCAAATATTGACCTATTTATTATACATAATAAATGAATTAATTAGATTTTTCTTATTAAATAAAAAATGTTTATTAAATAATATAGTATTTATTTATGATTTTTATTTTTTTGATGTATTTTATTATGCTTTTATTTTAATAATGAATTTATAAGTATATTTATATGTATTTATTTTTATTTTGTTTATTTGTATTTTATTATTTTATTTTCTTATTTTATAAATTTATAACTTATTTTTTGAGTATAAATATATTTTTATTTATTTTTTATGATTTTATTTACATTTTTAAATAAATAGGCATATGTATATGTAGTTATACTTATAGGTATTTTACCTATATAATATATATACTTTATTTATTTAATGTATTTTATTTGTTTTTATTTTGGATTTATATTTTTGAGAAATTATATATAATATTTACATTATTATAAAAATATAGATGAATAAAGAATAAAATAATTAAATCCCCTTTTATTTATGTACATACTCAACATAGGTATTTTGCCTATGTATTACATAAGCTTAATTTATTTTACAAATTCTTGTTGGTTTTCTTTTAATTTTAATATGTTCATGTATTGTATATATTATTTACAAATTTCTAAAAATATAATTTTGTAAAAATAATGAACAATGATAAATTTAATATTTTAATCAGGTAGAGTGCACAATGAGGGCCAAAAACCTAACTTTTATAAATGAACTCCAAAAATTATAAAACCAATTTTAATAAATAGTTCTTGGAAAGCTATATACAATTAAAGGTGAGTTTGGTGGTTTTTGAGTTTTTATTTGCAAGATATGGGTCTGTGAAGTTGAGATTCTGGCTTTTTATTCTGTGTATAAAATGTACACTGTATATTATTTTTACACAAACTTAATTTTGTATTTTTATCTACATTATTATCTACAACTTTCATGTAAAAAGTTTCTTTATTTGATGAATGAATAGTTATGTACAAAATAGTTGTCAAAAAATGCATAAATAAATGAATAAATAAATGAGGTATTTATTGTATACTGGCCCTTATCTCCCCCTACTTTATTCTTTGTCGACCAATTCTATTCTGGCCTTGGTCTCGGGGTTAGGGTCATAAAATATTTGCACTATTTTATTCCTTTTTCTTTTCTTCTCTTTATTCGATAATTTTGGCATTAAAAACCTTATTTTATGTACAATAAATACAATAAATAATGAATGCTAATATGTACAAATTGATGTTATTTACATGCATTTGCTTGGGTTTTTAAGGCCAAAATGATAGAATAAAGGTGATGAAATGGAGATTCATCGCCCCCTATACTTGCCTTTGCTAGTCCCTAGCAAATACTTATGCAATAAGTACAAAACGAATAAATAATAAGAAGAAAATAAAAAGCAAAAATAAAGAATTAAGAATAAATCTAACAAATCATGATTATTAAACTCATCTGTACAAAATCAAAGTTTGGAGCACAGGTTAGACCTTGGTGTGAAAATGTGTGTGGAACCTGGTTGGGAACCAAATTTAAAACACAACAGCCTTCGATAGTCACAGAACTCGGTTCAACTCACCTCAATAGCCTGGTCAGAACTAGCCTACTTCATACGCAAACCCTTATGACTATGAAGCTGACTTGTACAGTGTGAGTGATAGTGGCTCTCCCCAACTGAAATGACAAAGGAACTGACTTCTCCAGAATGACAACCCAATGATTCCCCAGTCTAGCTCTCTACCATCGAGGAGCGGGGTATTCCCTTCTAAGTTCAAGTGGCATCCGACTCTAGAGGAGGGGGTGGAGAAAAGAATGGACGGTAGCCAATGTAGCTACCTATCTTGGGATGCAAGACCAGTGTAGTCAAGTCATCCAGCTGCAGGCTCACATGGTATAACTTTGATGCTCAAGCTTGCTTATTTTCTATAAAACCTATATACATACTCCGGCAGACACTTTTATTTTTATTTTCAAGCCTGTCCACTTTTTTTGGAGTTTTTTTTCAACATACTATTTACAACACCATTTACATAAGGACTTTTTCCTCTTGAGCCAGAAGACTATCCCTCTTTTGAAGCTTTATTGCAACCCACACTCTCCTGTCATTCGACTTCATTGAAACTGGACCAGGTTGGGGTGCACTTCCCTCCCTAGACGAGGACGAATGTTTCCACCCGTGTGCGTCTCAGACAGGCAAATCCAACCCCCTCACCACTCCATCTGAGTTGAGCCAAGTGAAAGGTGCAAGTGTCCAAGTTAGGTCACTGTCGACAAGAGTCATGCGTGTGTCTCGAAAAATTCTAGTTAGTCAGTTGAGATGACTTGAACCCAGTCCTGATTTCTCAAAGAATTAAGTCTGAATAGACCTGTAGTACCTTAAACCTAGTCCCCATAAGGTTCCAGTGCAGTTCGGTGCAGTAAGGTCCAACCAAGCTCCAATCTTCGACTTTATTGGACTAGTTCAATCATCAAGCTCAATCAAAAAATATGAATGCTATGCAAATGCTATTTACAAATATGCAAAGAATAATGCAATCTTTCAAAGAATTTGAAAACAAAGAGAGGAATTTTTACACAAAGAATTTACAAATAAAGGAATTTTGGTACTCAAAGAATAAAATATATACAACTATTTACACGGGCGTGCCGCTTTATTTTAAAGAATTTACAGGTTTTAATCAAAGTGATTTATTTAGGTGTATATACAATTGATAAAGTGTTTTATGTATTTTATTTTTCATTTATTTTATTTTATTTATTATGATGTTGTTATTCCTCACATTTATTTTTGAAAAATCATTTTGAAAACTATAGTACAAAATAATTTTTGCAAATATTTACGAACATTTGAAAACCATTTTGCAAAGATTTTGCAAATGCTATATACATTTTCAAAATATTTTTACAACCATTTTCAAAATCTTTTGGAAATAGGTTTTCAAATCTTTTATTTCACACAAATATAAGAATTTTTACAATCAAAATATTTTTACAAAGGTTGAAAACATTTCACAAAAAGTTTTCCAAACAATTCACACCATTTTTCAAATCATTTTGCAAAACTATTTTTAACTTGATTTATTAATCAGTATATACAAAAAGAATCTGAGGAATAATCACATCTTTTTATTAAGGTTTTTAAAGAATTATTGGCCATATTATTACAAAAGTACGAGTTGTGGCTAAAGTATATACAGCGTATATACGACCCCCCTATACTTAGCTTGAGATATGTCCTCATCGATCAGAAAAGAGAAAGAGAAGACATAACTCGTACTGTGTATAGACAAGTCTAAATAATATACGAATAAGAGATGAAGGAAATAGAAGTTGACCATCCCCCCTATACTTAAGATCAAGTAATCCTAAGCATAGAAGACTGTACACAAAGCAGGGAGGGTCAAGGGTGGGAATAAACAGATCAAAGAATTAACAAATCAGGGGTGCACCCCCTATACATAGGACAAAGTACGTCCTAAGTACAGAAAACTGACACAAAGGTACGACACCTTTTATTCAGATAAAGAAATATGAAAAGGAAAATAAGAAAAGAAGAAAAGAGAGATATATACAGATAGATGAAAAGATCGTGGAGGATATACACATCACTTCCCTCAATACTTAGGGTGAGATATCCCTAAGTATAGGCAATCAACAGGAGTGACGAAACTGACTGACGAAAGAACAACGCAGTGTGTACCCCCCTATACGTAGGACAAGGTACATCCTAAGTGTAGACACAAATATATGGCGATAGATCTAGGGCACACATAACATGCGGGAGAAAGAATGAACAAGATACACATATATAGAAGAGGTGAAGAACTAGTGAAGTCTAGGATGGTATCTGACAAGTGAATATCGTACTTGCATCATCGTCTCCCTGTGAGAATGAGGATACAATCATAAGGTGAAAAGGCACTCTGATATGCAGTCATGTGGGTGTCAGCTATCGGGGACAACAAGTCGAAAGGATAGATATCGGGTTCGGTAGCATGAAGCAGTCAATCGGCTCATAGGGTCATCGTGAGGGAACGGAGCCGATACTGTAAGACCGGGAGGAAGAAAGAGCAGTACAGACTCCTCCGGTCAATCAGAGTCCCAGATAGATCGGACGTAAAGCATATGAGACTGTGTGATGCACAGTGGTGATATAATATGAAAGTCACAAGAATACACCGATCAACACAATACATGGCTCACTCCTGCGAGGGTCCTCAAGATGAGCACAATCAGAGAATAATCAGAGTACTCGGCTCCGTGCTCCAACAGGAAGGAGACACAACTAGGGAGGAGACCGAGTATACAAGTCAGAAGACCCGGCTTCATGCTCCACCAAATGGGAGACACCAGAAATGAAGCCGAGTACCTAAAAAATGATGTACTCTCCCGCAGATAACCCTCGGGGAGTAGTACATGCTAGGCAATGAATAATCAGTACAGAAGCTCACCCTTGCGAGGGTTGTCAAAGTGAGCGGGCTCAAGGGAGCATGATCCATCAGACGGATCACAGAGACGGTCTCGGTAGGCGACAAATCGGCTACCAGCAGAAGAGACCGACCAATCAAGAAAATGTGGCAGCTTCCCGCAGATAACCCTCAGGGAACGTACTGTCAGCTAGTCATGGAAATAGCAGATATCAGGAGCTCAGCCTCGCGTGGACCATCAAGGCGAACAGACTCAAAGGAGTGTAATCAGATGGGTCCCATGATCCACAGATCGGATAGGCAACTCAAGATGGGACAAAAAAATCATGTATATTAGGAAACTCGATTCCGTGCTCCGCAGATCGGAGAAACAGTCAGCAGTGGAAACCGAGCGTAAAAAGAGTGTCGCAGTCTCTTGCAGATAGTCCTCGGAGAGTACTACGATCTAGGCAAGAAACCGTGTCTCTACCTTGCGAGGGTCGTCAAGGAGAGATAAGGCTCAAAGGAGCCGGATCCAACAGACGGACCCACATAGTGGCCTCAGTAGTCGACACGTTGGCTACAAATAGAGGAGACCATTCTGATCGAAAATGTGTCATAGTCTCCCACAGATAACCCTCGGGGAGCTACGATCTAGTCAAGGAATAATCAGAAAAGATCTCATCCTTGCGAGGACCGTCAAGGAGAGTGGACTCAAAGCAGTCTGAGCAAGTCGGTCTCATGCCCCAATAGATTAGGCGCATAATCAGAAAGGGAGACCGCGTGCACAAATCAGACGAATCGGTGTCGTGCTCCAACAGACATGAGGCACCAGAAATGAGTGAAGCGGATCGTAAAGAAAGTGTCACATCCTTCCGCAGATAGTCCTCAGGAAGTGATGTGAGATACACAGTGAATAATCAGAGTACAACTCGTCCTTGCGAGGGTCGTCAAGGATAGAAAGAGGCTCAAAGGAGCTGGATCCATCAGACGGATCCACAGAGAGTCTGGTCTCGACAGAAGGCAGACCATCTATTAGCGGAAGAGACCAGAGTGGGCTATAATGTGTCATAGCCTCTCACAGATAACCCTCGGAGAGCTATGAACCAGGCAGTGAGCAAATGGAATATCAAGGCTCGTCCTTGCGAGGACCGTCAAGGAGAGCCATTAGACAGTTGGCCCCATGTGTCGACAAATCGGGCACACAATCACAGAGGGAGGCCAGTCAAGCATATCATCTGACTCGGTTCCGGGTTCCATCAAAACGACGACCCAAACAGTGTATGAAACCGCGGTCCTAGAAATTGTCGCATTCTCCCGCAGATGGTCCTCGAGGAGGTATGCCAGCTAGATCAATGTAAGTCGCGGGGATGCTGGCATAAAGTCTCAGCTCCTCGAAATAATGTGAATCCATCAATCAACAAGAGGGCATAAGATCATGTGAGGGACAAGAGAACAGAATATTAATCATAATGCAATCCCTCGAAGTAAATCCAATCAGCTGATATGGCACAACATATCGTCAGGACTCCTCTAAGTGGCAGGGTGGATCACAGAGTCAGGAGATCAAGGATGGGTCAATCAGGAAGATGAGAAATCATGGGGGTTCGGGGCACCGTCATCATGAAGCATATATCAAGATAGTTCATCCAAAATCCAAATCAAGACGGGCCGAAACCTCAAAATAGATAGATCAGTAGAAATATCATGATATCATCCTCAAATCACTGAAGCACATCACATCCTCAATCCGGTGTGCGAGATCAAAATTCCTCAATAATGCATCACACCTATGATCATGCATCAACAAAAATCCTTAATACGCTCGTATGCACGTATCTAAAGTCAAATCCACCAAAAATAGTATATCGATCTCAACATCCTCAATATCACGGGCCCGGCTTACACAAATAATCAAGGTAATCATATAATCCTCTATGCGTGCCTCATCGAAATGCACAGCATTCCTTGGTAAAGGAAGTGGTGATACAGGGAACACGAGGAAGGTGGATAAGAAGGGTAACATAATGGAGTGGAGAAGCTGATTGAGCTATGTGCCAATATCACGGGTGATAGAAGAATGCTACAGAGGGGACGAGGAGGGCGGGCGAGAAGATCGGAACATAGATAAAATTGGGTGTTCCACACAAGAATTCGAAGAGCATGCTCTCCTCGAACCGGAGAAGATGGGGATGGTACGGTGGATACGAGGAAGATGGTGAAGAAGAGAGAAACGAAGGACTTGGCGAATAAATGATTGACCTCAAGCGCCAATATCACGACTCGATGCAAATGAGGAGATATATGTATAAGAGAGAGGCATAGAGACTCAAAGATGAAAAATGCATGACTCACACGGATGGGACCGACTACTCAAATAGTGAATGAGAAACATAATGGACTCCAAGTCACATTCAATACACAAGGCAAACCCCCGATTCACCTATCGACACAGTGAAGACCGTCATGTGACGGTCATTTATCTTTTCGGTTTTAGAGTTAGGTGAGAACCACAAAGTTGTACAAATACTTAGGAGGCTTGATGGGATTTGGGCTCTACTCCTTAGCGTTGTACGTGAGCACTTAAAACGCATGCAATGAGGGGGTTGCTCTCCCCAAGACAAGGAAATCCATTATGTTTTATTTTTAGGTTCAATAGAGTTATCACTCCTAATTTTATTTGGGTTATCACTTTTTTGGGTATTTTCAATGCACATGCCTATCGATGTTCCAATTTCCATTAAGCATCCTAGGTTGGCAAAAACAGAGGGAGAAGGTCGGAAAAGCCATGCAAGTCGAAAATCTGTGATGCATGCTAAGAGGACTTACAACGCTTCCCAGCTCTCTCCATGTGGGATGCATAACAGAATTGAAACCTATGCTATATGCAAATGCAAGCCGAAGAAATCGCCCTAGGATAGTAACTGCTATTACCATGAAGCACCACAAGTCGTTTACTTATCCTTAACCTAAAAGTCCGTTCTTGGCTTACCCCTCCTCTTCTCGACACACTCGAGTTCAGGAGTAGCGCTTGATGGGGCTCGCTCACGGCGCACAGGTTAAGGGATAAATGAACAGATTGTTTAAATTTTTTACTAGATCCAAAACGCACTATAGGTACATGCAAATATATTAGGGTGTTTGGACCTAATCTACTCGATCAAGAAATTCCTAAGCTAGGGCTCATTCACACAAAGTAATAAAAATAAAATAAAAAAGAAATAACGTCAAAACCGTCGAGGCCCCCAAGGGAAAAATCCCTCGGGCAATGGACCTCGGGAGTCGGAGTGTCTGAAAGTCCTGAATTATTACATGTCAATTGTCACTCTCTCACATAAATATACTTAATAAAATAAAATGCTTAAAAATGTAGATTGTCTTCAAAAATTCTCTTCCGTCTGCCTTCGATGCTCTCTCTTGTTGGCTGAAGTAGAGGAGCCAACTCTGCCTCGCTCGGGTGCATACGACTTCCTAGGAATTCCTCCTTCGCTTGGTGGTCCCTCGCATCAAAGGCAAATAAAGAGAGAGGGTTAGAACAGTCACAACAATATCAAGCAATAATCAAATAAATAAACGAATAGAGGACATGAATAAAGAATTAAATAAATAAAGAAACAACCATACAAAATCCGTTGCCTCCCCGGCAACGGCGCCATTTGATGAACGGTGTTTTCCTATCGGTCTAAAGTAATCCACACAAGGCGGAATCACAATGTCGTTGAGGCGACCGACAAATGACCTCGATCAATCAACAATTAACCCACAATAATATATGCAATGAATATCCAAAAATGTGGAGTTAAATTTTATTATAACTCTACATGCAAGTGTGTATAGGTGTAAGCGCAAGTAGAGGTCGAACACTGGGAGGCGAAAGGTTGTATGGTGCAAATGAGTGTACCATTATTCAATTCAATGATCATGTCCAAGTCATTGTTTTTGTGGGTTTTTGATTTTATATTATTTTTATATTATTTTTATTATTATTATTATTTTTTTTATTTTTGTTTTTATAATTTTTATCTTATTTTTTTTTATTTATTTTATATATATATATATATTTTTTATTTTTAATTATATAATATGGTTATATATATAAAGATATATATATATATAGGAGAGAGAGAAGTAATATAAGGATATATATTCATATAAATACTTAATATATGTATATATTAGATATAATATTATTTTTGCTTTTTATATTTTTTCTAATTTTTTTGGTTATTTTTTCTGAATTTTACAATTTTTATGTATTTTTAATTTCAAAAAATATCCCTAATATGGGACTAATTAAATAGACCGAAATTAATTTGGGTTTTAAATTTATAAAGTAATTCCCAAAATTACCCAAATTAATTTTATTACATTAATAATAATATATAGATAATTATAAAAGAGAAAATATATTTTTGGGGTTTTTTAATGGTTTTTCTAATTTTTTGTTGGATTTTAGAGCTTTCTGATTTTTTATTTTTCTTTTTCTTGTTTTTAGATTTTTTTTCAATTTCTGGAATCAATATATATATAAATATACTATATATAATTTTTTGTAATTTTTCAAAAACATTTTATAATTTTTTTGTATTTTTTAATTTAAACAGTACAAAGGGGCTCCTTTTTTCATTTTTAATAAATAGGATAAATGCAAAAAATGCAAAATAAAATATGGGCATGGAAGAACACTACATGAAGCATCTATCCTGATTTTTCTGAATTTTTAGGAGCTACATAGGTGTTTTTAATAAATAAAAAAAAGACACAAAAATTAAACATCCTGGCAGGGGCATTTTTGCAAATAAAATAATTCTCAGGGCATCAGTGCAAAAATAGCTACAGAAATAAACATTTATATTTATTTTTGGGGCTAATTTACAATTAACAAAAACCGCCAGGGCTAAAGTGCAAAAATCACGCGCCTCACGTGGGACTGCACGTGAGGCGCGGAGGGACCAAAGTGCAAATATAAAAACCACAGGGGGCCTACTGCAAAAATTTACAATTATTTTAAAACGTGATATTTTATTTACAGAATCAAATATTAAATAAAATAAAAAGCGGGGGTTCATATGAAATTTACCCCCTCAGGCGCGCGATCCAACGGTTGATAGGCGTGACTTAAACACGTGGCGCCTCCACGTGAGCCGATGACGCTTCGACATCTGACGTCTAAGATTAGATCACTGATGTGATCCAGCGGCTGAGGCTCTGGACGATCGGATGTCCGTGATTGAACCTGGGCCCTTGATCTTCATCCAACGGCAGGGGGCTAGCATGGAAGAACAGGGAAGAAGGCTCGTCGGGACGAGCTTCTTCCGGCCTTTGCGGCTCCTGATGGTCCCAAAAGCTTCCTGGCAGGGTCCTCTACTTGCTGGAGGTGTCGGATCGAGCCGAGGTACAATGGAGCATCACTGAGAGCTCGATGAAGAAATGCTGCTCCAGCTACCTCAGGCAAGTCTGGATTTCGTCTCCTGGCGCTTCTTGGTGCACTAAACCTGCAGAGAAAGACTACATGGCTCAAGCGCTTCATCCTCAACCTGGATTTGAAGCTGTTAGCACCAAAATGGGCGAGGTGGCGAAGCTTCCGGCGAGCAGCGGAGGTGAAGCTTTGGTTCGCGGATCCAGAAGGGACCGGTTGGGTTTGAGTGGTCTGGAGGTGGAGAAAGTGGAGGGGGACAAAATGACGGTGAAAACGAGTCGGATAACAGGCGGGGGTACAGTGGAGAAATCGCCGGAGCTGAGCTCCAGCGAACTTCGAATTAGCTAAACTAGGCTATTCTAATGATTGAAATGCAAAATAAAGGACAGGAATGAAAAGCGGGGATAAAAATCTACCTAAGAAAATAAGTGCGCAGCTTGAACTTGGCTGAAGGGCCAAGGAGCAGGATGACTGCCGGAGCGCCGCTGTGGGCGCATCTCCTTCCTCCGCGAGCCTCCACAACCTCCAGGGGACGTCCAGCTGTCACCTGGATGCACTCTTGGCCGAAGGCGTGGGCTCTAGGGCTCTGGAAATGGCCAAAATGGTGAAGGAGGGAGATGGGGTTATTTATGAATAGAGTTGGTGCCCTTATTTGATCGGCGAATCTCGAAGAATCTGATGACTGTACAAGAAATCCAGATGGTTGGCGAGGATCATGATGCTTTTGGGAGAAAATTCCGTGAAGAGATCGAAGGTGATGGAGCATCAGATCGAGCGGAAAAAATGGCGGAAAAGGGGGGATTGGACAGGTCTGACGGGAGTCAGAGGCGCAGGGAGGAGTTGACCGGAGGTCAACCTTCCCTGGCCTCTGATTGGTCCACGTCGGCCAAATATTTACCTATTTATTACACGTAATAAATCAATTAATTAAATTTTGTTTATTAAATAAAAATGTTTATTAAATAATGTAGTATTTATTTATAATTTTTATTTATTTTTTTTGATGTATTTTATTATTCTTTTATTTTAATAATGAATTTATAAGTATATTTATATGTATTTATTTTTATTTTGTTTATTTGTATTTTATTATTTTATTTTCTTATTTTATAAATTTATAACTTATTTTTGTGAGTATAAATATATTTTTATTTAATTTTCATGAGTTTATTTACATTTTAAAATAAATAGGCATATGTATATGTAGTTATACTTATAGGTATTTTACCTATATAATATATATACTTTATTTATTTAATGTATTTTATTTGTTTTTATTTTGGATTATATTTTTGTGAAATTAGATATAATATTTACATTATTATAAAAATATATATGAATAAAGAATAAAATAATTAAATCCCCTTTTATTTATGTGCATACTCAACATAGGTATTTTGCCTATGTATTACATAAGCTTATTTTATTTTACAAATTCCTTTTGGTTTTCTTTTAATTTTAATATGTTCATGTATTGTATATATTATTTACAAATTTCTAAAAATATAATTTTGTAAAAATAATGAACAATGAATAAATTTAATATTATAATCAGGCTTAGTGCACAATGAGGGCCAAAAACGTAACTTTTACAGATGAACTCCAAAAATTATAAAACCAATTTTAATAAATAGTTCTTAGAAAGCTATATACAATTAAAGTGTGAGTTTGGTGGTTTTTGAGTTTTTATTTGCAAGATATGAGTATGTGAAGTTGAAATTCTGGCTTTTTATTCTGTGTATAAAATGTACACTGTATATTATTTTTACACAAACTCAATTTTGTATTTTTATATACATTATTATCTACAACATTCATGTACAAAGTTTCTTTCTTTGATGAATGAATAGTTATGTACAAAATAGGTGTCAAAAAATGCATAAATAAATGAATAAATAAATGAGGTATTTATTGTATACTGGCCCTTATCTCCCCCTACTTTATTCTTTGTCGACCAATTCTATTCTGGCCTTGGTCTCGGGGTTAGGGTCATAAAATATTTGCACTATTATATTCCTTTTTCTTTTCTTCTCTTTATTCGATAATTTTGGCATTAAAAACCTTATTTTATGTACAATAAATACAATAAATAATGAATGCTAATATGTACAAATTGATGTTATTTACATGCATTTGCTTGGGTTTTTAAGGCCAAAATGATAGAATAAAGGTGATGAAATGGAGATTCATCACACATGTCTTTCTCATTTAGACCGAGTCCTTCAACATTGTTGTGAGGTAAACCTAGTGCTCTCGTGGGAGAAGAGTCACTTTATGGTGACTAATGGGATGTATTGGGCCATGTCGTCTCCAAACATGGTATGGAGGTTGAGCCGACTAAGATTGATCTGATTTCGAAGTTAGAGCCACCACCGAATTTGAAGCAGTTGAGGTCATTTTTGGAAACAGTATTCTATAGGAGATTCATAAAAGACTTCAGCAAAATCGCCAGACCTTTGACTGAGCTTTTGTGTAAGGAGATTAATTTTGTTGTCAATGAGAAAGTTCTCCTTGCATCCAATCAGATGAAAGAAATGGTTACCAGTGCTCCGGTCTTACAACCACCTGATTGGTCTCTTCCTTTTGAGATCATGACGGAAGCATCAGATTTCGCAGTTGGAGCAGTTTTAGGACAGAGAAGGGATGGGATACCATTTGCTATACACTATGCTAGCAAGACTCTGGATGAAGCACATCAGAATTATACAGTAACAGAGAAGGAGATGTTAGCAGTTGTGTTTGGGCTAGGAAAGTTCAGATCTTACCTCATCGGCTCACATGTTATTGTGTTCACGGATCACACTACCATACGATATTTGCAGGCAAAGAAGGATGCCAAACCACGCCTTATCAGATGGATCCTTCTTCTCCAGGAATTTTATTTAGAGATACGAGATAAACCTGGAGTAAAAAATGTTGTGACAGATCACCTTTCCCGTATCACATACATAGAGACTTCTGAACAGAACATGATTCCTATTTCTGAAACCTTTCCAGATGAGTCCATTTTGTCTGTGGACTCACTCCCATGGTATACTGATATTGTGAATTATCTTGTCTCCAAGAAAGTTCAACAAGATTGGCCAAAGTACAAGGTAGACAGATTTCTATCAGAGATTCATTATTACCAGTGGGAGGATCCGTACCTCTTTCGTGAGGGTACGGGTTGTATCTGGAGATGTTGCATTCCTTAGGAGGAACACACCAGTGTACTTGAGCACTGCCACAAGATAGAATCTAGTGGGCATCATTTGAGGAAACGCATGGCAACAAAGGTTTTACAGAGTGGCCTATGGTGGCCTACATTGTTTAAGGATGCTAAAGAGTATGTTCGAGTTTGTATTCATTGTAAGAAAATGGGAGGAACAATTGGTTCCAAATATACCATGCCACTAAGATACATACAGATTTCTGATGTTTTTGATGCTTGGGGAATAGACTTCATGGGCCCATTTCCTGTCAGTCAGGGATTTCAATACATCCTGCTCGGCGTGGATTATGTTAGTCGATGGGTGGAGGCTATCCCCACCCGAGTCGCAGTCATACGGTGTGTTCCTTTCTCAAGGACCATATTATTGCACGGTTCAATATTCCCAAAATACTGATCTCAGATGGGGGAAGCCATTTTATTAATAGAGAATTAAAGAAGCTTGTTAAGGAGTACGTCATTGAGCATAGAGTTGCGTCTCCTTACCACCCTCATACTAGTGGCTTGGCAGAAATTTCAAATAGGGAGATCATGACGATATTGTAAAAAATTGTACGTCCAGATAGGAAGAATTGGTCCCAGATGCTTGAATCAGTTATATGGGCTTTATCGGACGGTCTACAAATCTCCTTTGGGTATGTCTTGTTAGCAATGTGAGCCCCGAGTGAACCATTCCTACAATAAATGTTATTGTAATAAATAAATTATCAATGAAAATTATTTATTATTTTTCACTCCCTTTCTGAGATTGAATGAATGAATGCACTATAAGGTCCCTTTGTACAATAAGGGTTATGTACCATGGCCAACTTGATGATCATACAACTGTTGATTCATTGAATGAATCATAGAGGCGGATGCTTGGATGAATATCTAAGGAGTTAGATAGAGGACTCATCAAGCATCGTCAAATGGTTGTTAAGTGATGATCTCCAGCCTGAGTAGGAGATGGCAATCCTTTCTCAGATGGTTGATATCTGACTGACCTCTTGATGCAGGTCCTCTGCATGGGAATAGTGATTCGGAGGTGTCGAATTAGTTGAGTCAATGGGTTCACTTAACGAGATCGAGATAACCAAAGATCTATGTTGAATGCTGTCACAACATAGTCCTGCATCCTCTGACCAGATATAGATGTGTTGCTATATATCTGAGTATGTACATTTAACAAACCAATAGGTTGATGACCTAACCAAGGTCTATACACCGGCGAGCTGGTGTGCATGTAAGGACATATGAGTAATACGATCTCTCAAAGGGATCATAGAGGTTCACTTATGAACTGGGAGACATGAGCTCACTCTTGAGGTATTGGGACTGATCAAATTCCATGCATCGTCGTCAAGCTTTGGAAGCATGACATGAATTTGAAGGTAAGATATATGCTTTGGGAAAGCATATGATCTATACCAATTCCCAGTGACCAAGATTGAGAAACTTAATGATCAAACCCTGAAGATGACAGTATAAAAGTGATCTTTATCTTCAGAATGATCATAGGTCTTCCAGTATGCAGGATGTACATGTATTGGGAATACCTGAGGGTGATGTGATCATAAACGATTGTATAACCATGACGCTTCCATTCCGAGGGAGTGATGAAACAGGTTTGGATTTTAGTGACTCCTCTCGTTAGAGAAGTGACCTAATCTTAGTCCATGAACTGGACATTGATCTGAATGAGATTCAGATGCAATGAGAAGATTAGGTCTACAGTCTTGATTTGATCAAGCATCAGTTGGAGGTCCATGGGATCTGGATTTGAGATATGATCTCAACATCCAAGTCACTATATGTGGAACAATACAGTCGCCCTGTCCTTATCTCCAAGTATCTGCGGAGAAATCACATTATTCTTGAATGGTTCGAGAATAATTTCATAAATCTAAGCTATGAAGAAATAATGATTATATGTGATTTAATAATCTAGATGTGTGTAGAAATTTTCCAATATAATTAAATATGATTTAATTATTATGGATAAGAATAATGTGGATATAAATATCCAATTATTCATAATATATTATAAATATGATTTATAATGTATTAGAGAGAGCTAATTATAATTCATATTTGTTGATTAATTATTATGTGTATTGGATACACATTGTGTAATAATTGACAATGTAAATTATATATTGTTTTGGGTTGTGAATATGATTCACAATTTTTCAATGGCAAGATTGCAATATTCTCAAATATAATTGTGAATTATTTTTGAAGAATAAATCCCAACAAAAGTTGTTGGAAATAAATAGTGAGAGAATTCCAAAGAGATATGCAATATCATGAAATCTCATGAGATTGCCTCCAAATGGAATGGAGTGGGCGGTACCCAACTCCTAAATGGAATGGGTGGCCGACCACATGGAATGTACATGGAGATGTGATCTCTATGTATATTCTCTCCTTATTTGTTGGTATAATTTAGGATTGATTTATATTTCATTTTGTCAAATATATTTTAATCTAAATTAGATCATAACTTGTTGGTTTTACCAACAACAATCTTGACCATTGGATTGACATAAATCAATCTCATCCATTGATTTTATGTCCCATGGATTGAGATCTATGGATCCCAAAACCCTATAAATAGAGAGGCATACCATGCTTTCTAGGGCTATGCAATATTAAATCTCTCTCTCTCTTTCTCCATACACGTCAACCCTCTCTCCCTCTACTTGGTATCCGACCACCAAACCCTAGGGGAGGCTCTCGTCGACGCTCTCGCCACCGCACCGCCGCTTCGACGTTCTTCAGTTTTCCATCTTCTTGGAATGTGCTCACGAAGGAGACGTTCGATCTCGTACGATGAGATCAGGAGCAAACGTGCTTGGATCATCTTCTTGGATTGCGAGGACTACGCGGTTCATCCCCGCGCTCGCAAGCGATCTCACCAACGATCGGACTTGAGACAGGAGGTCTATTGGTAAACCACGCTTCAAGAGGTATTCCTTTATACTCGTTGTGGTTATAGATAAAACGTTCTGAGAATCGTTCTTGGATCATGTGGTTTCATTGCATGAAAAATTTTAAATTCGGCTGCACAGAACAACTAGTACGACTAGTCGTTCTGCATCGTATCTGATACGACGATCATGCTTCCGTGATGCGCTTGAAGATAAACTCCATATCCTTCAAGTGGTATCAGAGCCAGGTTGACGGTTTCGAATATGATTCGCGAACCGAGAACGACTTGGGTTCGTTAAGGTAGTGAAAGTTTTTGTCACATTTGATTTCGCAGATCTATTTACTAAATAATTTCGGCCATGTTTAAAATGTTTAAGCACGAATTATCTACTGTATTTTGTTCCCCATTAAATAATGAAATCATAGGATCTGAGTTTCGGTAATTCGGATTCCGTATGCTCGAGATATGGTTGTTTTAAAGAACATGTATGCACTGTTGAGGGAACTGTAGATCTTAACATTATTAAAGAGTTAATTACTATTTTTGATCCACCTCGAAATGCATGAAACATCACTTAGGTTCTGTCCTAAATCAAGTTAGAAATATTTGAATATTGAGTTTGTCTAATTTGGATTTAAATTGATTGAGATATGTTAACTTTTGTGAGTAGGGGTCACTGCTGAAATTATAGTCCTAATCAAGAACCATGTGATTGTCAATTAATGCAATTAATTGTTAATTTCATGAAATATTTGTGGAAAATATTTATAAAATATTGGAAGATGATTATTTCCTTAATTGACTTGTCCTTAACCAATTAATTGATTAGATTTGATCTAGATCATAATTGGAAACACAATCATCAAACTTGATGCTTGAATAGGATTGGGAATTTGTGTAGTAAATTTCCTTATAATCAAAAATGTTTTGATTATTACTATATGGTATAATTTCGGTTGAAGAACCAATGATCATCTCAAGAACAAATTGATATGTTTGGCATTATCCTTTCCTCAGGTGGATATGGTGTCTAGATGGAGAGCATTGGGGTTGCGGGTTGCAACGTATGCGGTCCGCCCCACTCTTATCGGTATTGGCCATAACAACGGGTAGGGACTCGATAATGCCGGAGAAAATCAAGGTAATTTTCTAATTATTAAAATTCGAATTCATACGTACTTTGAGATATTACCATATATATTCAAGTAAAATAATCAGGTTTGTTGATTTAATTGGATTGATAATTAATTTAATATGATTAAATTGATTATGTCCAATTGAGACGCTCTATAATGAATAGAGTTATTATTTCCCTTGGAAGAATTAATTATATGAATGAGATTCATGATAGTTAATTAAATTTGCATATGAGGTGGAGGATCACATAAGTGACATCCATGGTCTCCCGTCAAGGCAAAGGGTTCCGTCGCCAGGGATTGCATGTGGGAGACGTCTGTCCGAAGTGACAGCTCCTGTATGCAAGCGCATCTGGATCGGGCTCTTTGCTTCTCGAAAGAGTAAGGCCGTATGCGTAGTGACCCCAATATCGGATCCTCATATTATTGGGTCGATATTGAATTGCGCATAGTGAGTACTATTCTTGTTGACGGTTGGTTCAATTAACAATAGGTCAAAATCGCCTTAGGGGTGGTGCGCCCGGGTGTTAAAGACCGAATTGGGAAATGCAAGTTGGACTTGCAAGGCGGAATCTGTTCCCGCTTTTCTTTATTGGAGTCGCAGATTCTCATATTAATAGGATGTGATAAAGATAAAGAGGAGATCCCACATATCGCTAGAGATATAGCGATAAGTATATCTCTTACTTTGAAAGTAATTAAGGGAATGAACTTTCAAAGTCGACAATGCAAGAATAATTTGATTTAAAATACCTTAATCAAATATCATAAATTTGAATATATATTTAAATGTTCCAATATAGTGCATTCTTAATTTCAGAAAATGAAGTCCTTGAACCCACTTAGTAGGCTTCTTGAGGTCAACCAATTGACCGGCCCAAATTACTCGCATTGGATTTGTAATTTGGAGCTTGTTCTCTCTGCAGAGCGCATAAGTTATGTGCTCTCTGAGAACAAGCATGAGAGCCCTAAACCCAAGGAAGAAAAAGCATACAATGACAAGTATGATGAAGATCATGTCTTGGCTAGATGCTATATCCTGAGTTCTCTCTCCATGCCAGGAGATTTTGCAGAATCTAAAAGATATGTTTGCAGACATCAACCGCACCCAGCTTTATAATATTATGAAAGATCTCGTTCGCTGCAAGATGCAGGAAGGAACTTCGGTTCGAGAGCACGTACTCAAAATATTTGGGTACTTGTCTAAACTGGAGACTCTTGGGGCCAACATGGATGTAGACATGAAAGCTGACTTCATTTTGTTGTCCTTGCCCAAGTCTTTCAATAATTTTGTGGTTTCATTCCACATGAACAAGTTGGACTTGTCAAACGCTGGTCTTCTTGCTGTATTAAAGTCTGCAGAAGACGTAATGAAGAAAGATGGTCCCGCTGGCAGTACAATGGTTGCACAGGTCAGAAGGAAGCGCGGTCGGAAGCAAGGTTCTCAGAAGGGCCCGGCCTAGAAGAGAAAGAAGAAGAGTTAAGGTGTTGGCTCATCTTCTAGTGCCTCCACACTGATAGCATCAAATAAATCCGACGTTTGTCACCACGGCAAAAAGCCGGTGCACTAGAGGCGTAATTGCCCGGAATACCTGAAGTCGTCAGACAAAGGTAAAGCCCCAACAGGCATGAAATCTACTTTTATCATTGAAACTAGCTTTCTCGTTGGATGACAAGGAAGTTGGGTTGTAGATTATGGTTCTTCTGTTCATGTATGCAATTCGTTGCATTTGTTTTAGGAAACTAGAAATATAGAAGAAGGGGATATACTCATCCAGATGGGATCTGATGCAAGTGTTGCAGCAGTAGCCGTGGGGACTTGTCGACTATCATTACCTAGTGGTAGAGTCCTTATACTTAAAGAGTGTCTTTATGTACCCGAAGTCAGAAGGAACTTGATATCTGTATCTAAGCTTGTTAGAAGCGGATATTCATTCCTTTTCTTTAATAAATTAGTCATAAATCGTTATGATAAATATATTGCAGAAGGTGTTGACTCTATGAGTTGTGCATTGATAAATGTATCATGAATGTTACAACCACTAATAAAAACCCTAAAAGATCCAGGGAGGAAAAAAATCTATCAAATGAGATTTGGCATCAAAGGCTTGGTCATTTATCTATTGATAGGATCAATAGATTGATAAAGGATGGACCTCTAGATTTTCTACAGGTTCAACCTTTGCCCACTTGCAAACATTGCATTCATGGTAAAATGACTAGAACGCCTTTCCGTAACAAGGTTATGAGATGCGAAGGTATTATTGACCTAATACATACCGATGTATGTGGTCCCTTTAGTACCGTGACTCGAAATGTATATCGATATTATTTGACGTTTATTGATGACCATTTGCGATACGTGTTTGTCTTCCTATTACGACATAATTCTGAAACCTTCGAAAAGTTCAAAGAGTTCAAGGCTTTGGTTGAGAACCAAACTAATAGGAAGATTAAGCGGATTCGATCTGATCGAGGTAACGAGTACCTCTCCGTTGAATTCAAGGAATACCTTAAGGAGAATGGAATTGTTTACAATCTCACTCCTCCTGGAACTCCCCAACTTAATGGTGTTGCTGAAAGACGCTACAGGACCATCATGGACATGGTCCGTTCAAAGACGAGCAAAGCACATTTACCTCTTAGTTTCTAGGGATATGCAGTAGAGACTGCAATATATATCCTTAACAAGATTCCTAGCAATCTGTACCTAAGACTCCTCATGAGCTCTGGTACGGAACCAAACCTAGTGTTAATCACTTGAGGGTTTGGGGTTGCTTGGTCCATGCGAAGAACGTGGACGCATGTAAGCTAGAATCTCACTCTCGTAAGTGTTACTTCATTGGGTATGTTAAAGATGGTATTGGATACCAACTTTATGACCCTGAGATCCCAAAGATTTTTGTTTCTAGAGATGTGAAATTTCTGGAGAATGATTTCCTTAAAGTTCAAGACAAGAAAGAAGTAGAGGAACTCATTGAATCCCTTGAGGATTCTGAGCTTCCTGGACCAGAAACTGAGGAGATAAATAAAGATGAAACACACATACCTCTTCGAAGGTGTTCGAGGGTGGTTGCACCACTTGAAAGGTATGGATTCCATGTGTCAGGTGAGACTAACATTGATCCTACTTCATTTGATGAAGCAATCACGGATCAAGACATGGATAGATGGATGCTAGTAATGAAGTCAGAAATTGACTCCATGCATAAGAATGGTGTATGGACCCTAGAGGATCCACCTAAAGCGGTAAAACCCATTGGGTGTAAATGGATCTTCAAGAGAAAGAGGGGACCTGATGGGAAAGTAGAGACTTTCAAGGCACGGCTCGTAGCCAAGGGCTACACACAGAGAGAAGGCATCGATTACGATGAGACATTCTCTCCTGTGGCTATGCTTAAATCCACTAGGAAACTGCTAGCTATAGCTGCATATCTTGACTACGACATCTGGCAGATGGACGTCAAGACGGCTTTCCTCAATGGATACCTCGAGGAGGATATCTAAATGGAGCATCCCCAGGGCTTAATAACTGATGATGCAAAGTATGCAAGCTGAAGAAATCCATCTATGGGCTCAAGCAAGCTTCTCGTAGCTGGAACATCAGGTTTGACGAAACCATAAAGAGTTATATTTTGTGCAGAATCCTGAGGAACCTTGTGTATACAAGAAGCTTAGTGGGAGCACCATTGTGTTCATCGTGCTTTACGTAGATGACATCCTTATCATTGGGAATGATACAGGGATGATGACCAGTGTGAAGATTTGGCTATCCCATACCTTTAAGATGAAAGATCTTGGAGAATCCTCTTACATCTTAGGCCTGAAGTTGTTCAGAAACCGAGAAAAGAGGATTTTGGGAGTGTGACAACATGGATACATTAAGAAGATTCTTGAGTGATTCCGTATGGATAGTTCTAAGAAAGGATTCCTACCCTTAAGACATGGTATCCACTTGTCTAAAGGAATGGCTCCTCAAACTATTGAGGAAAAGAAGGCCATGGCTGGATGTCCTTATGCATCAGCTGTAGGAAGCTTAATGTATGCCATGATGTGTACTAGGCCAGATATCTACCATGCAGTGGGAGTGGTAAGTCGTTACCAATCCTGATATGGAGAACAACACTGGAATGCAGTAAAGAACATATTCAAATATCTAAGATGGATGCAAGATTACATCTTGGTCTATGGAGATGGTGATCTCCAAGTCTTGGGATATACATATTCTGACTTCCAATTGGATGTAGATGATCGAAAGTCGACATCAGGGTTTGTGTTCTTATTGAATGGTGGTGCTGTGAGCCGGAGAAGCAAGAAGCAGGACACTACTGCAGATTCAACAACAGAGGTCGAGTACATTGTCGCATCGGATGCTGCAAAGGAGGTGGTGTTGTTGCGCAAGTTCATCCTGGAGCTTGGCGTAGTTTCCTATGATACTCCCATCCCGCTACTCTGCGATAACACGGTAGCCATAACCCAGGCAAAGGAACCCAGATGGCATCAGAAGAGTAAGCACGTGGAAAGGAAATACCACATCATTTGGGAGATACAAAAGCGCGGTGACATCATCATCACCAAGGTGGCCTTTGCCGACAACGTTGCTGATCCTCTTACCAAACCTCTCACACAGAAGGTTTTCGAATAGCATGTAATGAGTATGGGTTTAAGGACTGTACCTGAATGGTTCTGATGGATAGTGGGAGATTGTTAGCAATGTGAGCCCCGAGCGAACCATTCCTACAATAAATGTTATTGTAATAAATAAATTATCAATGAAAATTATTGATTATTTTTCACTCCCTTTCTGAGATTGAATGAATGAATGCACTATAAGGTCCCTATGTACAATAAGGGTTATGTACCATGGCCAACTTGATGATCATACAGCTGTTGATTCATTGAATGAATCATAGAGTCTGATGCTTGGATGAATATCCAAGGAGTTAGATAGTGGACTCATCAAGCATCGTCAAATGATTGTTAAGTGATGATCTCCAGCCTGAGTAGGAGATGGCAATCCTTCCTTAAATGGCTGATAACTGACTGACCTATTGACGCAAGTCCTCTACATGGGAATAGTGATTCGGAGGAGTCAAATTAGTTGTGTCAATGGGTTAACTTAACGAGATCAAGATAACCAAAGACCTATATTTAATGCTGACACAGGATAGGCATGCATCCTCTGACCATAGACAGATATGTTGCTATATATCTGAGTATGTACATTTGGCAGACCAATAGGTTGATGACCTAACCAAGGTCTATAAACCGACGAGCTGGTTTGCATGTAAGGACATATGAGTAATACGATCTCTCAAAGGGATCATACAGATTCCCTTATGAACCGGGAGACATGAGCTCACTCATGAGGTATTGGGACTGATCAACTTCCATGCATGGTCGTCATGCTTTGGAATCATGGCATGAATTTGAAGGTAAGATATATGCTTTTGGGAAAGCATATGATCTATACCAATTCCCAGTGACCAAGATTTAGAAACATAATGACCAGACCCTGAAGATGACAGTATAAAATTGATCTTTATCTTCAGAATGATCATAGGTCTTCCAGTATGCAGGATGTACATGTATTGGGAATACATGAGGGTGATGTGATCATAAACAATTGTATAACCATGACGCTTCCATTCCGAGGGAGTGATGAAACATGTTTGGATTTTAGTGACTCCTCTCATTAGAGAAGTGACCTAATCTTTGTCCATGAACTGGACATTGATCTGAATGAGATTCAGATGCAATGAGAAGATCAGGTCTACGGTCTTGATTTGATCAAGCATGAGTGGGAGGTCCATGGGATCTGGATTTGAGATATGATCTCAACATCCAAGTCACTATACGTGGAACAATACAATCGCCCTATCCTTATCTCCAAGTATCTGCGGAGAAATCACATTATTCTAGAATGGTTCAGGAATAATTCCATAAATCTAGGCAATGAAGAAATATTGATTAAATGTGATTTACTCATCTTGATGTGTGTAGAAATTATCCAATATAATTAAATATGATTTAATTATTATGGATAAGAATAATGTGGATAGAAATATCCAATTATTCATAATATATCATAAATGTGATTTATAATGTATTAGAGAGAGCTATTTAGAATTTATATTTGTTGATTAATTATTATGTGTATTGGATACACATTGTGTAATTAATTGACAATGTATATTATATGTTGTTTTGGGTTGTGAATATGATTCACAATTTTTCAATGGCAAGATTGCAATATTCTCAAATATAATTGTGAAATATTTTTGAAGAATAAATCCCAACAAAAGTTGTTGGAAATAAATAACGAGAGAATTCCAAGGAGTTATGCAATCTCATGAAATCTCATGAGATTGCCTACATATGGAATGGAGTGGGCGGCACCAAACTCCTAAATGGAATGTGTGGCCGTCCACATGGAATGTACATGGAGATGTAATCTCCATGTATATTCTCTCGTTATTTGTTGGTATAATTTAGGATTGATTTATATTTGATTGTTTCAAATATATTTTAATCTAAATTAGATCATAACTTGTTGGTTTTACCAACAACAATCTTGACCATTGGATTGACATAAATCAGTCTCATCCATTGATTTTATATGTCCCATGGATTGAGATCCATGGATCCCAAAACCCTATAAATAGAGAGGCATACCATGCTCTCTAGGGATATGCAATATTGAAGCTCTCTCTCTCTCTCATTCTCCATACACGTCAAGTCTCTCTCTCTCTCTCTACTTGGTGGCCACCCACCAAACCCTAGGGGAGGCTCTCATCGACGCTCTCGCCACCGCATCGCCACTTCGACGTTCTTCGGTTCTCCATCTTCTTGGAGTGATACGCTTCGATCTCGTACGACGAGATCAAGACCAACCGTGCTTGGATCATCTTCTTGGATTATGAGGACTACGCGGTTCATCCCCGCGCTCGCAAGCGATCTCACTGATGGTCGGACTTGAGATAGGAGGTCTCTTTCTTTAGAGACTTGGTCAACCACGCTTCAAGAGGTATTCCTTTATACTTGTTGTGGTTAGAGATGAAACGATCCGAGAATCGTTCTTGGATCATGTGGTTTCATCGCATGAAAAATTTTAAATTCCGCTGCACAGAACAACTAGTACGACTAGTCATTCTGCGTCATATCCGATACGACGATCTCGCTTCCATGATGCTCTTGAGGATAAATTCCATATCCTTTATGTCTCCCTACATATTGGTGTATGGAAAGCCTTGCCACATGCCAGTGGAATTAAATCACAAATCTTTATGGGCACTCCATGTATGCAATTTAGACTATGAGAAGGCATGAAAAAACATGAAGTTGGATTTGAACAAATTACTAGAATTCCGAGACTTTGCATATGATAACTCACTTATGCATAAGGAGAAAGTCAAGCGCTGGCATGATAAACACATTCGAATGAAGACTTCCTTCCTTGATAACAAAGTTTGGTTATTTGATGCTAAGTTGAAGTTGTTTCCTAGAAAATTAAAAATCAAGTGGTCAGGACCATTCATCGTGAGAGCTGTGCGTGACAATGGGAGTATTTCTTTTCACCCTAAATAGAAAAATGTTAAAAAAATGTTCTTTTCACACGTGCATCATTTCTTTTTTTAAAAAAAACTCTAATGCATTGTTCATATTTTGCATTTGCATGTGCATTTTTCAGGATTGTATTGATATTTAAACTATCTTTGGAATAAAATTGAAGAATATAGCTTAGTTGGACCCTTATCCACCTAATTCTTAGAAAACTTCACCGAGAAAGAGGATTTTAGAAGCTTCAGGTCTATGACATAATTCTTCGAGTTCCACATGACAATGTGCAGCGTTTGACTCTTAGTGTCTAACCTGGTCTCTTCATTCTGGGTACAACACTAGAATAGAGAATTAATTTGTACTCTCGCACTATGCACTTAGCTCAACTCAGACAGGATGTTGGAAGACTGTGTGAGTTTCTTTTCTGGTAGCATGGAAATCTAAAGACCGGAGTACGGGTTGAAATAAAGCTTCAGAAAAGGGATGGACAGCTGGGCACAATTTTTTCCAAGACCCCAAAATATGTATGGAACAAAAAGATTCTATATCTGTAGGGGCACAACAAGATCCAAGCAGAACCACCAAAAATCCAAATACAAAGAAGCCACTACCAAATAAATATCTGACCGAAAAGGTTCAAGCTTAAAGAAAACCTGCAGATCTTGTTGGAGACTCGACTACAATGGCCAACATTACAAGGAGAGATGACTACACTGGCCACCCTCCAGTTCTTTTCTCCTTCTTCTAACTTCTCCCCCAATTCGATTGTGAACACAACGCGATAGAACTTAGAAGGAAATACCTAACTCCCCGAGGACGAGTTACTAGAGAGGAGATTCACATGGTAGTCTGACATTCTGGATGGGAAGAGATAAAACCTTTCACACACATGAGTCGATTGTTCAATGTTCATAGGGTATACTTTAGGAAGAGGATTGATCTAAGATGACTTCTGAGCCGAAACTGTGACAATGATGTGTAGAACTTTAAGGCTATCAATTTTAAAATTCTAAGTCTCACAAAAGTTCCGACACGCTAATAATCCAAAGGTCCGACAGAGCTCCAAACTTCAATTTATGAAGATAAGTTTAATACTCGATATTGTCCTACTTTCTTTATTTTCCCTTTTTTTCTTTTTCTTCACTTATTCTTTCGAATAAGTGTGTGCTAATGGACTAGCAAAGGTAAAGCATAGGGGGGATGGTGAATCAGTGATTCGTCATCTTTATTCATTTATTTTAGCTTAAAATCCCTTATAAAACACATGCATATAGCACTAACTCCATATTCTTACTAACTTAAATCTGTGTAAATATTGTACACTTCTTGCTAATTTTAATCTAAAATAAATAAGGAAAGAAAGAAAAGAAAAATAAAGAAAAGAAAATAAAAAAAGAAAGGAAGAATGTATACAGGCTAACCCAAACCCCGAAAGAAGGTCAAGACTTGACATGATCGACCAAGAATAAAGTAGGGGGAGACAAGGGTTCTTAAGCAGAAAAAAATGTGTGTTGTTGTAAATACTTCTCACTTATTTTGTTTATATATGTATAAAACTAACATTAATTTATTTATGCCTTAATTGACCTCAAATGAAATAACTTTCTAAACCAAAGTTGTAAATAAAATTGTGTCCTAATTAATAAAAATAATTGCATAATTAAATCATGTATAGAATAAAAGTAGCCACACTTGGAAAAAGCCACTAAGCACTAGTTGAAAAAATGATTCTTGTTCCATATGAACTCAAATTGAACAAATCTCATGTTCATTGGATTCTAAATTAAATTATCTTTAAAATGGTTATGATTTCATATTTTTTGGAGTTATGAGTAAAAAGTTGGTTTTCTGGGGTGGTTTGTGCAATTTTCCCATGTATTTTGTAAATATCATATTTGTATATATTTGTAAATTATTCTTACTAATTATTTAAAAAAATAAAAAAATAAATTTCTAAAAAAAACTAATTTCCTCATTTACCCTTGTATATAATGTCATGTATGTATAAAGTATATGGATATAGTTACTATTTTTAATTAACCATCATAAAAAAATAACAAAATAACAATTTTTAATTCAAATAAATAAAGTGACCAAAATTTAAAAAATAGATAATTTTGTAAATAGTTTTATCTCTTTTACTTTATCTCATGTCATCTCTCTTATCTCTTCCACCAAAAAAATTCAAAACTTCATTTCAATTTTCATCTCTTATCTCTTTATCAAAAAAAATTCAAAAATCAAATTTCATTCTATCTATTCTATTTATATGGCTCCTTCTCCCTCATTCCAACATGATCAATCTTTAGAGAGAGGAGCCTAATCTCCGAGAGAAAATTTCATCGAGAATTGTGCCCGGCCTCCGAGCCATCCAGTGACAGCGAGGCGGCCTTGTCGAGGCGATCACAGTCCATTTCCGCTCCTATTGTGAGATCCAATTTTTTCTCTTATTTTTATCTTAGTTTAATACTAGTTTAGTTCATCGCATTTCTTTTATTTTCATCGTCATTTTTATTTCTCTAGATCTAAAAACATTTCATCACGATTTTGATCCGCTCCGACTCGATTTCTCATCTCACTTTCTCGATCTCCACGCTGTCTATTTCTATCGTCCACGATCTCTCAACTCCGGTCGCGTACTGTGGCCGGAAATCGGATTTGAATCTCTCATTTCTGTTGAACCCCGTTCATTTTCCGACTTGTAAATAAATAAAAATAAAATAAAAAATTATTTGTTTATTTTTCTCTAACATTTGTTTTACAGGACAATTAATAAAAAACAAAAAAAATAATAAAATAAAAAAGTAGTTATCCTATTTTTATTTCCTTAATTCCTATTTTTCGTATTTAAAAAAATAAAAAAAATACAAAAAAAAGAACAAAAAAAATCTTCCAACAGGCAGCGGGGACGCCAAACCCCGTCGCCCACCAACTCTACCTCCATCGGTGGCACAACCCTCCCGCGCACGAGCGGCGCCCTCTCCTACCTCCATGCAAGGTGCTCTTACCCAGGTCGCCCCCAAATCGCGCCCTCTATACATCATCTCCATCGCGCGAGGGCGGTGCTCCCTCCGCCCGTCGAAGCCCCTCCGCCGGTTCTGCTCCACCGTGCGTCGCGCGGACGCACGCGGAAGCGCGCCACCATCCCGTACCTCCGCGCCGCCATCCAGCATTCTCCGTCGTCCGCTCCTGCCAGCCAACATCTTGCTCGTCTACACAGCTCCGTCGTGTGCCCCTTCCTCCATCTCCATCCAGTGGCGCCACCAGTCCGCCCCACGCCACCCTCTTCTGCTCCCTCCTCCTCGCGTCGCCCACGCGTGACGGGGAAGAAGAGGGGCGGAGACCCTACTTGCCCCTTTCTCCTTGGCTTTTGAAGAAATGAAGCAAAGCCTTCTTATGGTTTGTATTTATTAAAAAAATTGTAGAATTTACAGTTGCACCCCCGGACATTTCAGAAATTGCGAGTAAGGCCCTACTAGCCTCAAGCACATGCCGAGCACGTGATATAGTGGTAAAATTGTACATTCTCTCTTGTGATTATTTTATTATTTATTTCATGCAAAGACATAACTTATTTACATTTTAGTCCCTAAACTGCAGAACAAAAACTTGTGTTCTCTATTTGAATATAATAAATGTTGTTTGTGATCTAAAAATCTTGCAAAATATGTGCTATTCTCCTGATGTGATTATCTTCTTAGCATAAAATTTTAATTGTATTTTGCCTTCATTTATTATTATTAAAAAATAAAAAACATGTCATTTTTTACTGTTTGAAATTTAAAAATTCATAAAAATTTAAATATTGTTCCAAAAAATCCAAAAAAATAAGGTAGTTTCATTTCATTGTCTTTTTATTTCTGACCAATTTTTTTGCATTAACTCTTTATAAAACCCCAAAAAATTGTAAAACATTAAAAATCTTATAAAAATCATAAAACAATCTACAAAAATCCAAAAATTGTGATTTTAGTTTAGGTTTGTAGATAATTGATTCTAATTTGTCTTAAAAATAATTGCCAGGAGTTTGGGCCCTTAAAATATTTTTAAGTTGCAAATTACTCCAG
Source organism: Ottelia alismoides (assembly GCA_037367405.1). Lineage (NCBI taxonomy): Eukaryota > Viridiplantae > Streptophyta > Magnoliopsida > Alismatales > Hydrocharitaceae > Ottelia > Ottelia alismoides. Next base: position 65,359 of record JAZKJV010003255.1, on the reverse strand, counting down.
GCTATGCACATTTTCGCATTTTCTCATTATTTTTTTTTTAGAAAAATAACAAAAAATCTTAAAATTCCACAAAAATTGTAAAAATATTTCAAAACTTTTAAAAACAAAAATCATTTTCTTTGTATTTTTCTGAGCATTTTTTATAAATGAAAAAATTACTAAAAGATTTGATGTGCATATTTTTTATCTTGGGAATATTGCTTCATGTTATTTATGAAAATAAAAAAAAGAAAATTGAAAAGATAAAAAAATCACAAAAACCAAATATTGTTATCCTTTGAGATTCTTGTTTTCTCTTGATTAGTTCTTGATTAATTGAATAACCTTCAGGATTTGTAGCCTCCCTGAGTTCGACCCTGTCCGCTATACAGGTTAATAAGTAGTAAAAAGAAAAACATTATTTGTTTGTCATGGGATTTTTGTGGATAATGACGACACTATATTTATTATCAATTTCCACCCTCAAATTTCCATGTCAACATCTGTGTTGACTATGAGGGATTGAATCAGGCCACAAAGAATGATCATTTCACACTATCATTTATTGATCATATTATTGAGAGGCTAGCTAGGAAGAGTCATTACTGTTTTCTTGACGGGTACTCCGGATACAATCAGGTGGCCATAACACTAGAAGACCAGGAGAAAATGGCATTCACCTGTCAGTTTAAGACATATTCCTTTAGACGAATGCCCTTTGATTTCTGTAATTCCCCAGCTACATTCCAGAGGTGCATGCTTTCCATTTTTTCGGACATGGTGGGTGAATGCTTAGAGGTCTTCAAAAATGATTTCTCGATCTATGGTAATGGATTTGATGCTTGTCTTGACTGCCAAGATAGTGTACTACAACGCTGCATAGAGGTCCATCTTGTGTTATCTTAGCAGTTGTGGTCTTTTCTTTTCCATACCCCTACGAAGGAGAGGATAGTGTCCGGCGTCAGTGTATTCCTCGAGTGAAGCATCACAACGTCCTCACATACTGCCACAATCTTGAGGCAAGATGACATCATTCTGGGAGGAGGAAAACATAGAAAGTGCTCCAATCTGGCATATGGTGGCCTACCCTCTTCAGGGATTCTGATGAATGCATGAAGAGGTGTACTGATTGTCAAAGGATGGGCACATGTAGACAACGTGACATGATTCTGATGTAGCCCATTAACTTCTGTGACGTTTTTGATGCATGGGTCATTGATTTCATGGGTCCATTCCGTAAGAGTCAGGTATTGAAGTACATTCTATTACCTGTAGATTATGTGAGTCGTTGTGTTGAGGCCATTCCCGCCTGAACCACAGATGCTAATGCCATTTGCAGATTCTTGAGGAAGAATATCATTTCATGGTTTGGGGTACCTAGAGTTATGATATTCGATAGGGGGACTCACTTTATAAACGATAAGGTAAGGGCCCTTGATAACAATATCATCACTGACCATCGAGTTGCCACTACATATCAACATCAGACCAATGGTCTTGCTAAAGAAATGAACAGGGAGATCAAGACTATATTGCAGAAGTTCATCCATTCAGACCGAAAGGATTGGTCGTAGCTTTTGGGCTCGATATTATGGGCCTATCGTACTTCCTTGAAGACACCTTTGGGTACATATCCCTTTCATCTCGTATATGGCAAGACATGCCACTTGCTTGTGGAGATTAAGCATAAGTCACTTTACGCAGTAACATAGTTATTGTTGGATCCCTAGAGTATAAGAGACCAGAGGAAGGCAGAGTTGGCAGCCTTAGAGTAGTTGAGAGATACAACCATTTTGAGTAGCCAACAATATAAGAAGAAAGTAAAGATATGGCATGATTCTCATATAAACCATAAAATGTTTGAGCCGAACCAGAGAGTATGGATTTTTGAAGATAGGTCGAGATTATTTCTAGGGAAGTTAAAGAGAAAATGGAATGGACCGTACTTTGTCAAAAGCTGCACGACAATGAAAGCATCAACATATCTTAGTTGACATCTGAATCCACCTTTCAGGTTAACGGTCAGTGCCTGAAGCCATATCTTGATCATCAACTGCTGATCGTTAATGTTGCCTCTATTCATTTTACATGAGATGTAGTCTTTGACTCACATCATTTATATCTTATGCATGATTCTCACTTTTCTTTTGTCGTTGTATAGATCCAGTAGTCCATATCATTCATTCTTTCGTCTAATATCTAATCTTCATCTCATGACTATGCTATACTTAGGGTGTACTTTTGTTGGACATGCGAGCCCACGACGATCCATTATGCAATAAATGTTATTGCACATATCATTCCCTGATCTGAAATGAAGAATAAATAATTTGCATAAAAGGTCCCTCTGTACAATTAGGGTTATGTACCATGGCCATCTTGATGATTATACAGTTGTTGATTCATTACATGAATCACAGAGGCTGTTGTTTGGATGAATATCAAAGGAGTTAGATAGAGGACTCATCAAGCACCGTCAAATGATTATTAAGAGATGATCTCCAGCCTGAGTAGGAGATGGCAATCCTTTCTCACATAGGTTGATATCTGACCGACCTCTTGATGCAGGTCCTCTACATGGGAATAGTGATTCGGAGGTGTCGGAATAGTTAGGTCAATGGGTTGACTTAACGAGATCGAGATGTCCTAAGTCCTATGTTGAATGATGTCACAGCATAGGCAAGCATCCTCTGACAGGAGACAGATGTATTGCTATATGTCTGAGTATGTACATTTGGCAGACCGATAGGTTGATGGCCTAACTCTATACACCAGCGAGCTAGTGTGCATATAAGGGCATATGAGCAATACGATCTCTCAAAGGGATCATACAGGTTCACTTATGAACTGGAAGACATGAGCTCACTCATGAGGTATTGGGACCAATCAATTTCCATGCATGGTCGTCATGCGTTGGAAGCATGACATGAATTTGAAGGTATGATATATGCTTTGGGAAAGCATATGATCCATACCAACTCCCAATGACCAAGATTGATAAACTTAGTGATCAAAACCTGAAGAAAATAGTGTAAAATTGATCTTAATATTCAGGTTGATCGTGGGTCTTCCAGTATGCATGATGTACATGTATTGTCAATACCTGAGGGTGATGTGATCATAAACGATTGTATAACCATGACGCTTCCATTCCGAGGGAGTGATGAAACAGGTCTGGATTTTAGTGATTCCTCTCAATAGAGAAGCAATCTGATCTTGGTCCAAGTTTTGGACATTGGTCTGAATGAGATTCAGATGCAATGAAAAGATTAGATTTGCGGTGTTGATTTAATCAAGAATCTGTGGGAGGTTCGTAAGATCTGGATTTGAGATAAGATCTCAATATCCAAGTCACTATACGTGGAACAAAAAAATCGCCCTGTCCTTATCTCCAAGTATCTGCGGAGAAAGCACATTATTCTTGAAGGGATTCAAGAATAATTAATTTATGAATTACATATCCAAAACAAGAAGCACTTGATTAAATGAGGTTTAATTATCAAGCATAATATGAATGAGATTCATATTATGAGAATAACTATCCAAGATAATTAAATGGGATTTAATTATCAAGGATTGAAGAATGTGGATAACACTATCCATAATATTTGTTTATTATAAATGTGATTTATAATATACATATATTGAAGAGAGAGAATTTTGTAAATAGCATTTGTTAATTATTAATGTGGATTGGATTCACATTAATTAATTAATTGGAAATGTAATTTACAAATTAGTTTGGGTTGTGAATAAGATTCACATTTTTTCAATGGCATGATTGAAATATTCAAATTAATTTGGAATTAATTTGGTAGATATTATTGTGATGATATTTATTACAAAATTAATTGAAAGACAATGAATAAAATAAATAGGAGATAAAAATCACTCAAAAATAGGGGTGGCGTCAACCATGGGTGACGCCCCCTATTTTAGGGGGATTTATTAATCTCCTCATTTCTTTTATCTTATTGTCTTATGATAAATTAATTTATGTTCAGTTAAATTGTGTTGATAATGTTGCAACATATATTTAATTTAAATATAAATTAATATTGTTGGTTTTTAGCCATCAACAATCATGACCACTGATTAATACATAGATCACCATGGCCGTTAGATCTATGTATCTCATGGATTGAGATCCAGTGGATCCTAAACTAATATAAAAGGAGGGCTAACCCTAGCCTTTCAAGGTACATGATTAAGAGTTGTAGAAGCCTACTATTGTCTCTCTCTCTCTCATTCTTGCCTACTCTCTCTCTCTCTCCTCCAAGGTGGCCGTCCATCTTGTATGTTGAGAAAGGGAGACTCTCGCCTTCGCCTTCGACGACTCGAGGATCTCCTTCTTCTTTGGGGCTGCTTGCCTTAAAGGAAGACGACGGATTTCGTTTGACGAAATCAGGGGATTCATTATTGGATCTTCATCGAGGATTGCGGGAGGTTCGCGTCTCATTATCGCGCCCGCAAGTGCATTCTTCGTGGATCAGACTTAAGACAAGAGGATCTCTTGTTTGGGATCTCACGATTACAACCACGCTCCAAGAGGTATCCCTTATACTTTGTGGTTTGATGAAACGATCCGAGAAATGTTCTCGTTATCATGTGGTTTCATCACTTGTTAAAAATTTAATTTCCGCCGCATCTAGCAACTAGTGCGACTAGTTGCCCCGATTGCATATGATGCGATCGACACGCTTCCTTGATGCGCTTAAGTATTCTCAATATTCTTCAAGTGGTATCAGAGACTTAGGTCGAATAAGGTTTTGGACATGATCCATAGACCTAGGACGACTTGGGTTTGAAAGGGTCGCGAAAGTTTTTGTCGCATTTGATTTTTCGTACCTCTGTCTAATTGAAATTTTTAGTACTGTTTAAATTGTTTAAACACTAAATTTGCAATTGGATTTTGTTTATCATTAAATAAGGAAACCATAGGATCTGAGTTTATGTAATTTGGACTTCATTTGCTCAAGATATGGCCCTTCGAATAACCATGTATTCATTGTTGCGGGTACTGCGGATCTAAACGTGATTAATGAGTTAATTACTGTTTTGATCCGCCTTTAAATGCATGAAATATCACTTGAGTTCTGTCATACATCAAATTGAAAATCTTAAGAAACTGATTTTGCAATTTTTGAATTTAAATTGATCTAGATAAGTTAATTTTAGTGATTGGGGGTCACTGCTGGAAATTGACATCTTTTGATCATGAACCTTGTGATAAGTCATTCAAATATGATGATGAAAATTAATGATTAATTTTCTGAAATAATTAGTGATAAATATTTGTGAAATATTTAAAGATATAATTATTTCATTGAATGACATTTGCCTAACCATAATGATAAGATAGTTGATCTTGATCGCTGGTTGATATGAATTCATCAACAAACATTGATTTCATGAAAAACCTTAGTTTATCCTACAATAGTTGTAGGACAACTTTTACATGAAAAATCCTCTTTCTAGAATAAGATTGGGGATTTGTTTAGCAAATCTCATTATAATATTATCAAAATTATTTTGATGAATATTATATGGTATAATTTTGGTTGAAAAACCGATGAGCATCTCAAAGTACATCATGATCTATCTGGTATTATCATTTCCTGAGGTGGATATGGTGCCTACTCGGAGAGGATTGGGGTTGCGGGTTGCAATGTATGTGGTCCGTCCCACTCTCATCGGTACTGGCCATGAAAGCGGGTAGGGACTCGATAATGCCAGAGAAGTGAAAGTGTATTTTTCAAATTATTAAAATTTGAATAGTACGTACTTTGAGATTATACCTACTATTCAAGTAATAATCAAGTTTGTTGATTGATAATTGAATTGATAATTAATTTAATATGATTAAATTGATTATACCCAATTAAAAACACTCTATTATAAATAGATGTGTATTTCACATGGAAAAGTTAATTATGTGAATAAGATTCACGATAATTGATTATTACAATTTGAATATGAGGTGGAGGATCACATAAGTGACATCTACGGTCTCCCGTCAAGGCAAAGGATTCCGTCGCTAGATGTTGTATATATGAGACGCATGTCCGAAGTGACAGATCCTTTATATGATTTATTTAGATCGGGTTCTTTGCTTCTCGAAAGAGTAAGGCCTGATGAATCTCGGATTCATCACTCTAAATCTCATTTATTAAGCTCAATTCCCTCAAAATCAACAGCAATTTGCATCTACTCTGCATAATTAGCATTCATGCACGTTTTCATAAGAATTGCATTTTATCCATATTTTCTGCATAAAATAAGAAGCCAAAGATCCAAGCCAAATTTGACCTGTAAATAGCCTAACTTCTCGTATTTTTAACTCCTTCATGCTAATACCGCATGACACAAAATCACCTCCATTGGGTACATATCACTGACAAGAATAAATAAAAAATACAAAAAATTCACTAATCGAAATAAGTGGACAAAAAACCGAAACCCTAGTTTCAGGATTTTCGGACTAAAAATCCCATATCTTACCCATCCAGTGTCCGATTTGATCCTACTCACTTTTGAACTAATCCACATTGAATTACCTTCAAAACAAGACCAAGTTCAAGTGAATCGGAGCTCATATGTGAAAGTTGGGTTTGGGGCCTCTTTTGTACATTGTGTATTTTAGCGGTTTTTCGTCCCATATTTTATGTTTATATTTTCTTTATTAATAAAAATCCAAAAAAATATATATTTAGATGTCTTTTATTTATCTTTTATTTTTCCATATTTTTTTCAAGTTATTTTATCTTGTTTAAAAATGACAAAAAAATTAGAAAACCCAAAAATCTAGGTATTCTATGTATATAGGATACCCCAAAAATTCACTTTATGCATTTGATCGATTTTGGTTTTGATGTCTTCATGAAAGTTGTAGATCTCATCGAGACGAGCATTTTTCTAAAGGAACTTTTTCGATCCGAGGTCGTTTACTATTTCTTTTTGATTAAACAAATATTTTATTTTTGTTTTTTCTGGTGCTGACACGTGGCCACCCCGGAGGCTGCCACGTGTCAACGTTTTTTAGCCTTTATTTATATCGTTTTTATTTAAAAAAATAAAAAAATAAAAAAACTAAAAATTAAAATCATCGCACGTGGCCTCAGGCACATGCTCCGCACGTGCCGCGCCCCACTCTCTCACGCCCCCGCCACATGGCTTTAGCAGGGTCGTCCGATCTCGGCCGATCGGACGGCCCCTGCACATCGTCCTCCTCCCGAGCCCATTCCTCCGAAACCTCCGCCGCCGCCTCCGCTATCTCTGCCAACTACTTCCCCTTCATCTCGCAACGGCCCAACCACCTCCGCTATCTTCGTAAACCATCTCCCACCAGTCGCCTTCCTCGTACCCTATTTAAAGACCTCAATGCCCATCCCTTGACGATTATCCGCCGGTTGCATCCTTTGCCACATAGCTCGGTGGTGACAGCCCGAGCTCTGCGTTCTTCCCGACGAGATCCGACGCCCCCCCCCCCCCCCCCCGACGCCGCTGCAGCCATGGCACCTCCGTGCCTTCTGCCCTGCTCCGGTTAGCCGTCGAGCCGCTACTGTTGACATCGACACCGTCTATGCCACCACAACTTCGACAACCTCCTTAAAGCCTCCAGAAGCCCTCCACCAGCCCGCAACTCCACCGACACCGCCATCGAGCCTCGCCTGCGTCACCGACACAACGCCAGGATCGTCCCCCGGCCACCTCCTCCGCCTCCGCCGCCAAAGCTCCATCCCCGATGCTACGCCAGCCACGCCACCGCCTTCTCCTCCAGCGTAGAGCTCTTCCCCGACGACACCAGCCTACAGGGCCGAGACCCCCCACGTGCGAGGTGCGTGCGGGGGAACGTCAGCATGACATCATCCCCCGGGTCACGTGCTCCGCACGTGATCGTGGGGCAAATTGCACGTGCCCCCCAGGAGGTTCTTCTTTTCACGCTTCAGCCTAGCCAGCCAGAGGTCACGTGCACTGTACGTGTCCCTCTGGCAAATTTGCAGCACTCACCCTCCATCTATTGGTAATAAAATCTAGGCCCCCTTGCTCATTTTATTTATTTATTTATTGCATGTATACCCATGTCTTCCCCTTTAGTTTTGAACCTTTATTTTCCATCATTTTATTTATCAAAAATTGGCACTTTGTTCTACATTCAATTCTCTACATTTGGACATATTGTGGGTATTTTTGTGATCAGTGATTGATTAATAATTAATTATTTGGTGGAAATTAGCATATTTTTCCCAATTTTCTCTCTAAAATTCATATTTGATTCACCGTTGCTCTAAAAATCTCTGAAAAATTGAATATTGTAGAGTTAATTGTGCTTAACATTGTGACCAAAAAGATTTGCATTTGCATGCATAATTTTCTCTGTAAAAATCATTTTGCATATTTTAGTATTTGATTTTTAATAGGTATTAAACTTCACATTTTCGGGGTTTAGGATTTTTCTGAGATCCATCACCTAGTGATAGATCTTAGATAATTTTGGTCCTTGAAAATAAGTAGGTTTATTATTTATTATATTTAAATATTGAAAATCATTCCGTTTGTATTTAAAAGTTCATAAAAATTCATATTGCATCCAAAAATTCCAAAAAAATTAGCATGCATTTATTTCATCATAATCTACATTGTGGCCAAGTTTTGTATTTTTCGGACATTGTCTGAACATAGCTGATATTTTAGTCCCTAAAATAGGCCAAAATCGCATCTTGCATCCCTTGTTGCATTTAAAATTAAAAAAAAGACCGCCTCGAAAACCGTGTGCGAATCTTGATAAACACAACTCTAGGTTGTTCCTTTGCCTCCTTGTGATCGACCTTGGGACTTGCCCAAGTAAAATAAACTTAAAATCACTTGATTAAAATTGAATAATATTTGTGGTTATTTCTTGACCGTTTCCATCGCCACCTACAACGAATGACACATTTTTATTTTTGGCACGAGCATATAAAAACAACTCCTTAAAGCCTCGTTATCGGATCCGTCAGATGGCGTCATTGCCGGGGAGGCAAACGGCTTAGATTTGTTGTTTTAAAAATTTTCGTTCGGTTTTATGCATTCGGTTAGTCTGACCACGAATTGTTCACGGTAAATCCCATTTTATTTCCTGCTTTTATTTTCAGCATTTAATTCTTTTATTTTATTTTTGATTATTTTTTGAGTCACTTTCTTACATCTTATCTCTTATTTTTCTTACGAGGTACCTGGCGCACGTGGAGCGGTCTTTCAAGAAACCGATGCATCTTCACCGACTTCCGAAGAAGCCACAATTAATTTAAGATCGAGTCGAGTCGTGAGAGAGCGTAGAGTCTAGGTTTTAAATTTCTGCAAATTTTAATTTCTGCTCATTTACAGCGGTGTCCGATTGGACTCTCACGTGTGTAAAAAGACCTTGAACTCTATTTGTGGTGTGTCATGGCATGTTTAACTCTCCGGTGAGGGTGGGTCCCGACTTGAGTGGCGATAGACATGCATATACAGCTCTCATAGCATTTATATTTTTGCTTGTGCTCGTAGGATCTAAGGCCACATTGCACTTTAACTGAGATGCACGTAGATCGTTCAACTTAGCCAAAATTTAAATCATTTCTTGCCCGCTAATAGAACTTTCTGCTTAGGTGCGGTTTTCATCGGCTTGCATTCATTTAGAATAATTTGTCAATTGTGTATTGCATCCCAAATGGAGATTGCGAGGAGGCATTGTAAGTCTTCTAACTGAGCATCCATCATTGTTTTCGCGTGCATCGGCTTTTCTTAACTCCTCCCTCTTGTTTTATCACATAATTTTAAAGGAAATTGGGACTGGATGGTAGACGTGTATTTGTGCTCATCTATTTTTTCAGTGATCGCCTCATTAAAATTGGGACTGCTAAATATAGCCGATTTCAAATTAACACATAAAATCAAGAATTTCTGCGGGAGAGCAACCCCGACCTTTGATGTTTCTATTTTTCTGAGTGAGCGAGAGACGACACTTAAGGCTAGAGCCCAAATCCGAATTTTCATATTGACTACTGATTTTTCGGGCCATTTATTACGAAAATTTCAACACGTAACAACTCGCTAAATTTTTGCCAATATTGATTTATCACCAACTAAAATTCAAAAGATAATAGCCGAACTCTTATGGTTTCATTGTGTGCGTTGGTGAACCCAGGGTTTGAATTGTGTTTGCATTGGTGTGCGTGAACCGATTTCAAGATCAATAGCCGCACATTTGATAAAATTTCTCTACACTATCCCGTGAAATCATCTCTCTCCTTTCTTGATTTAAAATTCACCATGGAATTCTTGTCCAACAACTCTTGCAGACCCAGCCCCTCATTCCTTTCAGCTCTTTCAAAAATAGCCGAACGTTTATTCAAGAATCCATTAGAGCTATACTATAATAATAAATTCGTATCGGTTAGACCCAAAACACCTCCTCCTTAACCACTAATAAATCCATCTACCTCTGCTAATCCGATCTGTTTCATGAATGACAACCCTTTATATTTAGAGCAGACAAACCAACAAATGATTGAGGTCTCTACTTCTTCATTTATCAATCCTCTTTACGCTGATCATACAATTCATCTTTCATATTCGGTAAATGTCAATCAATCATTCACGGGATATGATAACCACATGATCAAATTGAACACTTCTTCACCTCTTCCATCAACCCTCCCCTTGAACACCAATGAACAATCATTATCTTGGATTGAACATAACAACCCCCTCTTCACTCATACAGAGGATTGGGACGACCACATAGGAACACATCAACCCTGTATGCTGACTCCACAATTTCAAGGTCCGACCACTCAAAGGATTGAACTCTCCTCGGACCAACTCCACATACCTCGACCATATGAGCCGCCACCTTCCTTGATTATTGAGGAGATACTTTCAGAAAACGATGATCGTATATCGGATATTTCAAGAGACTCCTCTCCTACTACATATAGAAAAATGGAAGAGGACATTCAATTACAAAGAAATACCCCAACTGCTACCATGCTTGGTCATGAAGAGATTTTGGAGAATATTTTGAGGATGAATAAGAAATTTGATTTGATGGAGGATAGATTTCAAGAACTTGCCGACCGATTAATCTCTGGTAGCTCAGATATAAAAATGAATGAGGAAATAATTGGATCTGAGATTGAAAACTTTGAGGATATTCAGGAACCCAGGGACGATTCTGACAATATCACTTCCGCATATTATTCCCCTAGAGATGACTATGACGCTGGCTATCGCTCTGAACATCAAAGCCCCTTTTCATCTGAAAGACATACCACACCCCAACACCACACAGAAAATACCAAAAAATGGAAATATTTGAAAACCACAAAAAATTGAAAATCCAGAAAATTTCACAAAAATTGAGACTGAAGACGATCTGAGGAATTTGGATCCGACTGTACGGGAAGCAATGGAAAAACACCTGATGTTTGAACTTCCCTTTATACAGGCCATTGAACACTTCCCCGACCTTAAAAGATTTATAATAGATAAATTAGTAAATAAAAGGTCGGGTAGGATACGAACAAAGACTGAAAGACATATCTTGTCAATGGCCTCCTCCTTGGTGTTGAGGAGAAAAACAAAGAGCCGCATAGTGAAACGGTTACCTAGATTTGACTGCGAAATCAAAGACATAATTTTCACCCATGCTCGGATTGATGACGATTCACCGATCAATATCCTCCTAACCTCTGTATTTCACGAACTCAAACTCGGACCGATTCGGAAGATACGAGAGATTATTCAATAGGCGGACCGATCGATAAAACGACCGAGAGGAATTATTTCTGTCATCATGAAATTCCAAGGTACTCCGCTCAAAGTAGAATTCACGATCATAGATATTGAGCATCAAGGAGAATTTATCCAGTCTCCAATTATTCTCGGAAAACCGTTCTTAGAATTGGCTAAAGCAATTATTGATTGTGAGACTCGGGAAATCAATTTTAAAGCATTGGGAGCACTTAGATCGGACCATGTCTTTGAGGAACCATGATCTTCTTAGGAAACCCACGAAGTCCCTGACAGCTGCAACCATGAAGAGGTAGAAGAGCCCTTCCCCGACGCAAAACCTGAGAGAGCGGTTGTTGTTGAGACTATTGGTTTAGAGACTCTCCCCCCTATTTCAATTCCAGAGGATCTCAAAATAGACAAATCATTCTTCTATGATCCTGAGACTTATGCATGGTCGTACCCTGGAGCAACATTTTTTGAATACCTGGACCAAATCATCCAAAATCGAGAGTGCACCAACATTCGGGAAACTAAGAACAAGCACGCAAGCCGAGCACCGACCAAGGAGATTCCAACGGCTATTCATCTGGGTACTCAAGTGAACCGACACCTTCACGAAGAAATAAAAAGAGAGTCACCTTTGACCTTTCGAAAGAGGAATCATCTGATGGTCCCTCATCAGGTCCGGAAAAGGTAATCTACATGAGTGAAGTCTGTTCGGCAACCTTAAAGCCATATCTTTGCAAGGATCCAAAATTCAATTCTCGTTGGACAACTCCCATTCCTAACTACTATTCATCCAAAGCTGATGCTCCTGTCCTCTTCAAGTACACTGGAATTCTTTCATATGAGCTGACCGAGACTGGTGATTCTGAGTATTCATCCGAGGACAAACCGATTAACATCAAGAAGGAACGAATTCTGAGGAAACAACTGAAAAAACAAAATGATATGAATACTTGGAGTATGTCCACTTTCAAATACTACTCCTTTGAGGATAATTTCGATGATGGATGTCTTTCATCTGACTCAAACACTTCATCCACTATCCATCATGATTTTTCTGAGGATGACATTGACAATAGTTGGGAATCATATGCTTCATCTCCATCTCATCATTACGATCTCCCTCTGCAAGCTCACAAGAAGATCAGCCGAAAACCTCCTTAATCATCGACTACCCACCCTGCCACCCGACCACATCGGTCTCCTTGTACAACTTCTTCGTCTACTTAGGCCAAGACCTCAGTACAGGTGGGACCGATGCCATTTGTATATACCATTTCTCTCATCACACTCCTTCTCCCGATCACTCCATCTCCACCCTTCTCTTATACTTAGGCTGACCAGAGCCTAAGTATAGGGGGAACCGACACCCACCAGTATATACTCTCCTCATTTACATATCCCGACCGCCTCTTTTTGCGCTCTTCTTCTATAACAGTCTAAGTATAGGGGGGAGGACCATTATTTATAAATTTTTAACTCTCTTACGCTTAGCCCGAGCTATATCTTCATTACACTTTTTGTGCTCTGAGGACATAGCACTCGCTAAGTATAGGGGGGTCTGTATATATACTGTGTATATATTTTACCCATATATCGTACTTTCGTGTAAGTCTATATGTATTTACGGGGTGGGTAATATTTCAAAAAAACATCAAAAAGAAAAAAAATTGCTACTAACACTAACTTTGCTCAAAATTTTTGAAAAAAAAGAGAGGCTTCTTATTTCATTTTTGCATTAAAAAAATTATTGTGTCTACATTTTACACACCGGCACTTCATCCAGCATCGCATATGTGAAAAGTCATTGGGTTCTGAACTGAGCTATGAGTAGAAACCGAGAGTGGTTTGGACTTGACCTTAATCCACCTAATTTTCAGAGGAACTTCATTGAGAAATAGGATTTTAAGAGCTTCAGGTCTTTGACTTAATTCTTTAAGTTCCACATGACAATGTGCAGCGTTTGACTCTTAGTGTCTAGCATGGTCTCTTCATTCTTGTTACAACTCTAGAATATGGAATTACTTTGTACTCTCGCACTATGCACTTAGCTCAACTCAGATGGGATGTTGGAAGACTGTGTGAGTCTCTTTTCTGGTAGCGTGGAAATCTAAAGACCGTATTACGGGTTGAAATAAAGCTTCGGAAAAGGGATGGACGACTGGGCACAATTTTTTCCAAGACCCCAAAAAAATGTACAGAACAAAAAGATTCTATATCCTTAGCGGCACAACAAGATACAAGCCGAACCACCAAAAATTTTAAATACAAAGAAGCAACTACCAAATAAAATCCGACCAAAATGGTCCAAGCTTCAAGAAACCTGCAGATCTTGGTGGAGACTCGGCTACACTGGCCATCTTCACAGGGAGAGGTGACTACACTGGCCACCCTCCAGTTCTTTTCCCATTCTTCTAACTTCTCCCCCATTTCGATTGTGAACATAGAACGACAAACCTTAGAAGGAAATACCTGACTCCCCGAGGACGAGTTACTGGAGAGGAGAGGAGCATGGTAGTCTGGCATTCTGGATGGGAAGAGCTAAAACCCTTCACACACATGAGTCAGTTGTTCAATGTTCATAGGGTATACTTTGGGAAGAGGATTGATATAAGATGACTTCTGAGCCGAAACCGTGACAATGATGTGTAGAACTTGAGGGTTGTTGATTTTAAAATTCTAAGTCTCATAGAAGTTCCGACACACAAATAAACCAAAGGTCAAGTTTAGTTTCACTTTCACCTTCAGTTCATGGTCTTGGTATGGAATCCAATCTCATTTCACCTCATGGCATTTCTTTTTGATGCTCAGGGACGAGCATGGTTTAAGTATAGGGGGATGATGAATCTCGTATTCATCACTCTAAATCTCATTTATTAAGCTCAATTCCCTCAAAATCAACAGCATATCTGCATCTATTATGCATAATTATCATTCATGCACGTTTTCATAAGAATTGCATTTTATCCATAATTTCTGCACAAAATAAGAAGCCAAAAATCCAAGCCAAATTTGACCTGTAAATAGCCTAACTTCCAAGATTTTTAACTCCTTCATGCTAACACTGCATGACACAAAAACACCTCTATTGGGTACATATCACTAACAAGAATAAATAAAAAATACAAAAAAACCACTAACCCAAATAAGTGGACCAAAAACCCAAACCATAGTTTCAGGATTTTCAGACTAAAATCCTCATATCTTACCCATCCAGTGTCCAATTTGATCCTACTCACTTTTGAACTAATCCACATTCAATTACCTTCAAAACAAGACCAAGTTCAAGTGAATCGGAGCTCATATGTGAAAGTTGGGTTTTGGGCCTCTTTTGTACATTGTGTATTTTAGCGGTTTTTCATCCCGTATTTTATGTTTATATTTTCTTTATTATAAAAATGCAAAAAAAATAGATTTAATGTCTTTTATTTAACTTTGATTTTTACATATTTTTTCCGAATTTTTTATCTTGTTTAAAAATGACAAAAAAATTAGAAAACCCAAAAATCTAGGTATTCTATGTACATAGGATACCCCAAAAATTCACTTTGTGCATTTATCGATTTTGGTTTTGATGTCTTCATAAAAGTTGTAGATCTCATCGAGACGAGCATTTTTCATAAAGGAACTTTTTCGATCCGAGTTCGTTTACTATTTCTTTTTGATTTTACAAATATTTTATTTTCATTTTTTCTTGTGCTGACACGTGGCCGCCCAGAGGCCGCCACGTGTAGCAATTTTTAGCCTTTATTTATATCGTTTTTATTAAAAAAATAAAAAAATAAAAAAAAATTAAAATTAAAATCACCGCACGTGCGTCGCACGTGCCGCGCACCACTCTCTCACGCCCCCGCCACAAGGCTTTTGCAGGGCTGTCTGATCTCGGTCGATCGGCCGGCCCCTGCCCATCATCCTCCTCCTGCGCACATTGCTCCGAAACCTCCGTCGCCGCCTCCGCTATCTCCGCCAACTACTTTCCCATCATCTCGCAACGGCCCAACCACCTCTGCTATCTTCGCCAACCATCTCCCACCAGCCGCCTTCCTCGTACCCAATTTAAAGACCTCAACGCCCATCCCTCGATGATTATCCACCGGTTGCATCCTTTGCCATGAAGCTCGGTGGTGACAACCCAAACTCCGCCTTCTTCCCGACGAGATCCTGACCCCCCCCCCCCCCCGACGTCGCTGCAGCCACGGTGCCTCCGTGCCTTTTTCCCCGCTTCGGTTAGCCGTCGAGCTGCTACTGTTGACATTGACACCATCTACGCCACCACAACTTCGACAACCTCCTTCAGACCTCCAGAAGCCCTCCACCAGCCCGCGACTCCACCGACACCGCCATCGAGCTTCGCCTGCGTCACCGACACAACGCCAGGGGCATCCCCCGACCACCTCACCTCCGCCTCTGCTACCAAAGCTCCATCCCCGACGCTAAGCCAGCCACGCCACCGCCTTCTCCTCCAGTGCAAAGCTCCGCCTCGAGGACACCGGCCTCCAGGGCCGAGACCCCCCACGTGCGAGGCACGTGCGGGGGAACGTCAGCGTGACATCATCTCTCGGGTCACGTACTCTGCACGTGACCGTTGGGTAAATTGCACGCACCCCCCCTAAAGGTTCTCCTTTTCACGCTTCATCCCAGCCAGCCAGAGGTCACATACGCTGCACGTGACCCTCTGGCAAATTTATAGGACTCACCCTCCATCTATTAGTAATAAAATCTAGGCCCCCTTGCTCATTTTATTTATTGATTTATTGCACGTATACCCCCGTCTTCCCCTTTAGTTTTGAACCTCTATTTTCCATCATTTTATTTATCAAAAATTGGCACTTTGTTCTACATGCAATTCTCTACATCTGGACATATTGTGGGTATTTTTGGGATCAGTGGTTGATTAATAATTAATTATTTGGTGGAAATTAGCATATTTTGCCCAATTTTCTCTCTAAAATTCACATTTGATTGGCCGTTGCTCTAAAAATCTCCAAAAAAATCGCGTATTGTAGAGTTAATTGTGCTTAACATTGTGCCCAAAAAGATTTGCATTTGCATGCATAATTTGCTCTCTAAAAATTATTTTGCAGATTTTAGTATTTGATTTTTAATAGGTATCAAACCTCACATTTTTGAGGTTTAGGATTTTTCTGAGATCCATCACCTAGAGATAGATCTTAGATAATTTTGGTCCTCGAAAATAAGTAGGTTTATTCTTTATTATAATTAAATATTTAAAATCATTTTGTTTGTATTTAAAAATTCATAAAAAATTCATATTGCATCCAAAAATTCCAAAAAAATATCGTGCATTTATTTTATCATAATCTACATTGTGGCCAAGTTTTGTATTTTTCGGACATCGTCTGAACATGGCCGATATTTTAGTCCCTAAAATAGGCCAAAATCACATCTTGCATCCCTTTTTGCATTGAAAATTCAAAAAAAAAGACTGCTTTGAAAAACGTGTACGAATCTTGATAAACACAACTCTAGGTTGTTCCTTTGCTTCCTTGTTATCGATCTTGGGTCTTGCCCAAGTAAAATAAACATAAAACCACTTGATTAAAATTGAATAATATTTGTGGTTATTTCTTGACCGTTTCCGATCGCCGCCTACGACGAACGACACATTATTATTTTTGGCACTAACATATAAAAACAACTCCTTAAAGCCGCATTATCGGATCCGTCAAGGCCGTATACGTAGTGACCCAAATATCGGGTCCTCATAATATTGGGGCGATATTGGATTGTGTATAACGAGTATAAAGCATGTTGACTGTTGGTTCAATTAATGACGGGTCAGCATCATCTTAGGGGTGGTGGGCCCGAGTGTTAAAGACCGAATTGAGAAATGCAAGTTGGACTTGCAAGGCGGAATGTGTTCCCGCTTCTTTTTATCGGAGTCACAGGTTCTCATATTATTGGGATGTGACGAAGATAGGAAAGGAGATCCCAGATCTTGCTAGAGATATAATGGTAAGAATATCTCTTACATTGAAAGTGATTAAGAGAATGAACTTTCATTGTTGACAAGGCAAGACAACTTTGATATAAAAATTCCTAAATCAAAGTAAAATATGTATATATAAATATATATACACTTATGCAAATTTCTTATTTCAGATAATCCTTCATTAAACCCACTCAATGTTATAATCAATGATAACCAGTAAAATATCATGGATTGGACTCATGATCCAGATATTGTCCTTGCAATTGGACACATAATGTATGTGGTTGCAGTGTGCAAGTTTCCTCAACATAATGAGGAACGACAATTAGATAAGACAATAAGACATCACCTTAGTGTTTGTATGTCTCTATAGTCTTGATCTTTCACGAATGTACTTTGGAAGTGACATGTCGATGATGATCGTGATTGTCAAATAATCCTTATTAAATCTAAGAAGATGTTCTGGCATACATATGTGCTCCAGACATTTAATCATGAATAACATGGTTCTCTACATTATGCAGAATGGTGGCTCGAAAGAGATGATGTATTCAAAATGTTTGAATACCTACCTAAACCTAAGTCTCTAAGAGTTAAGATGTATGTAGATATGATGAGTGTCATCATTCTACTGTCTATAGTCTAGTCATTCATGAAGCTTCATATTAATCATTTTGTATGAATTTAATGGAGCATGTATAAATGTTGAAGTGCTCTTATATTGAAATCATTTGAATTCAACGTGAATGCTCTAAAATCCTTTGTGATGGACTTAGATAGAGCATCAAAATAATCTACATATAATCATTGACTTTGACTTACTTATTTCATAAGATAAAGTCAGATAATTGTATCCCAATCTTCTAATGATATTTACAATTGGTTGCATATATATATATATATATATATATTAGAAGATTAGAAATTTGATCTTAAGGTTTAATAGTCATCTACATGGATATTGATGTAATTGTTGCAGCAATCTTTGTTGGATAGATGGACTTCATATTCTCAGTGGGAGAGCCCTTAGTCTTAGAGAATGTCTCTATGCCCTAGATATTAGAATACCCTCATTGTTTGTTTCTAAATGTTGGAAATAAACATGAATTCTGAGATAGAACTATCATAAAGAGTTATGATGGATATATTTCAGATAGTAATCTAACATCTAGTGGACTGTACAAAATTAGAAAATTAATGAATGGTTCATTAAGATTTCTAATATTGAAAATTAAAACCTTTATAAGATCAATAGGAGGATGAAGATCATTTGACAATGATCTGGAATCAAGTTTTGGACATATGTCTGCGGATGAGATCAATAGACTAGTAAGATATGAAACTTTAGAATGTCTAAAATTTCAAATCTTACATACTTGTGAATATTGTATTCGAAGAATGTCCAATACACCCTTCTCTTAGGAAAGGTTTAAGATGTCAAGATATTCGGGATCTCATACAAATTGATATATGTGGATCATCTATATCATAGTAAACGTTATGGATATGTGATATCTATTGATGATTATGTATGATATGAGATTTCTTCTCTTCACCTGAGAAACCTTTGAAATGTTCAAAGATTTTACAATTTTGGTTTAGAACCAAAGTTTGAAGGACGATTAAATGAATTTGATCTAACCAAGGTAGCAAGTAGCTATTAGATGAATTCAAAAAATACCTTATGAAGATATGAATATCATTTCTATCTCAATCCTCCTAACACGTCTAAACTCAATGGAGTTATAGGGAGATACAATAAGATCATGTGTGACATGATTTGATCAATGATGAATTTTAGCATAATTATTCCTTAGTTTCCAAGTATATATGTGTAGTAGAGACTACAATATATATCCTTGATAAGGTTCCATGCATGTGAGCTGGAATCAAGCACTGGAGAGTGCTACTTCATTAGGAAAATAAAGGATGGTATTGGATACCTACTTTATGACCTTGAGATTCTTAAAAGATCTCATATATGAGAATGTGATTCTTAGAGGATTGGGACTCTTGAGAATCAAGATGAAAATGAAGTGCAGGAACTCATTTAATCTTGAGAAGATAATGAGACTCCTGAAATAGGGAGCTAAAAGGGACAATTAAAGATGAAACACTAATACATCTTCAAATGAGTTTGAGGATGTATTCCATGTGTCAGTTAAGTCCGACAACGATCGGACTTCATGTAATGAAGCTCCTGAGGATCATGACGTGGAAAGAAAAATATTAGCTATAAAGTCTAAAGTAGACTTCATATACAAAATGTTGTATATGGACCCTCCAGGATCCACCTATAAGGGTTAGACCCATTAAGGTGTAATGGATCTTCAAGAGAAAGGGAACCTGATGAGAAGGTAGAGACCTTCAAAGCTTGGTTCGTAGCCATGAGCTACACACCGAAAGAGAAGACATTGCTTGCAATGAGACTTTCTCTTCGGTGACCATGCTTAAAATCGTCAGAATATTGCTAACCTTAGCTACACAACTTGACTATTGCATCTTCAAGATGTAAGTCAAGATTGCATTCCTCTAAGAATACCTCTCTGAGGATATTCACATGAAGTAGCCCTAGGGCTTCATGATTTGGGAAAGTAAGGTGTGATAGATAAAGATATCCATCTGTGGAGTCAAAAAACCTTCTCGTTGTTGGAACATAATATTTGATGAAATTATAAATGTTATGATTTCAAATAGAATCTTGATGTACCATGTGAAGCTTAGTGGGAGTGCCATTGTGTTCATGGTGCTACATGTAGATAATATCCTAATCATTTGGAATGATATAAGGATGACAATAAGTGTTTTATGATCAGGCTATTCAATACCTTGAGATATGATCTCAAATGATGCCTCTTGGATCTTAGTTCTGAAGGTGTTCAGAAGCAAAGAGAAAGAGGGTATTGGGACTATCACATTTGCAGTAGACCTTGGACATGTTCCATTTTCTAGAAATTCCAAGAAAGGCTTTCTTACCTTGAGATTTGGTACTGACCTATCTAAAGGGATAGCACCTCAAAGAGTTTAGGAAGGGAATGCTAGAACTTCTTGCACTTGTGCATCAATTACGAGAAGCTAAGTGTATGCTAGATGTGTACAAAAGCCAGATATCTGCCATGCAGTGGGAGTAGTAAATTATTACTAATCCTACTATGGAGAGAAAACACTTGATTGCAGTAATAACAAAGTCTTCATATATGATGATTTTTTATATAGTGATCTCAAAGTCATATCTTCAAAAGTTTAATACTTTATAGATAGAGATATAAAAGGTCTTAACTGTGGATTCCTTAGGAGATAGAGATCTCTAGGAGTAAAGGTATTCTCATAAGGATTAATAAAATGTTGGTTATAATAATTATGATTGAGCAATAGTGTCAAGGACACTATAATTGCTTTATCAAGATTGAGTATTGGTTGCATAAGATGCAACATTTACATTGGATGCGAGCACTGTTACTGGGGATATGCAAGTGTCGTAAAAGTACTTGGCATAGTCTCGCGGGACCAGAATGACTGATCGGCTTACCTAGCTATTTTTCTAAATAGCCTATGATTGTCACATGAGTGTTGGTTTAAATGATTAGCCCATTAACGACTCTTAGGGCAAGTGGGAGATTGTTGGAAATGCGAGCCCACGGCGATCCATTATGCAATAAATGTTATTGCACATATCATTCCCTGATCCTGGAATGAAGAATAAATAATTTGCATAAAAGGTCCCTCTGTACAATTAGGGTTATGTACCATGGCCATCTTGATGATCATACAACTGTTGATTCATTAAATGAATCATAGAGGTTGGTGTTTGGATGAATACCTAAGGAGTTAGATAGAGGCCTCATCAAGCACCGTCAAATGATTATTAAGAGATGATCTCCAGCCTGAGTAGGAGATGGTAATCCTTTCTCACATAGGTTGATATCTGACCGACCTCTTGATGCAGGTCCTCTGCATGGGAATAGTGATTCGGAGGTGTCGGATTAGTTAGGTCAATGGGTTGAATTAACAAGATCGAGATAACCTAAGTCCTATGTTGAATGTTGTAACAGCATAGGCATGCATCCTCTTACCGGAGACAGATGTATTACTATATGTCTAAGTATGTACATTTGGCATACCGATAGGTTGATGGCTTAACCAAGGTCTATACACCGGCGAGCTGGTGTGTATATAAGGGCATAAGAGCAATAGGATCTCTCAAAGGGATCATACAGGTTCACATATGAACCGGAAGACATGAGCTCACTCATGAGGTATGGGGATCAATCCATGCATGGTCGTCATGCTTTGGAAGCATGACATGAATTTGAAGGTATGATATATGATTTGGGGAAGCATATGATCGATACCAACTCCCAATGACCAAGATTGAGAAACTTGGTGATCAAACCCTAAAGAGGACAGTGTAAAATTGATCTTAATCTTTAGGTTGATCATGGGTCTTCCAGTATGCAGGATGTACAGGTATTGGGAATACCTGAGGGTGATGTGATCATAAATGATTGTATAACCATGACTCTTCCATTCCGAGGGAGTGATAAAAGCAGTCTCGATTTTAGTGACTCCTCTCAATAGAGAAGCAATCTGATCTTGGTCCAAGTTTTGGACATTGGTCTGAATGAGATTCAGATACAATGAAAAGATTAGATTTGCGGGTCTTGATTTAATCAAGAATCTGTGGGAGGTTCGTAAGATCTGTATTTGTGATAAAATCTCAATATCCAAGTCACTACACGTGGAATAATACAATCTCCACGTCCTTATCTCCAAGTATCTGCGGAGAAAGCACATTATTCTTGAAGGGATTCAAGAATAATTCATTTGATGAATTACATATCCAAACAAGAAGGACTTGATGATTAAATGAGGATTAATTATCAAGCATTTATATGAATGAGATTCATATTATGAGAATAAATATCCAAGATAATTAAATGGGATTTAATTATCAAGGATTGGAGAATGTGGATAACACTATCCATAATATTTGTGTAATATAAATGTGATTTATAATATACATATATTGAAGAGAGAGAATTTTGTAAATAGCATTTGTTAATTATTAATGTGCATTGGATTCACATTAATTAAATAATTGGAAATGTAATTTACAAATTAGTTTGGGTTGTGAATAAGATTCACATTTTTTTCAATGGCATGATTGAAATATTCAAAAATTAATTTTGAATTAATTTGATGGATATTTTTATGATAATAGTTATTACAAAATTAATTAAATGATAATGAATAAAATAAATAGGAGATAAAAATCAACCAAAAATAGGGGTGGCGTCAACCATGGGTGACGCCTCCTATTTTGGGGGGATTTATTTATCTCCTCATTTCTTTATATTATTGTCTTATGATAAATTAATTTATGTTAAATTAAATTGTGTTGATAATGTTGCAACATATATTTAATTTAAATATAAATTAATGTTGTTGGTTTTTAGTCAACAACAATCATGACCATTGATTAATACATAGATCACCATGGCCGTTGGATCTATGTGTCCCACGGATTGAGATCCATTGGATCCTAAACTAATATAAAAGGAGGGCCAACCTAGCCTTTCAAGGTACATGATTAACAGTTGTAGAAGCCTACTACTCTCTCTCTCTCCCTCTCTCATTCTCGCCTACTCTCTCTCTCTTCTCCAAGGTGGCCGTCCATCTTGTATGTTGAGAAAGGGAGACTCTCGCCTTCGCCTTCGATGACTCGAGGATCTCCTTCTTCTTTGGGACTTCTTTCCTTAAAGGAAGACGATGGATTTTGTTTGACGAAATCAGGGGATTCATTGCTTGGATCTTCATCAAGGATTGCGGGAGGTTCGCGTCTCATCATCGCGCCCGCAAGTGCATTCTTCTTGGATAGGACTTAAGATAGGAGGATCTCTTATTTGGGATCTCACGATTACAACCACACTCCAAGAGGTATTCCTTATACTTTATGGTTTGATGAAACGATCCGAGAAATGTTCTCGTGATCATGTGGTTTCATCACTAGTTAAAAATTTTAATTTCCGCCGCATCTAGCAACTAGTGTGACTAGTTACCCCGATTGCATATGATGCGATCGACCACTTCTGTGATGCGCTTAAGGATTCTCAATATCCTTCAACTTTACCCTACACATATGGGGTGTATCAAACATGCGAGTGTTCATGTTATTCTTTTTACCTCTGTCTTGCTGCCTATACTTAGGGATATTTCACCCTAAGTATACGGGATGTAAACCATGTGCATCCTATCCTTCAGTTTTCCCCTTGTCTATAGTAATCTATACGTAGGATTATTTGATCCTGCGTATAGGGGGATCACCGGCATAGCTTCGATACAGGTAACGTGATGAATATAGTCTCGATGGCTTTTCTTGTCAATTCTTTTATAAAAAACCGAGCAGAGGGCTCATAGTACCCCCACCGATTATATATAACGGCGGATCGACGGGCCGCTTCGCTTCGGTATTCCATTACCGGAAAGAGTACAGTCGCAAGACCGAAACTCAAAGGAATTGACGGGGGCCCGCACAAGCGGTGGAGCATGTGCTTCAATTTGATACAACACGCAAAACACCAGAAAAACTTCCTTGACAAATAGGGTAGATTTAGAAAACAACCGATTTCTTTTCATTGCTCTTTCAAATTTGGCATTGTAGTATAGCAATAGTTTCACTTCCCAATACTTAACACGAGTTATGTCTTCGTCTCATCGCTCTCCGATCACTTTGAGGACATCGTTTGAACTAAGTATAAGGGGTGTCGTATATGTTATATATATACTTTAGCCATAACTCATATTTTGAGTACTTTGTATATAAATAACATGGCTAAAATTCACAAACCTAAAAACCATAAAAGTTTAAATTTTTTTCTTAGATATAAATCCTTTTGTAAAAAGATTTGTACATAAATGATTGTAAAAAGACCTTTTGTAAACCTATTTTTTTGTAAAAATATTTGTAAAAATGTTTTAATTGTAAAGTTTTTGTAAATAATTTGTATCAATATTTTGTATATATTACAAAATTTTTGAAAAATATTTGAAAAAGAAAGGTTTGTAAAAATCTATTTGTGAATGATTCTAAATATTTTGCAAAACTCTTTTTTCTTCTGTGATTTCAAAAATTTTCATAAACGACTTGCATATTTTAAAAATTTGTACGATAAGAGTTTTCTTACATTCTTACTTATTCTTCTGAATCATAGTTGATGTTTAAGATAGTATGGAATTAAATTGAAAAATGGAGATTGGATAAGACCTTAATACTCCTAACTTCAGAGGACCCTTATAGGATATGGGGTTAAGACTCTTCAGGTCCATTAGTGACTTAATTCTTTGAGTCCACTAGGCTATGTTCACATGTCAACTTGATGAACCTAAGTAGAACACGTATGTAACAATGCACGTATGACTCTCAGAGACAATGGCTTGACTTGGACACACACCTTACATGTAGCTCAACACGGATAAGGTAGTGAAAAGGCATAAGTATTTTTCTTAGGGTAGCATACGGCACCTTACATGTAGCTCAACACGGATAAGGTAGTGAAAAGGCATAAGTATTTCTCTTAGGGTAGCATACGAGGGTAGTACTTCTAGGCGGAACCTCTCGTCTTCCTTTATGGAGGGATGTGCGCCTCAACCTGGTCTAGTGGCATTGAGTTGTAACGACAGGAGTTGTAGTTTGCAATAATGCTTCAAAAGAGGGATAGTCTACTGGCTAAAGAAGAAAAATCCTTATGTATATGCTGCACCATGTAGATATGTTGTACATATGCACATCAAAAAAATATGTAAAATCAAGAAAAACTCCTAAAGAGTGGACATGCTTGATTGAAAATAAAATGCCTGTCGGAGATTATATAGTCAATAAAGAAAAGCATATGTATTACATTTTCTCATCTCATGAAGCTTGCAGTGCGAGACTTAACTAAACTGGTTAAGCTCACAGGGATACATGACTACATTGGTCACAGTCCATTTTCTTCTTTCCCCTCTTCTTGAGATGGTTGAACTTGAACTTAGAAGGGAATACCCTGCTCCTTGAGGAAAGAGAATCTAGACTAGGGAATTAGAATTACCTTATTGAGGGAGGTTGTTTCATTAACATTTATGAGGTGGGGAGCTAGATATCACTTATACAGTACAAGGAAAGATGCATAGTCATTAGAGTTTGCGTATGTTGACTTTTATTGAGAAGTCTTTACCATAGAATTATGGAACTAGAAGGCTATTTAGTCTTAAGCCTATATCCCAATAAGGTTACGACAAACTAATAATCCAAAGGTCTAACTGAGCCCTATATTCTAATTGAATGAAGATAAGTTTAATAATCAACCTTGATTCTTTTTCTTTCTTTCTTTCTTGTTTCGACTTCTTTTTTAAAAAGTGTTTGGTAAGGGACTAGCAAAGGTAAAGTATAGGAGGTGATGAATCCATGATTCTCACTCTTTATTCTTTTATTTTAGCTCTTCTTATGGGAAAAATACCGTGTAAATACCTGTAAATACAATAACTAACCATTCTGCATGGCATTATTCGTATTGCATAATTAGCATGTTTTTTGGAAAAATTAAAAGAATAAAGGAAAAGAAAAAGAATGAGGTATTTAGAATAAATACAGAGTGACCAATTCCCAAGAGAAGGTCAATACTTGACATGATCGCAAAATAAAATAAATAGAGAGAGAGGGTCTACTATGCACTGTATATATAACCTATATTTATAAAAAATGTTTGTTTAGTTATTTTTAATAAAAACAAAATTATTTATTCTTTTACATTCTTGTATAAAGTTTTAATAGTAATATAAAAATCTGAAAACTAAAAAAAAATAAATCATCAAATCATTGTATAAAATACACATGTACATGTCACCTCCATTATTTATTTTATATCCTTAAATAATTTATAAAAATAAAGTAAAAATTAACTTATACTACTAAAATCATGTTCTAAATAAATAAAATATAAAATAGAGGTATTTTTGTAAAAATAATAAAATAAAAATACATGTAAATAATACATAGATGTATTATACCTGTATATACTATACACTCTATATGCATTATTTTATTTTTCATATAAATAATTAAAAATCATAGAAAAATACTTGAAAAATAACAAAGATTTTTCATTTTATACACCTTTTTTTTAAAGTCATTTGCTATTTTTTTATTAAATTTCCCTTTATTTTGTAAATCGTGATTTTCTTATTTGTCCACGCCAGACCGTTGACCTTAGTGAACGGTCACTTCCAGCTGAGTCGGGTTGCCTTTCTTCTATAAAACATCTCTTCCACCTCCATTGCCCTAGAGCTCATCCCTCGTGCACTCATTTTTCCCGAGCCACATTCCTTAGAGTGACCACTATTAAAGGAGAGGTTTAGGATCAGATGGAGGTGCTTAGAGACTCGATGCTCACTACATGGCTGGAGCTCTACCGCATGAAGCCTCCCAACCAACTGCAACTTGGTTGATGCCAAGACCCATCGAACCATCTTCGCCTAGAGCTTCTTAGATCACTTGTAGCTTCAGGTATTGCTTTTATCCTCCACATTCTTCCATTTGATTCATCTTTTCCCATTTCCCTCCGCTGCCATTTGCTAGCTCCAACCGACTGGTTGGAGCTCCATGTAGACCATCTATCCACTTTGATCAAATCCCTCCTTACCTCAATCCTTCCCACGCATTCTTATTACCCAACTTGTCAGTCACCGGAGATATAGTAGGACCGAGACTTCCTTCCCCCATCTATGTCGGAAGTCAAGTACCACCCTCACCATTTCGCTTCTCTCCTTATGCAATAACATGGACCGAAGCAACGCCTCGAGTCCCTCTTCCTTTTGTAGGTGCTGGTTCGTGCAAAGGAACCCAATTGATTCACTAGCTAACTGGGTGGAGTAACTCCACATCTAACGACCATCAGAGCTGACATTCTTTTTGTCGCCTCATCTCATTAGGAGTCATCAAACTTGTACGCCCGCTCCACTTGCCTGAGTCATCAGAGCCAAGGCAGAGCATATCAGAACCGTCAGCACCCACCCTCATGAGAGCCTGCCACGCATCCCACATGCTCCTCACACACCTGTGAGGGTATATTTCCCTTTTATTTCTGCATGTTTTTGCTTTCATACCTAATCTGTTAAATAAATGTTGTAGCTAAGAACTTTTGTAGTTTGGACCATGTAGTTTATAGTATTTGCACTTTAGTCCCTCTCAGTCTATAGCACATGCATATTCTGGTGAGTAGTATGATATTTGCACTATCTACCCTACACTTTTTATATGTTATGGAATGAACTGCATGCGTTTTGTATTTTGATATATGCCCCTATGAGTCTGTATCATGTATGACGTAGGAGTTTGTTGGATTAATTCTTGATTTGACCCCTAAGTTTTCAAAGTTTGTTATTCTTTGGTCTGTAAACGTAAAGTAATTACTAATAGGTCCCTGTGAATCGTGCTTAATTACTTGCTTTGATTTGGACTTCACAAATATTAAATTTATTCGAAAAATTACATGAAAATTACCATTGGCTCTTGTTAGTGTGTAATACTTACTGTAATTTTATTGGATTGAGATATGTTCCTTTGATATTTTTGAAAAATAAAAACCTTAAAAATATCCTGGTTTTCCTTCTAAAAATTAAAAATATTGAAAAGGCGTAAAAAAATCTATAAAAATTTCTTTTTGTGCCTTTTTGCTTGCTTTACTTTCAGTATTAATTTTGTTTGAAAATTCAATCTAAAAATCCTAAAACTTACAAAACTACCAAAATATTATAAAAATCTTATAAAATAAAAGGAAAATAAAAAATTCATAATTTCAGTTTCTTTGTTTAGCTCTATATATTTATTTTATTATAAAATTGTTGTCTAAGAACATGGGCACTTAAAATAATTTTAAGTTACAATTTGTCCTGTTTGTACACTATTTTGAGCTTTGAGCACTTTTTTATTTTTATAAAATCACAAAAACATTTAAAAATATCCAAAAAATCACCAAAAACACTTTCAGAATCAGAAAATCAAAAATATTATTTTTTTGAGTATTTTTGGCTTTATAGAAAAGTCCAAAAAGACTGTTGTGCTTGTTTTCCTTCATTCTCGTGCTTCATTGCTTTTATTTACAAATTAAAAATCTAAAAACACTAAAAATTGTTTTGTCTTGGGAAATTTGACTATTAATACCTTTCTCGTGCTCCTTGTGTTCAACCCTGGTGGCTATACCATGTAAATAAAAATAGTGAATGGCTTACATTTTTTATTGCTTGATTTTTTCTGAGTGGTTTTATTATTCTCGTTGACTACGCTTGGTGATTCGGCTCGAAACGACCCTTATTTATTTGCTTATAACCCGAGTGGCCGGGTTGGTCATCATCATACATCTTATACATGTGTATTTTTAGAGAGTCTGGTGATTAGAGAAGTTGAATTCCTTTTGATTAAGTCCTGATTCATCTTAGAATTCTAGGATATCTAAGACTAAGTATTCTAGATTAATCAAACATTGTCTCTGCACATGCACATTTAGGGAATCAACTAACTCACTAATTCATTCTTTATATATTTGCTCGAGGATAAGCAATGCTTATGTAAAGGATGTGATAAATCCCTGATTTATCAAGTTATTAACTAATTATTTTCTCTTTAGCTTGAAAATTTTCATCTAAGTAATAATTGATTAACACTAATTAAAATATCTCTTTATAAATAATTTACCCTTATTATTGTAGTTATATATATGTACTATTATGCCCCTATTTTATGTGTTTCTTTAATAATAAAAATCCAACAGAAATTAGTGTAATATTATTATACATAATTCTTTTAACTTATAAAAAAATTAAAAATCCAAAAAATAGCAAAAGAAATAAAAAAAATATTTTTAATACTTTAAAAATACCTGCAAAAATATTTCTATGTACATATAATGTAATCTCATTTTTTGTTCTCCATAAAAGTTGTATATCTCAAGAAGATCTACAACATTCATGTTCAATCATTTTTCTAATTTTAACTCTAACTATTTTATATTTATATTTCATTGTTTTCCTAATTTTATTAGTTTCTGATTGGACCATATGGCTCACTTATAGCCATGTAGTCGCGCTTTTGCCCTTAAACACCTTAATCCAGAGCTGTCCAATCAATTTGATTAGATAAACATGATCTTTCCAATCCCACAATTATCCTAGCCACTATATCTCTTGAACATCCGATCAAGACCATCCACTCGCACCCAATTTTGGGTCGTTTGATTAAAGATCAGATGGTCCCTACATCTCCTTCAACCTTGCGCACCTTTGACCCTCACCCAGGAAGTTGTGTAATTGACTGTCTTCTCCCAAATTCTACTGACATTGTAACATGTCCCTAGCCATGAGATCGATACCAGTCGTTAGCCCATTGTTCCATCATCCTCGCCCAACATCCAGCCACCTTCATCATCCTCACGTGCTTAGTAGAGCGGCGGTTGAAACCACGGATTCATAACCATTAAACCGTCATTCCTCACAACATGAAAACCCTCCTCTACCATTTGAACTGCCATCCACCCTTGTAAAACTTGGCTCCGAGTACCCTCAGCCTCTAGGTGATAACATAGGTCTCGTAGTTGTACCATGAGCAAGTTTGAAGTCTTGTGACATCCAGAGCCTTCTCATTCGTTTGTATACTACTCTGGTGTTGCACGACATAGCCCAGTAGCCCGTGGAGCTTTGCGAAGATCCGAGGAAGCTTCCCCACACCTCAACAAACCCTGTAGATGCCTCCATCAATGTCTCCTTCCATCTCAAAGTAAGTCTTCAATCTTCGTATCTTCCCAGTTTCACCATTTTCTTCACCTTCAATTTCTTCATATTTAGCACATCTTATACGCACGAGACCTTCACTGATTACAACACATTCATGTGTATCCTCTTGTGAATCCCTTACACTTCTTTTTATTTGTGTTCATCTCGATTCCTTTTCGATTTTGCAAAGTTTGAGAACCCAATAGGGCTTAAATCTATTCACTACCGCTAAGCCTACATCTAACATCCTTAGCATCTACATCTAAGCCTACATCTATTCACTGCCGCAGGTGGTTGAATCGAAATTTCAACGATGCCTTATTCAACTTCATCTTCTCTGACGATGTTTTCTCAGTAGAGATTTCCAGCCATCGTCAACCTTAGACCTTACCTCTAGCATATTTGCAAGGAGTTGAGGATGATTCCCTGGCCTTCAAAAGTTGCAGGAGACTATGGAGGAGGAGGAAGTTCGCCGGAGCATCGCCAATCCTCTGTCGCTCGTAGAGGAGTTCGATAGGAAAGGACAACCAGAACCATTAGATTAATTCAATTGGGGATGATCTAATGACTGAAATGAAGCTACATCATCTTAACAAAGAAACAATTCGAGATTTATCCTAGGAATACTCAAACCAAAGCCAACCACTCATGCACATCCATACGATCCAAATCACCAACATCGTCCGAGCCTAAATTCACATGACTCATATCACATGGATAGATAAATTACAATGTTGTGATTTAAATATTCAATATTTGTGTTTTAGTCCAGTGTGTGCGAAGCACGTGATGGATAGTAAAATTTGCAAATGTGACCCTCCACCTTCTCAAAATTGTAGATAAGTCCACACCGTTGTGATATTTGCTTGTTTTCCCTTACAAATTTAAGTAATTTCAGTTCAACCCATGTGAGGACCTATTTGTGATTGTTTTAATTATTTTTAATTGTAGTTTTATTACAATATGCCCCTGCATTATTTAGTGAATAAATTGTGAACATTTATCCAAAGTTAATGACATCAATGTCATTTTCAAGATAGCTCTTTCTGATTGCATTATATACGTATTAATTAGATCTATTACTCAGGTAATAAAATTCATAGTGTATAAATTATCTTTTCAACTGTGATACTTAATTGAAGAGTTATCTTATCGTGACTTATTAATTTATTGAATACTCTTTTTTTCATCGAATCTCTATTAAGTTCACAAGTTATTCGATAAATAATTTGGAGCTTGTTTAGTGTGTTGTGCAACTTATTTTATGTGCATTCGCAAAATTTGTATTCATTTAGTATGATTGCATAAAAACCTTTTAAAAATTCCATGCATTGCATTTTGTCTGCAATGCTTGACCGAGTTCATTGATTCATCATTTAATTAAATATTCAATCCCTAAATTAAATTAACTAATTGCTCGTGTCCTTGTGTTTGACCCTGGTCTAGCCTTGGATTAATTAAAGTTGAATCCTCTTCATAGAGAATATTCGACTCGGTTCTAATTGAGATATAATTGGCCATACTACTATGAATACTTATTATCATTTCCAATTAGCATTTCATCAGTGATCCCGTTTAGAAGAATCAAATGAGGAGCATGTATGTGTTCTTATCTGAAGATCAAACCATTGAGGACATCCAAAAGGCTGTTAAGGACTCTACCTCGAGCAGCTATGAGCTAGATGATGTGGAGTTAGTTCTATTACAGAGTGCTCCACATGTGGTGCCAGATGATGTTGATGACCATGTGCCAGGCATGAGATGAGGAGGATGTACCACAAATCTTCACTCATGATGATGCTGATGCAAATGATGGTGATGATGATGGTGGGCATTGATGAGAGCAAGTCCCATTCGAGTTAAGTTGACTAATGAAGTGTTGTTATTACTCAAAACATATCACGCTTAACGATAAAATTAATTAAACCACTAACAAATAAAAAACAAGCAATTTTTCTACTTTTATTAACCCGGTATAGTGACCAGGGTCGAACTCAAGGAGCACAATTAAAAACTAAGTAGGTGATTCAAAAATCATAGGATTTATGTTATCTTTTTAGTGGATTTAAATTTTGCAAATTTTAAAATTTTCAATATAAGAGAAATATGCACAAGGATAAAAATATACACAATAAGTTTTTGGTATTATTCAAGTAGGTAAAATATTCAGAAAAATTAGGCAAAATATTTTTGGGTTTTGTATATTTTATAGTATTTTTGGCAGTTCTTGCGGAATTTTTAGGTGTTTTTGTAATTTTTTTAATATCAAACAGTAAGAAAATAAATGAATAGTGCCCAAGCGGAAGTGTTTTTCAATTTAAAAATGGATAAAATGCTCAAAACTCCTGGAAGGAATTTTTATCAAAAACTATAGAAAAGTATCTACAAACAAGAACTAAAAATGCAATTTTTAAATTTTTTTATTTAATTTATATTATTTTTATAAAAAAATAAAAGACGTTAGCAGACAACTATAGACATTTTTATAGAATTTTTGAAGAATTTTTCGAATTTTTATGAATTTTCTAGGGAAAACAAGAACTTTTCATAATGTTTTTTGAATTTTTAATAATAGAAAATGAAGGAAATTAACAGTCAAAAGTTACCCTAAAGAAAACAGGAAAACATGAATCAAAGGTAATTTTTAGGAAAAATTTCGGAGTTAATTAGCTAATTATTACAATTAATAAAAGGTAATAGTTAAAAATTGTCAAGTAGGGACCTATATGTAATTATTTTAAGTTTAGGGGTCAAATGATAACAAACAATGAAAGCTCAGCGGCATATCATGCAAAAATCCCAGGAAACACATGCATACTCACATAACCACACGCATAGGGGAATAAATGATATAATTAAAACCTTTCATTCATTCAACAACCCGTTCAAAACCTTAGGTAAAATATGCAAATACACCAGGAAAAACACATGAAGCTACATGTAAATGAGACTCGACTGGTGTAAAGTACACATAAAGAAAACACAAGGTCCAAAATGCACAAAATTTATAACTAACTATTACATTTATTGTATTGAATCGAAATATCATAAAGAGTAGGGTAAAAAGGAAATATACCCTTGAGGGCACATGCATGGTGCTTGATGTATCTTATGGATCTACTGTTGCGCTGAAAAGGATCTCCTGGTTGGCATACATGGTGCAGGTATACGGTCTGATCAATAGTTGTTGATCTGATCGGGTGGCTCTAAAAAGTGGAATAAATGTGTACTCCACATATGACGAGGGACAGATCATACCGTTAGCTTTTGGCCTTGGATTGACTGTTTGGATCGAGTCTAGAGGTGGTTGTCATCATCTAACGATAGAGATGGGGATCAGAAGAACTATGAAGAGAGCACCAGCTGGCGAGTTTTGATTGAGTGTTTTATCATTCCAAGGAGTGAATTGGCTCGCTGAGATGCACAACACCAAGATAAGCCTGCTCTACGTTGACTGGGAATCTCTGATTAGCTTGGGGACAGATGGATGAGAGCGGTGATGGTGGTTCTCCTGACACAGCTCTGCCTGGCTAACTGGATGCCCACTTCTGGTCTTCTCGTGCTCCTATGCATGCAAAGGGTACCCTGACTCGGAGGTATAGTTCCGATCCGATTATTGCATGTAAAAGTAGAGGGCAGCTGTGGGGGAGTGGAAGTCGACATCCGACGTATACGAGGTATAAACGTCTAGTCCTATCTCGCTCTGTTGAGCATAATTCTAGGGGTCAGGTCACGAGAGAAGGATGGCGGCGATGTTAGGTTTCAATCGATGCAGTTGGAGTGAGTGATGGAGCTCCGACCACGATGGTTGGAGTAGAAAGAGTACAGATGGCCGATGATACAAATCGAGATGAAAAGAAAAAATGGAGGGGGTTGGAGGTTACCTGAGTGGTCTAACCTGAATGGTAAAGCGAGGCAAAGGTGGGGGTGAGGTCTTGGCCTCGATCAGGTGATGGAATTCTTGAGAGGCTTATCACGACGACGCTCCGGTCATGCGATGAGCTACGTGCTACACTGCATCCAATTGAGCTCTCGAAGGGACCTCCAAAACCCTGTCACTGCTTCGGAGGTGTTAGCGGAGGAATGGTGGCACAAGGTACGAGCTGGGGAGTGGGATGAGAGGAGGAGAGTATTTATAGAGTGTTCCAAGGTCTAGAAAGATCGAGGTAATGAGTAAAACCATATGAGAATCCAACGTTAACTGGGATCTGCAAAGATCTCGAATCTTTTAGGAATCTAGGGGTCCATATTTCAAGGCAATCATAGGTTGGAGCTGGTTAGGGAAATGGTGAGAAAATAGCTCAGGCGAGAGTTTGTCAGCTCAGACCCGAATAGGAGGAAAGGTTGACCCCGGTTAACAAACCCGCGTCAAACAATCACAAAAATACTTTTATAAATTGAAAGAATTTAATAAAAATAGTAAATGATTGGAAAATAAAAAATGAAAAAAAAAATTAAAAAAGGATATTATTTTCAAGCTATTTTCTATGATTTTTAATTATTTTTATGAAATCATAAAATATATACATTATAGGGTATTATATATATAATATATCTATGTTTTTTATAATTTTATTTTTATGTTATTAATTTACACAAATATCTT
Source organism: Ottelia alismoides (assembly GCA_037367405.1). Lineage (NCBI taxonomy): Eukaryota > Viridiplantae > Streptophyta > Magnoliopsida > Alismatales > Hydrocharitaceae > Ottelia > Ottelia alismoides. Next base: position 30,257 of record JAZKJV010003255.1, on the reverse strand, counting down.
TATTTTATATATTGACAACATAATTTAAAGAGTATAAAAGAATTTTTATTTTATTTTAATAAAATAAATAAAGGTATTGAATAAGTAGGTATTATGTACAATATATACAAGGGTGGCTGGTTGATAATGAAATTTTGGTTTTATTTTTAATTGATTTTTTGTTTTATATTTTTTATTTTACTTATATTTTATTGTTAGGAGTATATACAAGTGTTTGAATATACATTATGCATAAATTATATATTAAAATAATTAAATATATATATTTATAGGTAAAGGTACTATGTGGCTATACAATGCACCCAAAAAACTAACTTTCATAGAAAACCACCCTATTTTAAAGATAATTTAATTTATAGTCTAATAAAGGTGATTTTGGAAGAATTTAAGTTCATATGGAGCAAGAATTATCTTTTAAATTCTAATTTTATGGCTTTTTATGAATGGTAGTATGAGTACTATGTACATTAAATTATGTTGCCACTATTTTTGTTATTTAGAAAACATTTTTACTTACAATTTTTATTGATAAAATAAATTATTCTGAAATCTTTTCATTGATGAATAAACGAGTATATATATCGAATGCATAGTGATGAAAATACACTTACCCTATCTCCCCCTACTTTATTCCTTGTCAATTAGGTCAATAATTGACCTTCTCTCAGGGATTGTGTTAGTCAGTACTTATTACATAATTATATTATTCTTTCCTTTTTCTTTTTCTTTTCCTTTTTTTATTTTTTTGGGAAAGGTGTTAATTATACATTATTAACAATAGTATGTAAAATGATAATTTATTGGATTTACACATATTCACAGGTGTTTTTACTAAAATATATGGCTAAAATAAAAGAATAACAAATGGGAATCATAGATTCATCATTCCCATATACTTTACCTTGACTAGTCCCTTAGCAAACACTTATTTGAAAAAGAAGTGAAACAAAAAAAAATTAAGAAAAGTAAGAGTCAAAGTTGATCATTAAACTTATCTTCATGAAATTGGGTTATGGAGCTCGGTCCGGCCTTTGGATTATTAATTTGGCGAAACCTTATTGGGAAACCGGCATAAGACTTAATAACCTTTATGTTCCATAATTTTATGGTCATGTATCCTTAGCAACCTGGTCAGAACAAGACTGCATATGGAAACTCTAATGATTATGAATCTTTCCTTGTACAATGTAAGTGACCTATAGCTCCCCTTCTCAAAAAATGATAAAAAATAGCCTCCCTCGACAAGGTAACTCTAATCCTCCAAAGTAGCAACTCTTTTCGAGGAGAAGGGTATTCCCTTCTAAGTTCAAGTACAACCAACTCAAGAAAAGGGGGAAAGAAGAGAATGGACCGTAACCTATGTAGCCACGTATCCCTTGGTTCTTAACCAGCGTAGCTAAGTCTTCAGCTGCAAGCTTCCATGAGATGAGACAGTGAAATACATAAACTCCTCAGGTTTGTCGCGTTTTTTGGAGTTTTTGTATTTTTGCACATTTTTTGGTGTCATATATATAGCATATCTATAGTGAGTAGACTATCCCTCGTTTGAAGCTTTATTGTAACCCACAACATCTTGTCTTTAGACCTCAAGACCCGGTTGAGGTGCACATACCTCCCTAGAGGAGGATGGGCGGTTCCTATTAGTTGTACTACACCTGTATGCTACTCCAAGCCAAAGGATTCTACCTCCTAACCACCTCATCTGTGTTGAGCTACGTGTAAGGTGTGTGTCCAAGTCAAGCCATTGTCTCTGAAATTCATGTGTGCATTGCTATGTATTCTATTTAGTCTAAACAAGATGATATGTGAACATAACCTAGTTGACTCAAATAATTAAGTCACTATGGACCTGAAAAGTCTTAACCTCAAATCTTAGAAGACCAAATCCGTTAAGGTTCCTTTGAAGTTAAGTGGATTAAGCTCTTAACAAAGATCCATTCTTCAATTTTATTCCAAAAGATTTTAAATGTCAACAATGAGTCTGAAGAATGCACATGCAAGTATTTACGAAAACTTTTTTTAATGGGAATTTTTCAAACTATGCAAAACTTTATGGAATTTTTTATTTTCAAATTGTTAGGTATTTTTCAAAAATAAAATAAAGAAAAGTTTTCAAAAAGATGCATACATATTTATAATAGGATTCATGTTATAGGTTTTATATACAAATGTATTTTAATTACAAGATCTCAAATCGAATATATTGAAGATACTTATGTACAAAAAATTGGGGGTAGATTATGTATATACAAGTAAATTTTAGACCCCATAAATTATTTCCCATGTGACAAAACAATTCTGCAAACATTTTCACAATATTTTGCAAACTTCTTCAAAAGACTTTTAAAACTATTTTTACAAACATTTACAAACAATCTTACAAAGTGTTTTTGCACAATTTTTAAAATTTTATAGAATATACTTAATTTTTATATAGAAAATAATTTACAAACATGTTTCAAACAAAACATTTTTACAAAATTTCTACAGAAATAAAATTTCAAATGTTTTTACAATGAATTTTTGAATGCATTTTTTATATTTTTTTCAAAACATTTTTATTCTAATTTTATAAATAGTAGTCATGTTATTAACAAACATAAAGTACGAGTTATGGCTAAAGTATATATACAATATATACGACACCTTCTATACTTAGCTAGAATGATGTCCTCAAAGTGATCAGAGAGCGTTGAAGGACATAACTCGTGCTGAGTATAGAGAAGTGAAAAGAATCCTATACTACAATGAATCAAAAGAATGAAATAATAAAATCAATAGTGGTCATTGATCCCCCCTATACTTAAGATCAAGTAATCCTAAGTGTAGAAGATTGTATACAATAGGGAAAATCGAGGGGTAGAATGTACAAATATTATTCCCTATACTTAGGGTAAAATATACCTTTGCATAAGCACCCAAAAGCAGAGGTAGTGAAAAAATGAATAATCACAGGTCTAATACCCCCTATGCTTAATATAGAGTGAAACCTAAGTATAGCAAAATCATAAGATGGATCTGGAGTATTAGATAATATGGATCTATACAGAGGCAGAGTAGAAGTCAAAATCAAGTATGAAATGCCGGCGATGGAAGTCAATGTACACATCTCATACAAAAGGAATAGGAGCAACATCAACGGTTATTGGATCTTGATCATGATATGGCTTCCGACGTTGACTAGTTGATTCGAAAGGTGGACTTAGAAGACAACTCGGATACATCAATGCTACCATTGTTGTGCATCTTTATGACCAAGTATGGTCCCATCCATTTACTATATTATTCCCTTGAAAATAATCTCAGCCTAGCATCAAATAGCCATACTATCTCGTTTGGCTCAAACTGCTTATGGCTGATGTGAGAATCATGCCATATCTTCACTGTATCCTTATATTGTAAGCTACTTAAGAAGGTTGTATATCTCAACTCCTCCAAGCCTGACAATTCTGTTCTTCGTTGATCTCTTACACTCTTAGGATCCAATAAAATCTCAGCAATTGTTCAAAGTGACTTATGCTTGATCTCCACTGTAAGTGACATGGCTTTCCATAAATGAGTCGGAAGGGAGGTGTACCAAAAGGTGTCTTGAAGGAAGTCCTATAAGACTACACGATTGAGTCCAAAAGCTGTGACTAATCCTTTTGGCCAGGGCAGACGACTTTCTAAAAAACATACTTAATTTCCTGATTTGAAATCTCAGCAGGACCATTCATCTGTTGATGATACGGTGTGGCAACATTATGATCAATGCTTAACTCCTTAGCGAGGGACCTCACCTTGTTGTTGATAAAATGAGCTCTACATAAAAAGTCAAGACTCTAGGTACCCCCAAGTGTGATATGATATTTTGTAAAAAATTTGCAAATATTCTCTGCTCCTATGACTCGGGCGGCAATGACCTCATCCAACGACTCACATAATCCACACCTAGAAAAATGTACTCAAATAACCGACTCTTAGAGAATGGACCCACGAAATTGATGCCCCATGCATCAAAAACCTCAAAAAAGTTAATGGGCTACATCGACATCATATCTCTCTATCCACAAGTGGCCATCCTCTGATAGTCACTACATCTCTCCGCAAATTCATTTGAATCCTTGAATATTATAGGACACCAAACGTCGGATTGGAGAACCTTCTACATTGTCTGTCTTCTAGAGTGATGTCCTCCTACCTTAAGATTGTGGCAATACGTGAGGACACTATGGTGCTCCTCCTGAGGAATACACCAATGCTAGACACTATCCCCACCTTCGTTGAAAAAGGTGGGATCCTCCCAATGATATGACTTGGCCTTCGCAAGGAAGGTCTTAAGTCGCTACATAGGCCAATCTTGTGGAATTTTCTTGGAAACCAGATAGTTCACAATGTCAGCATACTATGTGAGCGAGGTGATAGAAAGAATCGCCTTGTCTGGGAATGTCTCAATGATAGGTGTGGTCATATCAAAATCTGCAAGATGATGTAATCAGGATTGGTGATCCACCACCACATTATTGATTCCAGGTTTATCCTTAATCTAAATATCAAACTCCTACAGTAGAAGGATCCATATAGTCAATCTGGCTTTGGCATCCTTCTTCTTCTTGTCCATTACGTATCGGATGATGATGTGATCTGTATAGATATTCACTCTAGATCCAAGAAAATAAGATCAAAACTTTCGCAAAGCAAATACTATGGCTAGCATCTCCTTCTCAGTAACAATGTAGTTCCGTTGAGCGACATCCAAAGTCTGGCTAGTGTAGTGTATGTCAAATGGTAAATTACCCCTCTTCTATCCAAGCACGACCCCTACGGCGAAATCAGAAGCATCAGTCATGATTTCGAATGGAAGAGACCAATCGGGTGGCCGAAGGACATGAGCCTGCACAACCAAATTATTGAGAGTTTAAAAGTGGAAAGACACTTATCATCAATATGGAACTCGGTGTCTTTCTGAGCAAATATGTTGCGGTTGGGCAATCCTATTGAAGTTTTATATGAACCATCGATAGAAATCAGCATGCCCCAGAGAAGACCACAACTGTCTCAAGTTAGATGATGGAGTGAGCTTCTTGATAATATCTACCTTGGCCTGATCAACCTCCACACCATGTTGGAGATGATGTGACCAAGGAACTCCCCTTGAGTAATAATGAAATGACTCTTCTCCCAAAATAAGACTAGGTGAACCTCAATGTGGTGCTCAAGTACTCGGTCTAGGCATGCAAGACAAGTATCAAAACCATCGTCGTAGACTGAAAAGTCAATAATGAAGAACTCGAAATAGTCTCCCACAATGTCCGAGAAAATATAAAGAATGCATCTTTGGAATGTTGCCAATGCATTACATAATCCAAAGGGCATCCGTCTAAAAGCGTACGTTCCAAACGGACAAGTGAACGTCGTTTCTCTTGGTTTTTAGACGCTATGGCCACCGGATTATACCCTGAGTACCCTTCAAGAACGCATTAATGACTCTCACCAGCTAATCTCTCAATGATCTTAGCAATAAATGGTAGTGGGAAATGATCCTTCTTGGTGACCTGATTCAATCGTCGGTAGTCCACACAGACCATCCAAGAAGTGGATACTCGGGTAGCAATCTCCTCTCCAAACTCATTCACATCTGTAGTGATACCCACCTCCATGGGTACCACATGTAACAGACTAAACCATTTGGAGTCAGATATTGGGTAGATAAAATCGATGCTCCACCACTTACATATTTCCTTCATGACTACCTCTTGAATATTCAGGTTCAGCCTATGTTGAAACTCACGTGATGGCTTGGCATCATCCTTGAGATATATGTAGTGAGAGCACATGACCAAAATTATCCCGTGGAGATCAGTTATAGTCCATCCGATGGCCATGTGGTTTCTTTCAAGAAACTCCATCAAACGAGATTCTTGGTCATCAGTCAAATCTGTTGAGATAATGACTGAGAACATTTCTGGATCACCCACAAGGAATCTATAATTCATGCTCTATGGCAATTCGGGCATGTGGGAGCTGGTAGATCTGGTCTCCGAAAAGTCTGAGTGAAGTCTACCAAATCTGCATAAGAGAACTCTTGCTGACTCAATGAATCTGACGAAGACGACCTGCTGGTGTATCTATCAACTCTATTGGCTCAATATATGTCGAAGACATGGGCTCTGTGGACATCAAACATAATAAATAATCATCATCGTCCTCTCGATAAAATTGGTATCTGAGCTAGAGGGATCTGAATCACTTTAAAAATACTATGCTTCGCTAGCCATATCATAATCATCAGTCTAAGGTTTCCTATGTCATGACTTTGCTCTCCGAACTCTCATATGTCGGCATCTATAACTCTGCAGACTCTAAAGGTATGACAAGAGTTCGTGAATTTGGATCTTCCCAAATGGCTTCATAATATGTGATTAGAAAATTGGAATCATGGTGGATGTATTGCTCTGATTTTGTCATTTGCTTGGAATTCTTCTTGGAGTAAACTGAATCTTTTTCTCTTAAGTCGATAATCGTCTCTATTTGTACACTCTTGCCCTCGACACGAACGTACACCTTCTTGCTATCATGATCAAACACAGCCTTGGTTGTGGCCAAGAAAGGTCATCCTAAAATGAAGGGAATATCAGTCATAATTCATGGATCTCCATGTCCAATACAATGAAGTCCATGGGGAATTTTAGGCCCTTCGGCCTCTTGACGGATTTATCTACAAACCAGAGAATTGCCATGCCCTGTCGAAGAGGGCCAAACTCGAAACGGTCAAGTATGGAAGTAGGATGGAGGTTAATTGAGGATCCACTATTTAATAGAGTTCGTTCGAACTACTACTCATGGATGTGGCATCTGACATACAAAGCCCTTGCATCAGATCTCTTAGCGGGCAATTGGTTCTTGATGGCAAAGAAAGTGGCACGAGTGAGCACATGGACTTTTGCATTGTGGTTATGCCTCTTCTTCCTATGGCTGGTGGTCTTCTCTCTCAGGTTATTTTTTGAAGAGGGGGATGTGATCAAGTGCCTCTTGAAGAGTAAGCTGGATCTGAAATATGTCCATCATTTACTTCCTGAACTCTATCTGTTGTTTCTTTTTTGGCTTTTTTGGTTTTTTGTCCTTCCTAGGCGGAGTGCTTGAGGGAATGGGATAGAGGGACCCTCCTCATAAGAATGAGGGTCAGGAATAGGAGTATGATTCTTAGCATTCATAAGACTTGAATCCATGCAAACATCTCCAGTCTCAACAGATGGATCCAAAGGAGATATAGAAACTTCCTTTTATTAATATTTTTTCCTAGTTTTCCATTTTTTGTGTTTTTCTCAAAACATCCTCAGGTGCATGGAAGGAAACACAACTGAATGACTCTTGGCAGCATCAGTATCACCAATAACATCTAAAATAGTACAGTGCTCTGGCCTAGTATTTGGAAATTTGGAGGAGTTAGTACCACCATCTGTAGTAGTTGGAGATACAACGAAATAAGCACCATCGTTGGGATCATCATACTTGGTGACTTCAGCACCAGAATTATCATCATCCTTATTAGAGGCAATAACACCGGTCTTGACTCCATCTAGCACCCTAGAATCTGCATCGGTGTGTCACTAGATGAGTCACTGTTGGTTGGCTTCCTACCACTCCTATGTGGCACAAAATCATCATCAAATAAAAAATGGACATCATTCAATATCTCAACGGGAGTGGTGGTCTCTATAGATTGTACCTTCTCAAATTTTCTCTTGAGATTGTTTGGATTGCAGGTATGGAGGTCTTGCCTTTGATTATCTCCCTCATTTCCTATTGGAACTCATCCATCTCTCATCGGAAAGTAGCTTGCTGCTCAGCAAGCATGCATGCGAGATGTTCTAAGGCTGGATTCTCATACGAGTGTGCATGAGAACCAAATGGGTTGCTTGCTAAAAATGAGGCTAGCTTTGCTGCTGTTGGTACGAGTGAGGAGGAGGCTCTGGATACTGTGGATGAGGCTGCTGCTACCTCTACTGTTGTCCTTGGTGTGGGGGTTGAGGACCGTGCTACTGTTGTTGGCAGTATTGGGGCTATTGTTGTTGGTCACCCTATCCTGCTTGTGCTGGAGGCTGCTATTAGGACTGAGCACCTCTAGGACCATCGAAAGCCTGAGTGATCATGGTCAATCTCAAGATACAGTTGGTACTGGGAGAACAAATCTCATTAACTTCCATCAATGATTCTTGCTGCTCATGGATTGGTGAGGGAAGGGACGCCAAGGGTTGATACGGATGATACACCATCATCTGAGTATCTGAATGGGGTGGTGGTAGTTGGTTCTACATATAGACTGAATGGGCTTCTCTTGAATGTGATGGACTTGCTATTATGAGGTGGAGGGCTGTGACGAACTGCTCCTAGACGTGACCAACAATGTGGCTGAGAAGCTGTCTGTGCCTCTTGGAGACACATGAGCGAATTCTGTAATTGATTTTTAATTAAATCCAAGAAAATTATTTTTAAGAAATTTCAACTCTCCTGAATTCTTTATTAGAATATCTATTTGAGATAAATAGATCTCTTGATAATTTGATTTCGTGGATGAATTAGGAATTAAATACTCATAGTCACACTGTTTTCAGTAAAAAATTCATAAAGAAATCACAAATTGTCAGAAAATTCCAAAAAAATAGGGTAGCTTTATTTCATCATATTTAACTTCAAGTAAAATTTTCATAATTTTTGCATATAATTTGTATTAAAAATTACATAAAAACCCCAAAAAGTTTGTATTTTTCACTTGTGCAATTTAAATCCAAAAATTCCAAAAAAAATACATTTTGCATTCGTTGTTGGATTAGGTTCTTAGGAAAAATATAACTTTGCTGATTTGAATTAATTGAATATTAAAGTAAATTTGGCTAAGTTGGGTATTTTCCTGCTAACTTAATTCAACCGTATTGTGCATTCGGCATTTTTATTGCATAAAAAAGGTAAAAAAAATCCCACTTGGAAAACAACGATCTAATTCATCTAATTTGTTCCCGAGTTGTTCCTTTGCCTCCTTGAGTCGACCCTAGGGCTTGCCCAGGCTAAACAAACATAAAACCATGCGTTAGTTCATTCGACGATTCATCAATTCGTGCGGTTAATTTTTGATCAATCTGGATTTATCCAACTGCAACGAAAATGTCAATTAGACACTATTAACAAGGGTAGATCCGCGGTACATCACATATGCAACCAATTGCAAGTGTCACTAGAAGATTGTGATATAATTATTAGACTTTATCTCATCAAAGAGAAAGTCAATTTCAATGATTATATGTAGATATGCACTATCCGAGTCCTTCTCTAAGGATTCTAGATATATTTGACAGTCATACTATCAATACAACAACTTATTGCAGTATCGGCATTCATCCCACTCTTTGGATGTCATATGGAGGTTATAGAAGTACGATCAACTCTTTGACTATCCTTCTCTTCTTGGGTCTGACCCATGCTTCCACTGCGCTCCCTTTAATTATAAATAACCATTGCTTAAGACTAAGGATCTCTTATGTTAAATTCAAAAGAATTCAATGTAAGAGCATTTCAACATTTATGCATGCTTCATTAAATTCATATAATATGAATACTATGAAGCTTCATGAATGACTAGAGTATAGATAGTAGAATGATGACACTCACCATGTCTACATCCATCTAGACTCTTAAAACATTAGTTCAGGTAGGTACTTAAACATTTTGAATGCATCATCTCTTATGGAGCCATCATTCTGCTTGATGAAGAGAACCATGTCATTCATGATTAAATGTCGAGAGCACATATGTATGCCAGAAAATCTTCTTAAGTCTTTACAAGTATTACTTGAAAATTGCGATCATCATCGACATGTCACTTTCAAAGTACATTTGATGAGAGATCAATACTATAGAGACATACGAACCCTAAGGTTGTAGTCCTATTATCTATTTAATTGTCATTCCACATTATTATGAGGAGACTTGCACATTGCAACCACATACATTATGTGTCCAACTGCAAGTACAATATCTGGATCATGGGTCCAATCCATGATATCATACTAGTTATTTTTGAGTATAGTATTGAGTGGATTTAATGAAGGATTATCTGAAATAAGAAATTTCCATAGGTGTGTATATATATACATATTTTACTTTGATTTAGAAATTTTTATATCAAAGTTGTCTTACCTTGTCAACACTGAAAGTTCACTCCCTTAATCACTTTCAATATAAGAGATATACTTACCGTTATATCTTAGCAAGATCGGGGATCTCCTTCCTTATCTTTGTCACATCCCAATAATATGAGAATCTGTAACTCCTATAAAAAGAAGTGGGAACATATTCCGCCTTGCAAGTCCAACTTGCATCTCCCAATTTGGTCTTTAACACCCGGGCCCACCACCCGTAAGGTGATGTTGATTCGTCATTAATTGAACCAACCATCAATAGGAATAGAACTCCCTATACACAATCCAATATCGCCCCAATAATGAGGATCCGATATTGGGGTCACTACGTATACGACCTTACTCTTTCGATAAGCAAAGAGTCCGATCCAGATGCGCATGCATACAGGAGCTGTCATTTCAGACAGGTGTCCCCTACATACAATCCTTGTCGACGGAACCATCCGCCTTGACGGGAGACTATGGATGTCACTTATGTGATCCTCCATATCACGTTCAAATTATAATTAATTATAACGAATTATACTCACATAATTAATTCTTCCAAGGGAAATAACATCTCTATTAAAAATAAAGTGTTAAACTTTAATTGGATTCCAATTAATCTAATCATACCAAATTAATGATCCAATTGATATCCAATAAATAATCTTTATTGTTACTTGAATTATGGTATTATCTCAAATACGTATTATTTAGTATTTTAATAATTAGAAATACATCATGATTTCTTAAGCATTATACTAACCTGTCCGTTGTCATGGCCAGTACCGACGGGAGTGGGACAGACCGCACACGGTGCAACCTGCTACCCCAACGCTCCCCGACTAGACACCATATCCACCCCGGGAAAGGATAATGCAAAATAGATCACTTTCTACTTGAGATGATCATCGATTCTTCAACCGAAATTATACCATATAATAATAATCAAAACAATTTTGATTAAAATTATAATGAGATTTGCTAAACAAATCCCAAATCCTATTCAAGAAACATGTTTGTTGGAATGTAGATCATGTAGATCATGTAACCAATTAGTGATCTAGATCACATATAATCAAATATTGGTTGAGGTAATGTCATTTAAGGAAAGAATTATTATAAACTATTTCACAAATATTTATGCATAATTCTTTCAGAAAATTAAATAATTTAATTTCACTAATTGATTAAATGACAGTCACTAGGTTCTTGATTAGGAAAGTATTTCGAACAGTGACCCTCACTTACTAAAAATACCATATCTCAATCAATTTAAACCCAAATTAAGAAAAATAATTTTCTAAAGTTTGTTTATTTGATTTATAACAGAACTTAAGTGATTTTCACGCATTTCAAAGCGTTTTAATCCGCAATTAACATCTTAATTACGTCATGATCCACAGTCCCCGAAACAATGGATATATGTTCACTAAAATGATAATAACTTGAGCAAACGGATTCTAAATCACGCAAACTCAGATCCTACGGTTTCCTTATTTAATGGGGAAAGAATAAAATTAATATTTTCGTTTTTAAACAATTTATACAGGGCCAAAAATAATCGATAAATAGAGATGCGAAAATTGAAATGCAAGAAAACTTTCGCAAACCATAATGAACCCAAGTCATCCTCGGTTCATGGATCGCATCCAAAACCTTGACCTAAGGCTCTCATACCACTTGAAAGATACGATGAGATTTTTATGCGCATCATGGAAGCATGAGGATCACATCGTATGCGATCCAGAGCGACTAGTCGCACTAGTTGCTTGAGACAGCGGAAATTAATTTTTTTTCGTGTGACGAAACCAAATGATCCAAGACCACTTCTCATATCATTTCATCCAAACCAAAAACAAGTAATAAGATTACCTCTTAAATCGTGGTTGTTATCGAGTCTCTAAACGAAGAGACTTCCTGTCTCAAGTCCGATCCGACGAAGGAGATGCTTACGAGCGTGTTGATGAAACACATGCTCCTCGCAATCCAAGTTGATTATCCAAGCCACGAATCTCCTGATCTCGACAAACAAGATACAATGTCTTCTTCATGAGCAAGTCACGTCGAAGTAGACAGAGATCCACAAGCAAACCATCTGGCAGCATAACGACGACGCTGCGACGATGGAGAATATCTCTAGGGCATCCATGGTGGATGGCCACATGAGAGAGATAGAGAGAGTAGACGTGTAGAGAGAGAGAGAGATAGACAGAGAGAGAGAAGTTGTCTCATTTTTTGTGTTGTAACCTAGAAGAGCAAGGGGTGCCTCTCCTTCTATAATATTTTGGGATCCATGGATCTCAATCCATGGGACAACATAAATCCAATGGCTCGCATTGATTTGTGTTTCTTTTAATGGCTAAGATTTTGTTGGTAAAAAAATCAACAACAACTAATTTAATTTAGATTAAATATATATTGATAAATCAATATGATTTAATCTCAGATTAAATCAATCAAGCATGGAGATTTTGGAAAGAAGATTGCCTCCTTCCATAATATGGGATTTGGTGGCAATCTCATGTAATCTCATGAGATCTCATGAGATTATATTATTCCATGGAAATCTCCAAGATTTCCAACGGCACTTGTTGTAAATAAATAAATAACAATAATTCATAATTATTTTGTGAATATTGCCATCTTGCTATTGCAAAATTGTGAATCACATTCACAACCCAAAATAAAATGTAATCTACATTTTCAATTAATTGTCCAATGTGAATCCAATTCACATCAACATTTAATTAACAAATGTAAGTTACAAATAGCTCTCTCTTATATATTATAAATCACATTTATAATATATATGATTAATATGGATATTTCCATCCACATTATTCATATCCATGATAATTAAATCACTTTTAGTCATCTTGGATCTCTTATTCTCATGTGTCCTAATAATATGAATTACATTCACAATATTCACATCTTTGATAATTAAATCACATTTTATTATCTAAGATAACTCTCCTTATAATATGAATCAAATTCATGTTATTCATGATAATTAAATCAAATTTAATCATCCATTTTCTCAGTGCTCATATACTTATATCAACAATGAAATTATCTTGAACTCTTTTAAGGATAATGCGCTTTCTCTGCGGATACTTGGAGATAAGGACATGGTGATTGTATTGTTCCACGTATAGTGACTTGGATATTGAGATCACATCTCAAATCAAGATCTCGGGCCTCCCATAGATGTTTGATTAAATCAAGACCGCAAATCTAATCTTCTTATTGCATCTGAATCGCATTCAGATCAATGTCTAACATTTGGACCAAGATCAAATCACATCTCTACTAAGAGGAGTCACTAAAATCCACACTCGTTTCATCACTCCCTAGGAATGGAAGCATCATGGTTATACAATCGTTTATGATCACATCACCCTCATGTATTCCCAATGCCTGTACATCCTGCATACTCGAAGACTCAGAATAAACCCGAAGTATTATATCAACTTTATACTGTCTACTTCATGGTTTTATCAGTAAGTTTCTCATTAGATCATTGGAAATCAATATGAGTCATTTACTTTCCAAAAGCATATATCATACCTAGGTATTGATCTTATACTTTCCAAAAGTATATATCAAACTTACAAATTAAGTCAAGCTTCCAAAGCGAGACAACCGTGCACGGAATTTGATTCTTCCCAATATCTCATGAGTGAGCTCATGTCTACCGGTTTAGTAACTGAACCTGTATGACTCCTGTGAGAGATCGTATTACTCATATATCGTTACATGCACACTAGCGCCCCGATGTATAGACCTTAATTAGGTCATCAACCTATTGGTCTGCCAATGCACATACTCAGACATATAGTAACACATATGTCTTCGGTCAGACGATGTGTGCCTATATCATGACGACATACAACATAGGACTTTGGTTTTCTCGATGTCATTAAGACATCTCTTTGACCAAACTAATCTGACACCTCCCAATCTCTATTCCTAGGTAGAGGACCTGCATCAAGAGGTGGGTCAGATATCAGCCTAACTAAGAAAGGATTGTCATCTACTACTCAGGCTGGAGATCATCTCTTAATAATACTCTGATGGTGCTTGATGAGTTCTCAATCTAACCCTTTAGATATTCATCCAAGCACCAGCCTCTATGATTAAATAGTTGAATCAATAACTGTATGATTATTAAGATGGCCATGGTACATAACCCTAATTATACTAAGGGACCTATTATGCAAATTATTTATTTTTCATTTCAGATCAGGGAATGATATTCGCAATAACTTTTATTGCATAATGGCTCGTCCTGGGCTCGAATGTCCAACACTTTATTCCACCTTAGTTACCCTTATTGCACCTTATTCTCCTTATTCTTACCTTTTCAGTCGAACAAAGAATAGACTCTTATTCTCCTTATTTATGCTTATTCTTGAACTGAACGTCCCCTCTGAGAAACAACAAAGTTAGTTATTGTTGCGGTCAATTGTTTGTTAATAATTACTTTAAAACTTATTAAATTTAGACGTTGTATATACCTATTTATATTATATATTAAAAATAATTTAGAAATATAATGTACTATAATGCATATCCATTTATATGGCATTCCATTTAATCCAGGATTGATCCAGTTAAACTGTACAATCCAAACTAACAATATAACAACTCAATTTATTTCAATTATTATGGAGTGCGGATGTCATTACCGATTCAACAAATATGTTCGACTGATCCAACTGTAATAATCCAAAATCGCTACCTGACGAATTTGATGTCCGATCCGATTTTAGCAGCTATTACTCCTAACCTTGTCATTCGGTAATTTGATGTCTTTCTCATTTCGTCGAACATATCTAGGTTTTAATAAAGTTGCAGATGCATCTCCATTAGTTGCAGAAAGTTTGATCAACATACTTGCACTTTACATAATATTGTATACGGATTTCTGGTTATGCAGACCTATGCAATACAATATTTGATCTAGTTATGAAGATTGGCTATATATGCAGCTGATTCTTTTAGTTTGTAATATTGTTGTTCTTAATTATAGCATACTTTATAACTCATAAATCATTAAATTAATCTATTTCCTGCCTTTCCTATTCATGCAGAAGATGCACCGTGTTAAAAAAACATGGTGAATAATGTCCATTGAAAAAATGCTAATCTATATTTAGAGTAGAGTGCTTAATAATCATCCGTTTTGAGACATTGAGCCTCTTTTCATATATTTCCTCGTCATATCTGGAACGTACGTTTTATGGGGATATTTTCCTAGTATTAAAACTAGTGTTTTTAAAAATAAATCGAAAATTTTGAATTTATTTAAAATAAATGCAATGTTGGGAGATGAATTTGTGAGCTTCAATAACCCACACAAACCTCCTGCCAAGATATCACACATACACAATAAGTAAAATGGGCTTGTCCTCTAGGAGAGATAATCTGGCTCCGTGCTCTTTTTTGTATTTTTTTCTATCTTTTTTTAAAATACATAAAGGATTTGGTCACTAAATAATAATATTTTATCAATAAAATTCTAATTCAATTAGAGATTTATATCCCCTACATCAAGAATATCAAATTTTAACGGTATTAGAATTGCTGAACTAATTCTATATGGACAACGTAACTGTATGTTTCACATTAAATTCAAATGACAAAATATTGTCATTGAGTTATCAAAATCTCCCCCTATATTTGAAAAATACATACATACTTATATTCGTAAAACGGGGCTGCCACCTAAGGGAGCTAACTTTACTTCCCACCTTTTTCACATTTTTTGTTTGATTTTTTTAAAATACATTCAGGGGAGGGCTTGATCACTAAAGGATGATATTTTTCAATTTAAATTACAACTTAAATAAAGATTCATATCATCTCCATCGAGACCATCAAATTTTAATGATCTCGGAATTGCTTCCATATGGATCGCTTTATAGTGATTGTTTTCATATTAAATTTGAATGAACAAAATATTGTCATCGAGTTGTCAAAATCCTCGAGGTGTTAGAAAAAATTCATAAAAACATGAAAAAAGTGTGGGGAGCCAAGTTAGCTGCCCCATGGGGCATAAACGTTTTATCCTATGGATAGAGAGAGCGAGAGCGAGAGGAAGTCGGGGTTGCTCCCTCGAGACATCCAATGGACTCCCCCACACTTTTTTTCAGTGACTTTTTTGTTTTTTTCTGAAAATATCATCGTGTATTTTCATCACTATAATCCTCTAGTACATCATTCCATATTCGTCAGAAACAAATTCTCATATGTCATCCATCCATAACATGTTGATTATATCAATTCTGAGACCGTTAAAATTATATGCTATGTATGGCGGGCATAGGAGTCTGTTTATGATGAAATTGTATTGACATAATAAAAGGATATGGTGATGAATATATATATATATATATATATATATATATATTGATAATTTGCCACAAAAAAATCATTGAAAAAGAGGACGCCGGCAGCCTGTTGGCTCCCACCAGGGAACAACCTCGTTTTCTCATATATATATATATATATGACAAAATGGGGATGTCCCTTAGTCATTTTTCTTCATTTTTTGGAAAATCAGCAATATTAATCTACATATCCCTCCAATATGTCATTCAAATTTCATCAGAAATGGAGACTCATATGCCCTTCATCTAGAACATGTAATTTTAATGGTCTAAACATTAATATATAATCGCCTTGTTCTAGATGATGGGAGCCTTCATTTCTACTGAAAATTGAATGGTATATTGGAGGGATATATAGATGAATATACATGGTGATATTTTTCAAAAAAATAAAAAAAAATTATCGTGCACCTTTCCTGCATCAAAGAAAAGCCCTCACAAGATCCGTTAGATCTCAATCTAATGGTTCTTCATCCAAAAGTGTATTTTAGTCCTTATATTTTTGTTTTGAATTTGAATTTCATTTTCAATATGAGGTCATTTAATCTATTTATTTTTTTACTTTTAGGTCGTCTGATTTGGTTTCTTCTCGTTTCTATTTATTCAATGGGTTTTCATTAACGTGGAAGCATATCTGCATTACGTAGAATGTCGAAACTCTTTGTTAAATTCATATTGACATTGTAAAACTGTATCCTGCATTGTAAAATGAAATTAAAGTTATTAATATTTTTGTTGGTGTAATTGTAATTTTGATAATACTTTAGCAATACGAGAGTGTAAGAATCAACTTGAGATTTGTAAAAAATGACCCGATGTTGTAAAAAACACTTTGGAATTGTGACAAAATGATTTGAGATTATTAGAGTTTTGGTTAAAAAATGATACATTTAAAAAATTATATGATATTGTAAAATACAATTGAGATTTGTAAAAAAAATGATTTGATTTTGTAAAAAAAATACTCGAGATTATAAAAAGTTTGATATTATTAGATAATTTATAAAAGAAATATGTGATTGGATTTGTAAAATCCTTGCATAGATTTGTAAAATATTTGCGTCTATTTTAAAATTATGCATGTGTCGATTTATGTATGTCAACTCACAGGAGTGGTAATAGAAAATAAATTGAAGTTTCAGTAAAATTAATGCATGTCTATATTCATGTATTAAAAAATTAACATGTTTTGCCAATCGCCACATTCTCAAATTGAAAAATGCAAAAAAAAATGAAAATAAAAATATAAATAAAAATCGCAAGTAAAAAACATTGCATTCCTATTTGCTGTTGTGCTCCACCACGTGCGCCACAACCTCTTCCATCATCGTCGTGCTCTGCCACATGCGCTGCCACCAACTTTTTCGTTGTCGTGCTACTCCACGTGGAACTCATGCTGCCGTCATTTGTTGTGGGAAGGGGAAACCCTATCAAAGGATTCCTTATGAATCGACTAAGAATAGAGTGCCAATTATCACAATCTATTTTTAGAGAGAGACAAAAAAAGACTAAATTGGATTTTTAACATTAAAAAATTAAGATTAAATATGAATTAATCGTAACCAGCAGATTAATTACATATGGATAGATGGTGGAATTTCCTTACAGTTAGTAAAAGGTGCATCTTATTGGATATATATATACACACACACATATATGGGAAAATGGACTATTGCGTGAGGGAGCTAACTTGGCTCTCCCATTCTAATTTTCTCATTTTTTATTTTTTATTTAAAAATACTTTCATATATTTTTATCATTATATCTTTATATTATGTCATTAAAATTTCGTGTGAAAGTAAGACTCCGACGATCTCCATCCAAACAAGATCGATTTCAACAATTCTGTGACTGTTAAAAAAAGACTATCTAGATGGATGCCATAGAAGTCTTTGTTTCTCATGAAACATGAATAGCATAATTTTTTATTATAGTGATGAATTTCCACAGATTAATTTTCCAAAAAAATAAAAAAATTGGGAAAATGGGGCAGGGGAGTAAAGTTAGCTCCCCTATGGGCAACCCCATCCAATATATAGGGTAAAATGGGGATGTCCTTATGGGAGCTAACTTGGCTCCACCACCCCATTTCCCTCAATTTTTGTTTTTCTAAACACTTCAGTGGATTTTCATTAGTATATCCTTGTATTATGTCATTCAAATTTCATGCGAAACAGAGACTCATACGACCTCTATCCAAGAAGGGTCGATTTCAACAATTCTACGACCGCTAAAAATGATTATCTAGATAAAAACCGTAGGAGTCTATATTTCTCATGAAACTTGAATGACATAATATATGGATATATATATGAATTTTCACCGATTTATTTTTCAAAAAAATAAAAAAAGTAGGAAAATGAGACGGGGAGCGAAGTTAGCACCCCCTCCCCAAGGGGCAGCCCCATTTCCCACTTTTATATGTAGAGGGGAAATGGGGTTGCCCCCTAGGGGGGAGCTAACTTGTCTCCCCACCCTCTTTTCCTCATGTTTTTTTATTTTTTTGAAAAATAAATCTATGGAAAGAAATTCACGACTGTATCCGTATTATGTCATTCAAGTTTTGTGAGAAACATATACTTCTACGGTCTCCATTTAAACAATAACTTTTTAAGGGTCGTTAAATTGTTGAAATCGATCATATCTAGATGAATGTCGTAGGAGTCTTTATTTCGTATGAAATTTGAATGCCATAATATAGAGATATAATAACGAAAATCCACAGAAGAATTTTTTAAAAAAAATATATAGGGAAAATGGGACGGAAGAGCAAAGTTAGCTCCCCCTATGGGCAACCCCATTTTACCCTATATTTAGCATTTGATCGCCTACCCCTGGCCATTTTTCTACAATTTTTTATTTTTTGAATAATATCATCATGTATATTCATCTATATATCCCTCTAATATGCATTCAATTTCTTTAGAAATGGAAACTCCTATGCCCTCCATTTAGAATATGTCAATTTCCACAATGTTTAGATTGTAAAAATTACATGTTCTATATGGAGGGTGTATGAGTCTCTATTTCTGATGGAATTCAAGTGACATATTTAAGAGATATATAATGGAATATACATTGTGATATTTTGCAAAAAAAAATAGAGAAAAATTGTCGGGAGACAACTATGTTTTTTCCATATAGGTGGCAATCAACGTGGTTGCCCTGCTCTATTTTTCTGCAAATTTTTTTATTTTTTTAAAATATCACAATCTATATTCATATATACATATATATCCCTCCATTATGTCATTCGATATTCGTCAGAAATAGAGTCTCATATGCCCTACATCTAGAACATGTATTTTCAATGGTATAAACATTATTGTAATCGACCAGTTCTAAATTGAGAGTATATGTGTCTCTATTTCAAGAGAAATTTAAATGACACATTGGAGGGATATATAGATGAATATGCATGATGATATTTGTCAAAAAAGTAAAAAAATGTGCGAAAATTGGGCGGAGGAAGCTTCATATAACCCATATATATATATATATATATATATATATATATATATATATATATATATATATGAGGGCAGGGAGCCTGCACCCTGAGGTGTAGGAAATTCCCTGCACCCACCCCATTTTTCGACTATTTTTTTTGAATTAAAGGTTGGGGGATTTACTTAATATGTTAAGGGGAATATGTGTTTCAAGTTTCATGCAAAACAAACATTCCTAACATGTTCATCTAGAAAGGGTCGATTTTAGCAATTCTGAGACCGTTAAAATTTAGTAGTCTTGATTGAGATGATAAAAGTCTCGAATTAAGTTGAATTTGGAATGACAACATGGTGATATATAGTGATCTAAATACCTCGAGGTTGCATTTCAAAAAAATCAAAAAATATTGAAAAATTAGACCAGGTGTAGGGAGTTACCTGTACCCGCCGAGGTAGGCTTCTTTTTCCCTATATATATATATATATATATACACATATATATATATATGTATATGTATATATATATATGTATATATATATATGTATGTATGTATGTATGTATGTATAGAGAGAGAGAGAGAGATATCTATCCTCATATACATATATACACTTATATGTACATATACATACATATATATACATATATATAGGATTCAATGGGCTTCTCGTGCCCCATTTTTGCGTAAATGTTTTTTATTTTTTTTGAAAAATATCACCATGTATATTCATCTATATATCCCTTCTATATGTAATTCAAATTTCTTCAAAAATAGAGACTCTTATGCCCTTCATCTAGAACATGTCTATTACATCAATCTTTAGACCGTTAAAATTACCTGTTTTAAATGGAGGGCAGAGGAGTCACTATTTATGATGAATTCAAATGGCATATTGGAGGGAGACATAGATGAATATACGTGTTATATTTTTCAAAAAAATAAAAAATGCGGAAACGAGGCAGGACAGCCCCATCTTTTTCTATATATACACACGCACACGAATGCATAAAGGTTTTTTGAGCTTTGAATGGGGACTCGTGGGAGGTCGGGGATGAGAGAGCGAAGGAGAGGTTGGGGACGAGAGAGTCGTCGGGGATGAAGAAACCGTGGGTGATTCTTCGTTCAATACAATGGGAGAGGAAACCTTGGAGTCTCAGGGGATCGAATGGAGGGGGTCCTCTCGGTGGCCAGGTGTAGTGGCAGAAGCAAAAGCCTTTTGGTCGTAGGAGCTTTTGATATGGATCTCTACATCACTAGGCATCATCATGCCGTGGACGTATGTGGTGCTTGATAATCAGAATTTTGCGAGGGTCTAGAGTAGTCTACACAAGGCAAGAATTACAATGTCACTGAAGAAACCGCTCACGAAACCCCGATTAATCAACAATTAACCCATAAATAAATATAAAGTAATGCAAAATAAATAGTGGAAATAAAATTTATTATAACTTTAAAATGTGAGTATAGGTGTAAGTATGTGTAGAGTTTCAAACATAGGGAGCAGGAAAGGATAGATAAGGCAGATGAGTGCCAAAGTGATTTTATGATTCTTGACTATATGTTTTATTTCATTTTATGTTTTATATTTTATTTTTTTATATTTTGTTTTTAATTTTTTAATTTTATATTTTATTTTTATATTTTTGTATTTTTCATTTCTCTATCTTTAAAAGAAATATAGGATATAGAAGACCATATATACAATAATCGATAATACAATTATAAAAACTAATGGAAATACTATAACTAAAGGAAATAAAATCTTGTTGGGTTTTAAATATTTTTCTACTATTTTTGCAATTTATTGTATAATTTTGTTAATTTTTATATATTTTTAATGTTAAAAATACCCTAATGAGAGATTAAAAAAATAACCAAAATTTAAGTGAAGAGGAAAAATATCAAATTAAGTCCAAAATTCATTTAATAAATTTTAATAGATTAATAATAATTAAAATAAAATTATAAAATAGACACATTATTTTGAGTTTTTTTAGGAATTCTTAATCTTTTTATACTTGATTTTGGAGTTTTTTGATTTTATGTATTTTCTTTTTCTAATTTTAGGGTTTTTTAGTTTCTGGAGTTAGCAAATAAATAAAAAACTTAAACTATATGTTTTGGAATTTTTCAAAAATATTATTTATTTTTTAGGTATTTTATAAGTCAAATAGGGAATAATTATGCTCTAAATGATTTATGATAAGTAATAAAAATGTCTAAATTGCAAAATAAAATTAGGACATTAAAGTGTGTGCAATAAGGACACAACATATATTTTTTGTGTGATTTTTGGAGCATAGTAGCTATACTAAATAAATTGAGAAAATAAATAAAAATGCATGTTCTAGCAAGGGCATCGACGTAATTGAAATAAAGTGCATGGGCCAACATGCAATTTCTACAAAAAATATAATACTGGAATAAACATTTAATGGACCAAAAAATAAAAACATGTAAGGATAGTGTAAAATCTCCAAGTTATGTCGAATGACGTGGAACTGGACTAAAGTGTGATATAAGGTGTGCGGTTATTTTGCAAAATATAAAAATAATTATGTTGTAGATGAAAGATTATAAACTATCTAATAAAATACAAAATGTGTTGGGTCAAAGTTGCAAAATACCCAAATGCGAGGCGTTCAGACGGTTGGATGTGAATCACTTAAACGGGTGGCGTCATCCTGTTGCACGATGGCAGTTCACAATGACAACCCAGATAAGATCCCCTGGAGAAGATCAACAGCTGAAGGGGGGCTCGATCCAAGTGGCACGATCAATTTGGAGTGATTGAAGGATCTGACGACGGGAAGGCGTAGGAAGAAATGGCCAAGAACACGCCGGTGGTGATCTTTGACTCGTCCTCCTGTGCTCCTTCGACCACCTAGGTAGCACGAACAATGGGTAAAATGGAGCAGGGGCTCCTCCGCACTAGATGAAGGCTTTAGAAGGCGACTTTAAGCTCCGGTCATGGTTGTAGATCTCATGGAAGATGTGGGCTCCAGGTGCTTTCAAGTTTCACAAAATCAACCTCAAGCGAGTCCTTTGGCCTCCAGGTCCTACAAGAAGAGTGCGCAAGCAAAAAAGGGGGATCTTGGGGGGTTATTAGCATATGTGGATGGCAAATGGGGTGTAGCGGCGAAGTCTCCGATGAGCAGAAGGATCAGAGCTCTAGAATGCCATATCAAGGATCGATCTGGTGGGACGATCGGTGGAACGTGATGGGGAAACGGAGTGAAAAGAAAAGTGAATGCGAGAGTTGAAACAATGTTTTTCACAACGGAGAGGTTCGTCGGAGTAGGGCTCGACAAACTTCGTTTTGGGGACTTAAGGAAAATACACATAACTAAAAGATAAAATAAGTACAGGGAATCAACCTAGTATTAAAAATAAACTAGATAAAACAAGGAAAATAACCTAGATCGTCCTAGACCAAGAGATGGACCTCGTGGCGGAGATGCACATCGGAGATGGTGGAACACCGCCTTGGACTTCGCCTAGAAGAAGTTATCGCCTACTCCGGTGTTGATCACAAGAGAGAGGGACCAAAGCTAGGTTAAATGGGACTCAAAAAATGGAGGAAGGTCAGGTACGAGGTTATGTACAGAATGGTGAAGGGGCATTGAAGATCGAGGTGCAGCAGGATGTGCAGTGATCCAATGTTCAAGGTAACAAGCAGGCGTGCTTGAGCGTAGATCGAGGAGAAAAAGATGTAAAGGGATCCACGTCGATTGGTGAAATAAGAGGAATGGAAAAAATCAAGAAAATGGTGTCACACATAGGTCTGACAAGCCCAGGACCTCGGTCTAAAAGTTGACCGAGTTCTACCAATGGTGAAATCTGGTTGGTCCATGTGGACCAACCAGAAAAAAGCAAACATGAAATTATTTGTAAATTACATAACAAATAGTAAATGATTTTCTTAAAATAAAAATAAAAAATATATAATATTTTATATATTAATTTATTACAATTTTTACTTATTTTTTAGATCTTATTAGTAACAACTTTATTTTTAGGGGTGTAATAATATGTATATTCATATATGTTTAGGTATTTTATTTTTAATTTGGAATTTTTTTATTACTTTATTTTCTTATTATCTATTTAACTTATTTTTAGATTCTTAAATAATTATATATAACTTATTTTTAGATTCTTAAATATATTTTTATTGTAGTTTTTGATATAATATTTACACTCAAATAAAAATGTGTATTTATTGTATAGGTATATTATTGGTATTTCATCTATGTATTTTATATTTATATTTTATTTTAATGCTTTCATGATTTATTTTAGTTTTAATATGTACAAATGATATAAATAATATTACAAAATTATAAAAATAAAAAATTATAAAAATAAGAAAGAATAAATAAAATGAATATTTTATTCTTGTATATTATACAATGGGGGTCCAAAGCCTAATTTTTTTCGACCTTCATTATATAGATTATTAAAATTTATATACACTTAAAGGTAATTTTTATATATTTTGAGTTTTTATTTGAGAGATATGGGTCTAGGAAGATAAGATTTTGGCTATTTATTTAGAGTATAAAAAGTACACTGTATATCATTTTTGTATGAAATTAATTTTGTATTTCTCTATTTTTTTTGTGTCCAATTTTCATGTACAAAGTTTCTTTATTTGAGTTATAAAAAGAAGAAAATAAATGGGTCCTTAAAAAAATAAATAATGAATTAATAAACAGGATTTTTATTGTATTATTGGCCTTTATTATTGTAAACCTAGTCATTAAGATTCCTAGGTATTGAGGATTAAGATCATAAAATACCTTCGTTATTTTATTATTTTTCTTTTATTTTCTTTATTCTAAAATTTTAGTATTAAAACCATATTTTAATCAATATTTACACAACAAAGAATGAATGTTAATTTGTACAAATTAATGTTATTTACATGCATTAAGTAGGATCTTTAAGGACAAAATGATAGCATAAGGATGATGAAATGGAGATTCATCACCCCCTCTACTTACCTTTGCTAGTTCCTTGCAAACACTTATGCAATAAGTGCAGAAAATGAAAAACAAAAAAAAAGAAAAAGAAAGAAAGCGGATTAAGTTTACTTCTTAAGCTTGTCTTCACAAAATCAATGTTTGGAGCTTAAGTCGGACCTTTGGAATTTTAGTGTGGTCAGAACCTTATTAGGAATCGGATTTGAAATACAACAACCTCCGAGAATCCAAAAACTTTGCTCAAGTCTCTTCAATAGCCATATCAGAATATTTCAACTCATATGTAAACCCTTATGACTATGAATATCACTTGTATAGTAAATGTGATGGTGTCTCCTCCCTACTTAAATGACAAATAGACTGACTTCTCTAGCATAAGAACCCAATGATTTCCCAATCATGTAACTCTTTCCTCGAGGAGAGGAGTATTCCCTTCTAAGTTCAAGTAACAACCAACTCAAGAGTAGGGGGTGGATAAGAGAATGGACGGTAGCAAGTGTAGCTACCTATCCTAAGATGCGTGACCAGTGTAATCAAGTCCTTCAGCTGCAGGCTCACAAGGTATGACTTCGAAGCTCAAGCTTGCTTATTGACTATACAAAGATGTACACTCTGGCAGACAATTTATTTTAAATCAGGCCTGCCCACTTTTTTGGAGTTTTTGATTTTTTACTTTTTTTGAAATACTATATACAAAGCATTTACATAAGGACTTTTTTCCTCTTGAGCCAGTGGACTATCCCTCTTTTGAAGCATTATTGCAACCCACGCTCTCATGTCTATTTATGTCTCTCCTACTGGATGGATTGGGGTGCACTCCCTCTCTAAACATGGAAAATGTTTCCACTTATGTGTGTCTCATACTGTCAAATCCAATCCCCTCAATACTCCAACAGAGTTGAGCTAAGTGAAAGGTGTAGGTGTCCAAGTTAGGTCATTATCGACAAGAGCCATGCGTGTGCTCTAATATACTCTAGCTTGGCAGTCAAGAATCCATCGAACCAAGTCTCACAATTCTTGCAGAATTAACTCAAGTAGATCTGAAGTACCTCAATTCCAACTCCTATAATGTTCCTATAATTAGGTATATTTAAGGTCCAACTATGCTCCAACTCCGACTTTACGTAGATTAGTTCAATTATCAAACACAATCCCAAAAATGTGAATGCTATGCAAATGCTATGTACAATGCATCAAATATTTTTGTGATGCAATTTTCAAACATTTGAACTTTTTATAGATTTTTGAAAAAGGTTTTGCAAATTTTTATGCAATTTTTTAAAAAAGATTTTTGCAAATGTTTTTGGTATTTTTGGTTTTACAACTATTTTTGGGATTTTTGAAAACAAAAGATTTTGGATAAGAATAGGTATAAATATTTACATGAGGATGCATCTTATATTTACAAGAGTTGGTCTTTAAGAATTTACAAGGGATATGTCATTCTTTTTGTAGATATTTTTATACAATTAATAAAGAGTTTTGTGTGATATATATATTCTGCAAACATATTTGAATATGCATTTATAAACAATTTTTAAAACTATAATCCAAAATAGTTTTTGCAAATAATTTTTACAAACATTTGCACTTATTTGAAAATCATTTTTTCAAAGGTTTTTCAAATAGTATATATAGATTTTCAAAATATTTGTACAACAGTTTTCAAATCATTTGCTAATCAGTTTTCAAAACATTTTTATTTCACACAAAGAAAAGAAGTTTTTTCAATCAAAAATATTTTTCAAAGGATGAAAATAGTTAACAATACATTTCCAAAATATTCAAAAGATTTTTGAAATTCAGACTATTTTTCAAACATTTTGCAAAAAATATTTTTACCTGATTTATTAATCAATAAATACAAAAAGAATTTAACGAATAACATGCATCTTTTTTATTAATTAATTTTAATAAATTTTATAGATATATATATAGAGAGTATTTTATACAGAATTTTAGACAAAATTATTATTAGAAATATGAAAGTACAAGTTATGGCTGAAGTATATACACAGTACATATGACCCCCTTATACTTAGCTGGAGCTATGTCCTCATAGATGAGAGAGATAAAGAGAAGGCATAACTTGTACTGGGTATAGAAAATTATAAAGAATGAATGAACAAGAAATGAATGAACGAATGAGAGGCCAACCGTCCTCCTGTACCTAGGATCAAATAAACTTAAGTACAACATACTATACTCAAGGAAGAGAGGGTCAAGAGTGGGAATGAACAGATCATACCCAAATTATCTCCCCCTATACTTAGGATAAGTTATCCCTAAGTATATATAAGAAGAGGAGACAATGGACATGATCAAAGAATGAAAACTCGGAGTACAAACCCCACTATACTTAGGACATAGTGCATCCTAAATATATAAGACTTATAAAAAGGGGCGACACATTTTCAGTAGAAAGAGAAAAACTAAAACGAAAAGAAGAAAAGAAGAAAAGATAGATGAATATAGAAGAAGGGATTGAAGAGATTGAACACATCACTCCCCCTATTATTAGGGTAAAGGAGCTCTAGCTATAAGAAACAACAACAATTGTGAAACAGGACGAAGAAAGAACAATCGGCTCGGTCACACCTCCTATACTTAGGACAAAGTACATCCTAAGAAAGTCACAACGAGAATGGGATGGATGAGCAATACAATGGATGGAAAGAAGAAAATGGAAGCGAATATATAACAGAGTGGATATACAAAGATCAAGAAGGTAGAAAGCGGACCTTCTTGTGAGACCGTTGAGGAATGGATCTTACAAGGTGGAGGTTGATATTAGGGTCTTCAGAAACCAACCAATCAGGATCAACTGAAATGTATCCTCAGTGGTCCTAGGGTAAGAAGGCACAAACGGGTCAGTGGAAGTTGTGTGGGTAGGTCCGACCTTGGGAGTCTCTTCTAGGTCAAAACAAAAGGGGATGAACTCATCTGTGGAAGTAGTAAGGTCCTGATCATGCTCTAAGGTCTCAATCGGAATATCATAAAAAAGCCAGAATTCATGAATAAAAGCAATAAGATCAAACACGGCCTCGTCAGTCTCTAAGTCTGCCCTTCGCTAAAATGTGTCAATCATGTAAATCTCATCGATGTCATCGACACATCTCCATGTACCAGAAGAGGGAACTCCAAGGTCTATGATTTCCATGTCTTCCTCCTAGGAGAGGAATTCATGGGTCTCAATAGAATCCAACATGTAACAAAAGTCTATGATGGTCTCATAGAGGTCATAGTACTCGGGGTCAGCTATGATATGTGTAGTCTCATCAGATGCAGGTCTTTGGTCAGCAGTAGGTGTAGTGATCACATCGCTCCTGACATCGGAATAGAAGCAAATCTCTCCTTTTCCATAATCAATAACAGCTCTCATAGAGTCGAGAAAGGGTAATCCCAGGATTATTGGAGAGAGCTCCACAAGGGTGGAGGTCTCCATGGGAAATACAACAAAGTATATAGTGAATCTCATGCCTTGAATCAAAATGAAGATGTTTTCTAAAATACCCTCCGGCCTCTTGATAGATCCATCAATAAATTGAATAATCATCCTAGTTTTCTTGAGAGGCCCAAGATGAATAAACTATACCAAAGAGAAGGGTATTATATTGATCGATGCTCCACTGTCAAGGAAAGGTTTATCACATAAATGGTCAAAGATCGTGCAGCTCACAAGAGGTGTGATAGAGTTCCCTTTCTTAGAAGAAGGGTGGTGTGTGATGGCGTGGGCAGTGTCCATGGTTAAGATATGACACTTAGATTTGCTCCGTTTTCTCTTCTTGGGATTAGGAACAGACAAATGGGACATGGCATGGCGAAGTGGGGAAATGATCTCATGAATAGCAGCTACCACTTCAGGTTCGGTCAATTTTTTTTAATTTTCGGACCTCCTTCATACAAGGGAGGTCATAATCAACATCTACATAAGGACAACTACGAGCAGTCTGTACAATGTCGTCCTCAGGTTAAGGGTAGGACAAGGTGTGAATGTGTGTGATAAACTTATCAGTCATATGTTAGCTCTCCTCACAAGATGAATCAACAACGTGTCTCCCTAATTCTTTTTTATTTTTGAAATTTTCTCATTATTTGTATTTTGGGCGATTGCAAGCTCTCATGATCATCCTCTATGAATCTATATTCTCAAATAGTAGAGAATCATTATTGGATCTTATTTATGCTAAATAGATGTTAATCCACGAATTCATATGCTCCATCATCTAGTTCAAGGTCTTAAGTATGAACATATGGCAGGTGAATCAAAAATCTCCTGATCATGTGAGTGGAATAAGGATGGTGGGTATGGGAAAAATCACATTCTAGATCAAGGTAGTCTAGGAAAAGTGGATTATCGATGTGAAGGGATGGTGGTAATGATGGGATTAAATCTAAATCTGATTCCTGAAATAATGGGTTTGGTGGATATGTACACAAGTCATGAGCAAAATCCTCCTGAAAAAAATGAGATGAATCGACTGGAGGTGTATGAGGAATCTGCAAGTCCAGATAAAAAAGCTCGGTCTTTTTATCTTTTAGTTTTATGAGTTAGGCAAAGAAAACAAAATTTGTACAAACACTTAGAAATAATTCTAGGATTCGATACCTAATCCTTAGTGTCTACACGAGCAATCTAAAATGAACACAATGAGGGGATTACTCGTACAGACATGTTTTTCGTTTTGATCTATTTTAGGATCAAGTAATTTTAGTAGTCCCAATTTTATTGTTATCATTTGTTTTGATTTTTAATAAAAATGTGCAAGCCTATGAGAGTAAATTCCTCTAGTAATCTAGGTGATCAAAATAAAGGGAGAGAGTCGGAGAAGCAATGTGAGGCGAAAACGATGATGTATGCTAAAAAGAAGTGCTTACCTTGCCTCAAGCTCTCTGTTGCAAGGATGCTAGGAAAAAGTGAAACCTACACTATACGCAAATGCAAACTGATGAAATCGCCCTAGGTGAAGATATAATATTATCATGAAGAATAAAATGTCAATTATCTGGAAATAAGATCAAAGTCCGATCTTGGAGGTCACTCGGTGCCTGCCACAGCGGGTCCTGCAAGCGCTATATGTGACTTCTCTTGGTGCGCAGTCTCAAGTCCATATAATTAACAATAAAAATTTATATAAGTCCATTTGACACCAGGGTGCATACAAATGTAATTAGGTGTTTGGCCTTAATATATCATCAAGCAATCCTATGCTAGGACTCAATTCAAACAAAATAAGGAAAATCAAAAAACTCGGAAAATAAATAAAAA